>CAEMYA010000585.1:1812908-1909239 GCA_903131615.1 Diplodus sargus | reverse complement strand
TCCTCTTGTGTTTCCTTCCTTCTCCTTTCTTGTCTCCTCCTGTGTTTCCTTCCTTCTCCTCTCTTGTCTCCTCCTGTGTTCCCTTCCTTCTCCTCTCTTGTCATCTTTCATGTTTCCTTCCCTCTCCTCTCCTATTTCCTCTCTCCTCCTCTCTTGTCTCCTCTCTCCTCTCCTCCTATTATATAAATCCTCCTGTCCTGTGGAGGCGTCTTATATAAGCACAGAGGTGTAATTCTTCACTATTGAGACTGCGGACAACAGTGCAGTGTGTGTGTGTGTGTGTGTGTAAACTTGCCTGTTTCCTACTTCCTTTTCTTTTCTTTTTTTCTTTCTTCCTTCCTTCCTTTCTTTCTTTCGACCCTCCTTCCTTCCTCCCTCCCTTCTATCTTCCTTCCTTCCTTTTGAATCCTTCTTACTGTAAACGTTTCATTTTTTATTTTAATTCATTTCACTCCTCTTTTTTTCCCTCCATCCTTATCTTGTACGTCTTGTAAGTACGTTAACGCAAAACCACAGCTGAACATTTGATTATGTTGCAACTACATTTTCTTTCTTTCTTTTTAGGTTTAGCCACAAACACACTTGGTTAGGGTTAGTAAAACATAATCGTTTGGGTAAAAAAACCTGTTTTGGTTGTCACAAACGCAGATTGGGAAGATCCGTCTTCCTGTGAAAAACACCAGTTTTGTCCCCCAAAAAACAGCTGGAAATGTCAGCAGTTCTCCTTCAAACATACTTGTTTATCTCAAAAAAAGGAGAGAAATGTCTCCAGGTTTCCTAAAACATATCCAGCCGTGTCACTCAAACTGCACTTGTCTGTTTGACAGCCTTGTGTAATAACTCCACGACAGTCCTGAACTCTACTGCCGATGATCACTTCTTAGTTCAGCTGCACAGAATTTAGTCGAATCAGCTCAAATAAATCCAACCAATTTAAGTTATGTGAGTACACCTGAAATTAAAAGAATTACACGTTGCTCCTTTTAAGTTCCAGGTAACTTCTCCAGCCCCTGTGCAGGTTTCACAGCCTCAGGTGAGATGACGGCTCACCGAGATGATTGACAGCTGCAGGAGCTTACGGTGAAACCAGCTGAGGTGAGAAGAACATGCATTTATTAAATCTGATACACTCCTCAGGACGGATAAAAGATGCTGTGGGTTAAAACTTTAATTTAATGTAACTTAGAGCAGCCACGAAGCATCAGTTACCGTTTTAATCTATGCTTGAACGACTCACACGTCACTGTTTCCTATCGAGCAGTCAGATCTTGTGGACATTCACCGTTGCACCTACGAGGAAAGCCCTTAAATTTCAAATTCGGTCTTAACTTTATTTTGTAACACACCTGCTCACTGACCCAGTTTACCTTCAGGTCACAGTGTCTCAGCTGAGCATCCCGCTGAGAAATAAACCACAATGGTGTTTTTTTAAGCAGAGACAGAAAGTCTTTGAGTGAGAAAGAGTGGCTCTGGTGTGTGTATGTGTGTGTGTGTTGGTAAATGGAGTTACCAGGTTGTTCCCATATTCCTCTGTGTGTGTGTGTGTGTGTGTGTGTGTGTGAGATGGTTGGAGGGGTGTTGAATGATGCGTAAAGCAAATGTGCTCTGGGAACCAAAAAAACTCCACAACACTCACACTGGAGGATAGAGTGTGTGTGTGTGTGTGTGTGTGTGTGTGTGTGTGTGTGAGCCAGGGGAATCCAGTGTGTTAGAAAGTTGAAAGATTTCCCTGTGGAAGGTCACACACGTGCACACTCAGAGTTAGGAAAAATAACCTTTTTTCCACATGGGCGAGCCTGAGGACGGTGATGTCGTTCTGCCTCTCCAACACCTTCGATGAATCCTGACGTTCCTTGCAAAAAATCAACGACTTCAGTCAAGACAAAAACATCAAGAAAACATTTGTGTTTGTGAGGTTGTCTAGTTAGAAGCTTTCCACGCCCTGCAACTGGAGCGAGAGGTGTGGTCGGGGTGGCGCTGACCACATCTGGAGCCTGATTGGACACCTCAGGTGCCACCCCAGTTGATTGACAGGTCACTGCACATTAACACAGTAACACAGTATTTTCCTTTCTTATTATTTGGACCCCCTGATAAGGCCTTGTCTACACTCTGGCCACCCCTTGTATGAATGTCTAGTTCCGCCCCTGGTGTGTTGACGATCCTGAGACCTCAGGACAGGTCAGACCTGACTTTAGACTATCAGGGAATAGCTGAACAAAAAGCTCCTGAGATCTCACAGAAGCAGAGTTATAGTCCGTTAAAAGTAAAGGTAAAAGTGAAAGTCACCCGTAGGAATACTGAAGGAAAAGTCTCAAAGTATCTGATCTTCAGGGCCCGAGCTGGTAGGCAAGAGAGACACGGGTGATTTGTTGAGAAATGTTTGTCTTTTTTATTCACAAATAGCAAAAAATAAATAACAAAAGTACAGACGAATAATTCTGGGCCCATAAAGAGGTCAACTAAAAATTAACAAATTTCACAGTGACATTTTATGTTTTCGAGCTTTTGGTCCGACAGACAGATGCCTTTCAGTTTCATGCTCGCCGTATTGTTCATATCATAAGCATGCACATATTTCACTGATCATGCTCCACATTCAGCCCCATCTTCTCTGAGGCTTCAACACACACACACACACATACACACACACACACACACATACACACACACTCACCACCTGTCTCGTATTTTCTAAATCTGCCCAAGTCATCTGGAGTCACCGCTAAACCTCCTACAGGGTTCAGTGTGTGTGTGTGTGTGTGTTAGATTGGATTAGTTCCAGTTTGGTTAAATGGATGGATGGATGGATGGATGGATGGAATAAAGGAAGAAGGATCCAGGTCTAAAGAGAGGAATTTAGTCCAAAGCTCCTGCGCTGCAGCTCCCAGTGTAGATCGCTAACTGCACAGCTAACTGAGCTAACTAGCTGATGGCAGCTTTAGTTAGCAGCAGTAAGACTTTTTGGCACTTCTTCTATCTATCATATTTCTTGGGTAAGATTTGTTTTGGACAGGTTGTGATAATTTAAGCTACTTTTACTGTTCTCAGCCTAGAATAAACATGGTTTATATAACAATAAAACATCCCCTCGTCTCATCGGGTTCACATGGTTTGACACACTCAGTTTATTACAATGAACTATAATTCTGTTACATTCTGTGATGGAAGAATGGAAAAAGAGCTGATGTCACTCCGTCTCTCGTCTTATCTCATGCAGTGAGATGCACACCGACACCTCGGCTGGTACACCTGATGGTGATCGAACGCCACAGTTATTTCTTCTTTCTTTTATTCATTGTTTCAGCACAAGAAAAACACTATTTTGATTGAAATCGGCCAAATGAGAACACCTCCACCTGCGAGTCATGGTTTTATAAGAAGTCAAAAATTGGATTGAGAGGAGAAGATTTAGAGAGCAGGATCAGGAATGGAGGGAAAGTAAAGGTGCAGGTGTGTATGCTGCTGTTATCTAACTGGATGTGTGTGTGTGTGTGTGTGTGTGTGTGTGTGTGTGTGTGTGTGTTGCGTTGGCTGGTAAAGAGCTTAGTGAGCATGAAGCAGCTGGACAGACCTGATAACTGGTCCTCTACCTGCCAAACACACACACATATACACACATTTAGTGTGCCGACTCTATACGTTAGCACATAAACAAACATATAAACAGATTCAAACACAGTCACTTATCAACATGTACATGCAAACACAGAGAGGAGCAACAGGAAGGGCTTTATGTGTGAGAGAAGGAAATGAAAGAAAGGCAAGGAAATGAAAAAAGGAAGGCAAGCATAGATAGGAAATGGAAAAGAAAGAACAGCAGAGGAATGGGAAGGAAAATCAAAGAGATGAATGGATAGAAAATTGGGGGACGGGTAAACAAAAAGGAAGGAAAAGAATGATAGAGCGGAAGAAAATCAAATCAAAGGGAAACAAGAGGAAACACGGGAGCAAAAGGTCTTAATGAGAGGGTAGGAGAGGGGAGGGAAAGAAATGAATGATAAGAAAGAAACAAAGGCAAAAATGAGAGGAATAAAGTAAAGGGAATGGAGACAAGGAAAGAAAGCTTAAAGGTACATTTTAGGGCATTCAGCAGCTGCTTTTGTCCGAAGCGACTTAAAGTAATTCATACATACATTCATACACTGATGGTGGTGGCTGCCATGCAAAGTGCTGACCAGCGCATCAGAAACAGTTTGGGGACTTGCAGGATGTTCGTGACATAAAAACAGAAATATTTGTCTTCGACATGCAGACAAAAGGAAAGGAAAGGAAAGGAAAGGAAAGAACAAATAAGCAAAAAGGAGAAAGAAAATCAAAATCAAATGAAAAACAATGTAAAGAAGAGAAACGAAGGCTGAGAACAATGACACAGGAAGGAAACAGGAAGGGGAGGAAAGGAAAGAAATGAAGAAAATTAAGGAAAAGTAACAGAAATGGAAAGACGAAAAGCTAAACCAGCCCCACTCACACAGTCTAGCATTAACTGCTGACCTCTAGTAATTTATAATAATTGTGAAGGACGTCTGTGATCTTAATCCTGTGCCAATCCGCCATGTTTGTAATTTGTAAAGTAAAAATTAAACTGCATTTTACCTACAATCAAACACAGATATCTGTCTGGTTAACGTTGTTGTTACACAGAACCTTGACGTCATATCCAGGAGATAATGTCAGTAAATAGGCTATAAAATAAAATACAGACTTTGTTTATCCTGTGAACACAAAACAAAAACGTGAGCTGGTAATTTGTAAATCACATGACGTCACCTGGTAAAATTATTTCTCTGTGCTTTATTCTGGTTTCTCTGTGTTTGAATGTCCTGAAAGCTGCTGAGAACTTGCCTGAACTTCCTTGTATGTGTCAATAAACGTTGGCAATAAAGTAAAAGCTGAGTCTGATTCAAAATGACATTTATGCGTCTGAGTGTGTTCACAGCAGCGTCAGATTTCACTGCTGTGAGTCTCACACGTTGACCTCACTGTCAGTGTCAAACATGACTGAAGATCAGGACGAGATGACAGACGGATCAACATCTAAAGTTTCAAAATCACACATCCAGCGTTTCTCTTCGCACCCTCGCTGCCATTTTTCGTGCGGATGCGGTTTTTCCCGTCTTGTGTTTTTTCCTCCGTCTCTCCTCAGAGTCAGTATTTTGCCAAAAGCAACAGTGTGAATTAACAGGCGACTCTAATCCAGACAGACGTGAGCCGGTGGATCCTGTCGTCCACAGGTTAGCTGAAGGCTAATCAGTAAATTCAAACTGACTGCCGGGGAGAGAGAGAGACTGAGACACACAGAGAGAGAGAGAGATTTCTTTTAGCCACCTTGTTACCAGATAGATGATGGTGGAGAAAAAAATCCTTTCAACACTGAAAAAATGATTTAATTCAAGCAACAAAAAAAAAAAAACTGCATTGAAAATGTTGTTTAAGTAAATGGAAGTGTAATCAGGAAAATGTACCTTTAGATATTGAAAGTCAAAAAACTATACTAGAATTAATTAGGTCATTAAATTATTAAGACTCAGTCGTGAGTGTAAAACTAGGATTTTACTGTTGTTGTTGGTTGAAGTTCTCATTTTGAACTGTTTTGTATGCAGTGGTGTAGCATCAGAAGTTAGCATCGCGCTGGTTCTCCCCACAAAAAGCCTGCGGGAGTTTTGAATTGGATTTTTAACTATGAAATTAATAATACGTTTATGATACTACCAGGTTTTGTTCAGTGAAATAACCTCCACAGATGAACACTGTTGAGATTGTTGAAGCAGAAATGAAATCTCGTTAGATTGTTAATGTTAGATTATAAACAGATGACACCACCGATGAGGGTCTTACTACACAATTACTGTACCGGTTTTATAAACTGATCAATGTTTGTCGTAAGTAGAGTAAAATATCATCTAGTTTCCTTTTTAATGTGCTCAGTGAACTAAATTGTCTCACTCAACACACGCCAACAACTCTTGTTTGTTTCTTTTAATCCGGCCGTTATAACTGTACATTTGTGTCAGAAGGTTAAAGGTAACATTAACTACGAATTTCCTGAAATAACAAATGTGCAGAATTGCGTAACGCAGCCCATTCCTCTGCTTGTCAGTGGGAGGATCCCGATGTTGAAGCTCATTTCCATGTCAGCTATCAGAGGCTGACTTCGTCCTGACAGCTCAACGTGGTCCTCTCTGTTCTCTTTCCTGAATTTGAGGGACAACAAATGTAATCTTCAAATCCACTGTGTGCATCTGTTTAGACTGATACCACTCGTCTTTCCTGAATCTATGCTTGTTGATTTTTGTGTATTTGGTGGTTTGTTTCCCTCATAATGATCAGTGACTGGAGGTCAGCGAGCTTCTTAGTTCACAGCTGCGTGGGCCCCGGGGCGGCGAGGGCGGCGGGGAGGATGAAGATGTGGAGGTTCGTAAAACAGAAAGCGATGGCTGGAATAACTGCAGAACACATGTGACCTCGGGGGAAGAGGGGAAGAACGGATTAACTGAAAAAGATCGACGGAGGAGCAGAGGATGAAAGACGGGAGGAGAGAGCGGAGGAAGAAAAGAAGTGGAGATGAAAGAAGAGCAGGGTTGGAGTCCAGCTGTACTCGCTTCATTAATCCAGATGATCTAAACGCACCACCTGAGGACATACAGGGCAGTGTGTGTGTGTGTGTGTGTGTGTGTGTGTTATTGTGATATATGTTGCTCGAGGAATAATCTGTTACATTTCTGTGCTCGTACAAACTGATTGTATTTCCAAAAACTATCGGAATAAATGTTGGCAAAAGATATGAATTATGTCTCAACCCTAGAACTCTTAAGTATAAATCCTCTACTTTATATTGAGACAACTCCGTGCTTCTGCTCTGATTAGGTTTAGGAAACCAAAAACACTTGGTTAACGTTAGAAAAACATCATTGCTTGGTTTAAAATACCTGTTTTGGTTGCCATCACCGATGGAGACGGTCCAACTTCCTGGGAAAAATATCCGGTTTTGTTTGCCACATAAACTGCTGGAAATGTCCACAGCTCTCCTTACAGAAACACCTGCTGTTGATGTGAACAAAACATCTGGAAGTATCCAGTGAAATGACTTGAACTTCGATCTGTTTAGCAGCCTTGCTGGCTGTAACATTTACACTGTCATCACCTCCATCTACACCTCCGGACATAACAGGCAGCTGATGAGCACATAATGTTAATGCGATACGCCACTTTGGTACAAATGTCAACCTCTGACATATCTGCGGCTTGCAGAAATGTTAACGGCGAACATTATATCCCGGTGACAGAAGTAAACTGGCTGCTGGCTGTTGCTTCACACTTAACTTACAGACATCATTTTTGGTTCTCTGAATTCCAGCTTTACAGTTTTGGTTCGCTTTCACCACGCTTGCGGTGATGTTTTCAGAAAAAGAGGCTGTATTAAGTCATAACCCACCCATCAGCAAACTGCAGACAGAAACAGTTAAAGGTGCTTTTTGTAAGAAAGGTTGATTTTTGAACCTCGTGTGACACTTTTGGGTAGTAGAACGGGTCGGCCTTCATCTCAAAACGACATCATTTGATGCTTTAATTCCTGTGTGCACACAAAAGAGCTGCGTGTGCATCTTGTCTACGAGAACAATATCTTGACAACCATGGCTGTACGAGGTTTATTATCCATTTGTCTGTTTTTTTTTAATCGGGACATCAGAGTAAAAAGACGCTGGAGCTCAGAAAAATAAAACACTATGTGGACACGTGGCTTCAGAGATCCGCTGCTGAAAAATGGAGCGTTCAGCAGCTAAATAGTCGGATGTTTCCCTCAGGAGGTGGTGGAAACCAAAAACAGAACAAAGAGTAAAAGAATATTAGATTACCATTTATCAGAAAGACATGAACTCCAAACGGCTGCTGTATGATAAAAGCCAATATTACGTTGATGATATTTGACTGTTTCGGACGACTCGGAAAAACGTGCTTTTCATCAACGTTGTTTAGTAAAACGGGAACTCAGGACATCCAGCCATCTGACCTAGTTAGAGTGTTTAAATGCAGTTTTTCCAGCCCGTTCCTTCACACTTCCTCTTCCCTCCTTCCAGCTATACTTAGCGTTCCTCATCCATATTTGTAAACTGCCACAGATCCAAACAGGGATTTAGCAGCAGACAGTTTTCGGTGTGTCACTTCCTTCCTGTCCCCTGCAGATCTTATTTCCCCCTTTTTTTATTTTTTTATTTGCCCAATTATCAGAGGAGGATCGAGAAGCTGGTCGGGCCTAACAGCGCTGCCCAGTGGAGCGTTGGAGCCAGACGGACAGATTGGACACAACGGGAGACAAATGAGCAGGGACTCGTGGGTAATTTGGCGTGATGATATGATTCGATGCAACGTCTGAGACCATTTTTCGAAAAAAATGATTCTCTGTCTTTATCCGTCCTGTAATCGAGGGATGGGCAAATGACGGATGGATGAAATACTGCTTAGATTAACAGACAGTGGGATGGACGAACAAACAAGGAGCTGATCGACGGATGGATTAGTCACTCCGAGGCGTGACCTCCTCGCGCAGAGGGAAACACAAACCCTGAGGGGTTTCCAAAAATATTTGACCCAGAGTGAAACAAAAACTCTGATTATTCCAGCCTGGATTCTGAGGGGAAATGTGGGAAAACATGAATGAGTAAATAAAAAGTACAGGAGTCTAACTGAAGTAGGCAAGCTGTCATAAACATGTGTGAGAGTGTGTTTATTCAAAAGGAGCGAACGTTGTGTTGTGATTATTCATTCTGCCTTCAGGGGGTCGCAAGCGCTCCGAGACATCATTTTTTTAAACAGAGGCCAAAAGAGATAAATTCTGTTGATTAGAGGCGTCACTCTGCGTTTATTCATCCGTTTCCTCTGAGCGCACTAATGGAGGTAGCATTGTTCTGTCTGTGTCTCAATTGTTCCTCAGTTTTACTCCCGGCGTTCAGCGAGTCCTCGACTGAAACAGGTGTCATGTAGCGGCAGTGATGGAATGCAACTGGTGTTCAACGTAGATGAAATGTTTAGTAAATATTACTCAAATATTTGTCATATAAAATAAAGAAAAGCGAGTAAGGATGTAATGGAAATCAGTGAGTTTCTGTTATTAGATGCAAACGTAGTCCAAATAAAAATGACCAGTTAAAGACAGAAAAAGTTAAGGTGACGTCAGTATTTTTGATCAGAACAATTCTTACACTTTAGAATAACCTGCGTAATACTTACAAAGAATTTCTGTGTGGAAAATGTTACTGAGTGTAGTGAGGTGTAAGTACACACTTTAAAGATAATCTAATCTAATCTAAGAAATTAAATGTTAGGCTACAAACAGACGACATCATGGTCACATAACTTAAATGTCACCACCAATAAGAGTCTTACTACACAATTACTAGACAGGTTTTCTGTAAAAGTTAAAGTTAGCGTTTAAATAGTTTGTAACCAAAGACGGATCACTGAGTGGATGAGATGTTTAAAGTCCCCGACACCCTCTTTAGTCTCATTTAGACACTTGTTAGAAACCTCCGTTTTTAGCATACGTAAGAGCTCGATGCATTTTGTGTCGTAGAACAAAATATCTTCAGCCTGCGGTAACAACACAACTTAATTCCGACCTTTAAATGAAAACCAATTTTAAAAACTCAGACGAGGGAAGCAGATGTGCAACAAAGCGAACTGATTTCCTTGTTTTAGGACTCACGACTGCGGCGCTCTCTGAGGGCTGTTTAGTTTCACTCAGGGATGCACATTTTAAGCAATATATACTCATCAAACCCCCAAAACTCATTCTTTATGTTCCTCCAGGTTGTCGAGCTGTTTTCTGATTAACATCCCTGCTGTCACCAAAAGCTTCCAGCGACTCAAAAGCAGACTGCTCTGTGCAAATCAAGGCAGGAAATGTTGATTCAGTTGTGGTTATTTTTCAGGCCAAAGCTTTCAAATGATTCATGGTTTATTCTGTTTGTGAGGTTCTGCTGGCAAACTCTCTGTTCTTCTTCGCCAGAACAGCCTGATGTTTTTTTTTTTTTTTTAACACATTAAGCCAACAAGCCAGCGGCATTATAACACGAAGCCTTTGGCACGACTGTTCATAAATATTCTGGATATATAAACGTGGTTCTGGACAGTGTTGTTGTTAGAAAAGCTTCCCACAGAGCTGCAGGGGAAAAAAAAACCTACTTTTGATGCTGAACTCAGGCGATGAGCATAATACCTGCCTCGCATTTATTGTCATTGTGAGCATGTTAGCATGCTGATTTGAGCATTTAGCCTGAAGCACCACTGCCTCAGTACTTCAATCATCGTAGAGGACATTTTCTGTAAAAATTCTTAATATATATTTTTTTCAGTTGATGTGCAAAAAGGAAATCATGGATGAATGTGTGCAGCTCACATGTGCGAAGGCTAATTTCGTTGTGGCATTTTCTCGAGGGAATATTTCCGGAAATCAACAGCTGTCTCAGAACTTTGTGTGTTTTCGTACCACGTTACGTTATTCTTTGAAGGACAGTTCTGCGAGACGAGGACACCGTTGTGATGTCCGGATGAAACCTTCCTGCAGTTACCCGCGGTTGCCATGCATGGCCGCCGCCGCTGCCGCCGCCACCGCCACCGCCGTGCTAACGTTTCCCACAGCTGATGTGAAACAACTCTCCGCCGTAACTTCCGTTTGATTTTCCTTCACTTACTTCAAAGCCAAAAGTCCTTTTTACAAGAGAGAAGGAGAAACCACCTGCAGGGCTGTCTCACCCTGAAAAGTGTGTGTGAGTTCATGAATGTGTCTGAAAAGGAAGTGCGTGAGAGTGTATAAATTCACATTAGTGTGAGTTAGAGACAGTAACTGTGTGTGTGTGTGTGTGTGTGTGTGTGTGTGTGTGAGGAAACTCTCGCTCCTCATCTCTGACATTTCCAGGTCAGTCAGCTATAAAATGGCTTCTCTTCCTCCCGCCCCCTCTCTTCCTCTTTTACCCTCTCCTTCCTCCCCCTCCGCTCTTCTGTTTTTACCTCTCACCATCTCTCAGCGGCAGGGAGGGGGAGAGAAAGAGGGAGAGAGAGGTGGGTAAAAAATAAAAACAAGATAAAGAGACAGAAGAAGGAATAGAGACAGGAGGGGGAGAGTTTTCTGTAGACGTGTCATCAAAGGAAGTCTGGTGTCTCATCTTCACCTCAGAAATAATTTCACTCAATTTCTTTTACTTCACTTAGTTCGAAATTAAAGTGATAATATAGAGGAGTTCAGCATTAAAACGTATTAAAACAACAAGACCTTTGTTCTATATTTGATTGATTTGAATACTTACTTTATTATTTCCAATGTTCCATCCAGAGAAATCTGCAGTTTTATTCAAGGTAACGATGAGAGGAAGGAGGTCGGCGTACGAGACTCAAACTAAAATATGAATAAACTTTAAACATCACCTCATCTTTGAACATTTCTGTTTGAGTCACACCAAAAAGATTTTGACTGTCTAACAATGATGACACCAACTCCCATGATCCCACACTACTTCGTTTGTTTTGATTGACAGAGTGACAGAAATTGCACGCTGCACGTTTAAGTCTTCGAGTATTTTTTTTGTATTTTAGTTGATTTTTTAAAACAGAACACAAACCATGCAGCCACACGTTTACAACAATAAAAATCAAAATAACAGGCGTCTGAATAACAAATCAACAGACAATAAAAATAATTAAGGACGTAGCAATTAAAACACAGTATTATGAGTAAGTAAAAACGAGTAAGCTCAAACTATAATATGAGACTTTTAAAACACGAGAATAACATCAAGAGAATAACTTGTAGCACAGAACCATTTTAAAAAGGTACATTACACCATTTTATTTGATGCTTTAGCCTGAAGTGTCTCAAGTCCAATGAAGTCACTATTTACGGTATGGAGAGCAAAAGTCACGGCCCTTCCCGTTTGCCCCATGGGACCTTATTACAAATTATTTATTGATCCTGTTTGAAAAGATAATTTTTCAAGTCTATAAAAGTCCCAGTTGTGTCCATATTTATTTGTAACCTCCTCGGACGAATCTCGCTGAGCTAAATTATTAATTTAAAACACCCTGAAATGAAGAAATAATGTTGTTCCAGTACTGTACTGTAGTGATATGATAATATGATAGGTGATTTGGCAAAAGCAATGTGGAAGAGTTAGATAGCTGGAGTGTAAACACAGAGCTGCTCACGTTAGCTTTAACTCCGATGGGCTGCAGCTCCTCCAGGTGGATGTTTCAGTCCTGAACGAGGCTTTCTGTGATGTAACCTGTAAGCACACAAAACAATGTAATGTAGGTATTGGTACGCTATTTGTTTTCCTCACACCAGCATGCTACCGTAGTATGCTAGTTAGCAAAACATGCAAACGTTTGAGCTAACGTTTGCTAATGTTAAAGCAGACAAACAGGCATCTATTCCTCAGACGTGCGCTTGTCTTTTGGATTTTTTGTCAGTAGTTTGGTGGCTAGCGTTGTTATCGCCAAACTGACCTCCCAGTTCATCTTCTTCTGTTCACTTTAAAACAAACTAAACATTGACAAAACCCATCATTCACTGTTTACACGTTCAGGGAAACTGGCTGACGATCACTGTCGTTGCATCGACAGAATATTCAAAACCAGACAAAGCTGCTGCTGGTTTTTGTGGATTTTGAACAGTGAGTGGAAACACAACACACAGCTGAGATCTTTACATTACGCACAAACACATTTCTATTGGGGCAAAGTCAGAAAGAGTGTGTGTCAGGGAAACCAGTTGGAGGAGGGGGAATACACAATTTGTTGTGCTTCGAGCTGAGATGCTGAAATCAGCGAAAACATTTTGCATCAGAAGATTTTTGCTCCCATTTACGGCTGCTTTCACTGCACATTCCCCCTGAAACAGCTGAGATGGACGCAGGCGAGAGCGGGGCAGCTGTAATTGGTTTGCTTCACCTGCTGACACACGCGCACACACACGCGCACACACACACACACACACACACAGGTGACAGGTAAACAAAGCTGTCATGATGATGGGGAGAGCCTGTTTAAGCACCATAGTCAAACACTTGGAGCTGTTTTGAGACTCCGGAGGGGTGAAGGTGATGAAATATTCAGCCACGCTGCATTTCAGCTCAATAACGGGACGTTGTTTGTAATACCGTCTTTGTTTCAACCCTCACGAGCTTCAGGAGGTGACCTCAAGAATGTATTTGTGGTGGGATGTTCGGTCCATTCTGCGCTTGAACGTCTCCCAAAGCACAGCTGTGATTTGAGCTAAATGCTGACGTCGGCATGCTAACATGCTCAGAGTGTAAACATGCTGAACAGGTTCAACATTTTGTAATAATCACCATCTTGGCGTAGCACCTTAGCATGCCAGAAGAAGCCAGTTTTTACTAAAACATACATTCGAGGTTGTTGTTGTTTTGCACATATTTAGTCATCAGTTTTTAAAGGACACCAGCCGCCATCACCAGCCGTTATTATGGAAACCAAGGCGGTACTTTTTTTGTGTTTTGTTTAAGGAGACTTGGAGATATTTCCCTTCGTTATCTTGGGAACTAAAAAAGGTATTTAAGCCAAACCATGATGTTTTTCTAACCCTAACTAGTAGCATTTGGGCCTGAACTTAAGCAAACCAAAAGCACAGAGTTATGGCAAAAGAGAAACAGATTATTTAAACCAAACAAATTTAAAGTTGCAAAACAAAGAGACGTTCAATCCTCTGAGGCCGAAAACAGATCAGACGACACTCGCGGACACAGGAAGTGCATAATGAAGCCCGACACATCTTGAAAGGTTTTTAATAGCCTGAAAGACATTGATCTGTGTGCTAATAAAACAGTCTGCTCCTATTGCCCCTGTGAGTCCAATATTCAGCTGCAATAATAAAGCCAGTTTCACAGGGATGGAGGGGGATCTTATTTTCCAATGCAACCCTGTTTAAGATCAAACCAGCTGTACTGCTTACTGTACATGTATGTCTCGTTGATTTAATGGTTTAATTATGAACTTAATAACAGCGCTCTGAGAGCAGCTGGCGTCATTAGTCGTGCCCAAAACTCCCTCAAACTTTAGAGATGAACGGGCCATTTATAACACATGACCTTTCCAAGAACAGCGAAAAAACAAATGCTTCCACTTTCCAGAGTTGAAAGTATTTTCTTAGATTAAATAACCAACATTTTCAAACTGGATTTTTAAAGATGATTTTGATTATCGTTCACATCTTTCGACTGGCGAGAATTTTCTTTCCTCCAGCTGCGTTTGAAGCCATCGTTAAAAATTGAACAGACGCTGAAACTCTAACTCACAGTTTGCCGCCTGCACTCGCCCCTCAGACCACATCCGAACCCCACAGTGTCTGATCCAGAGCCCCGAAGACGAATCAGGGAGCGTGTGTTAACAGCTCTCATGTCAGCAGCGTTCGGCTAAAACGAACAGAATCCTTCACACGAAAAATCTTTGTTTGACGTCTTTAGCTGTTTTTTCTGTGTTGTGAAATGCTGGACAAACACTCATTACAAACAATTTGTTCGGCGCTGTTAACTGTCATTGGATTTATTCAACCCAGCATCTTGTTTAGAGGCTTTCTGGGCATGTTGAACTGGAAGAAGACCCCTGGGTAGATACAGAGCACCCTGGGGGGATTATATTTCTCATCAGGCCGAGGATTGGTGCTGGAAAACATTGCTGAGGAGAGATATCAGGACTGCTTTGTGAAACCTGCTGCCACAGTGACACCAACCCTGGATAAACGGATAGATTGATGATTGAATTTATGGATTTAAAGAGGGAGTGAGGGGGGAGCAACAAAAGTCCTTCACCAACAGGACATTATTCTATTCTGTTGACACGACAATAAAACACGGAGTAGATTTAAACCTGCTTTACCACACAAAAAACATTCATATTTTTCTATTGTGTACTGCAAGTTAATATTTCATCATCAGAGGAGGTCCCAGCGGCTCCGTGAATCTTTAAACACGACGTTCATAATTCATATCGCTGATCAATAAACCATAACAGCTTTATATGGATCAAATCAGCCGTTTATTCACAGCGGAGCCGGGAAATCAGGAGTGATAGGAAGGCGGCTGACCACACACACACACACACACACACACACACAAATACACATGCGGACATGCTGACTTGTACAGATTAACACAATAGCATGGATGTGTGTTTGTGCTTGAATAGTTTATAGGCGGGGGTGAAAACTGGCACAATGTTATTAGCAGTAAAGTCACAAACACATTCAGATACACACACACACACACATGCATACACACACACTAACACACACATTAATGCACATACATGTGTGCAGTTGAATGATTTTAATCCACATTAATCACGAGAAAGTGAACACACACTTTACAAAAACACTCATGAATAAATCTCCTATACTGTACCAGTGTGCCAATACACACAGGTGAAAAAACAAACACACACACACCCACACACAGTGCACACACACACACTCCCAGCAGTGTCTGTGATGTTTTGTGTGTGTTTAAGCAGCTGCATGTTTCGTCCTGCATTATAGATGACTGACGCAGCGCACATATCATATCTGAACCTCAGCACTCAAAATTCCTGCTGATTCCAGTGTTTCCTCCTCCACCGCGAAATAACATGTTCACAACCTCCTCGGTTCTGTCTCAGGAAGACTCCCGCGTGGTTTTGTACAGTAAATTCTAAAATGTTGAGCTCTTGTAGGTAAGATTGCGACTTTTAAGATGTGATTTTTTTCTTCAATCCTGTAAATACATTGTCTCAGCCCTACTGCATTTTATTTTAAATTCTACGAGAATTTTTATAAAAAGTTTACGAAGATTTCTAATGAGGATGAATCTTGAATCTCTTGAATATTAGAAAGTTGGGGAGTAAAATATATAATCTGCAATGAAAATATTTTATGGAACATATTTCCGGCCTTGGGTGCAAAAATCGAAGAGAGTCAGGCTTGACGCGGTGGGCTAACAGCTCCCTTAGCTTTAGGCTAACAGCTCCCTTAGCTTTGGTCTAAGAGCTCCCTTAGCTTTGGACTAGCATCTCCCTTAGCTTTGGGCTAAGAGCTTTTAGCTTTGGGCTAAGAGCTCTTAGCTTTGTGCTAATAGCTCCCTTAGCTTTGTGCTAATAGCTCCCTTAGCTTTGGACTCGCATCTCCCTTAGCTTTGGGCTAAGAGCTTTTAGCTTTGGGCTAAGAGCTCTTAGCTTTGTGCTAATAGCTCCCTTAGCTTTGGACTAGCATCTCCCTTAGCTTTGGACTAAGAGTTCCCTTAGCTTTGGGAGCTTTGGGCTAGCTTCTCCCTTAGCTTTGGGCTGAAACCTCCCTTAGTTTTGGCCCTGCTGGAAAAACCAGGATAGACCAGCACCAAAACACAACATATGCTGGTCTTGCTGGTGACTGGTGGCTGGTCTATCCTGCTTTGGGCTAAGTGCAGTGTGAGGATGTTCTAAAATGTCTACCAAACAACAACATAACAACATAACCTTTCCAACATGTTCATCCAATATCACATTTGTGGCCCCAGCGGTGGTAAAGAACGAAAGTGAAGTTGTCTCTGATTGAATTGAATTGAATTGAATTTTCTGGTGAGTGAGGAACATTTGAGCCTCGCTGGGAATATAAACTATATTGAGTCCACAGATTTATCTCTTGTTCACTGGAGTTATTGTACGTAACCTTTTGTTTTCTGTGATAAAAGAAGCTGCTTTTGTGCTTCAAAGGTGTGAAAATGTTGTTTACTTCAGTCGTTGGAGTCGACTTCTGATTCTCTGCTGCTGCTGCTGCTGTAGCAAAGTTTAAAGTAGGCCAGCTAAAAGGCAGAACAAAGCACACAGAACGCCTGGATAACTTTTCCTTTAAAAATACATGAGGCAGCGCCCGCCACTCCCCACCTATCAAACATTAAGGAGCAATGGAAAAGACGTTTAACACACACACACACACGCTCACACACTCGTAAGCACCTGAAAGACACACTTCTGTAAATATGTAAAATATGTTTCATTTATTGTTAATACATGTTCGTACAAATATACAGAACTAAACCTCAACAGTCCTTTAAAGTCTGAAGTCGTAGTTCCCGGCTGTCAGCTGCCTAATCACCCTTAAAGAGTCTTAACGAGTCCATTAGGAATTGATGTCAGATCACACTGTACTTCAGGGCTAATTAGCTGTAGTTGTCAGCAACTGGTGTTTATTCTTTTAAGATAATACAGAAGTGTTTCAGTTTACACTTTACACAAAAACAATTTGAAAAATGGATGACATGCGCTAAAGTCCGAATTTTAAAGATCAATGTCTCTGGAGGAAGCAAGATTTTTGTGTTACTTTTAGCGCAGAATGTCCCGAAAGACACAGATAAATAAAAAAATGTTTTTAACAAGTTTTCATAAGATAAACCTTAAAATGCAAGATTTTTTAACTAAGGAAGAAGTGAATCGGGAATACTGTTTACAGCAATTGTCAATGTTTAACGACACCAAGGAGTTATAATATTTTCTTTGTTGGTGTGTTTACCTTTTTAATCAACTAAGTGGACATTTATATATAGGTTTTCTATAAAAACAGCCCTGATTTGTAAGGTACAACCACAAAATCACTGTCTAGAAGGTTTAATGATATCACACTGTACTTTGGGCTTATCTGTTATTTTTGGGTACAAATGACACAAAACACCTAATGATTACAAAAGGAGGCATCACGGTGCATTAATCAGACCTTTGACGATCGATAAAAAACGTATCTAGCGCCGACATTAATTTGCAATTCTGTTCTGAATCAGGATTACTGTTTTATGAGACAAAACATGCTTGATAACAAGGCTTTTTGACCTTGTTGAATCACCTTAGTATGAATGGAAAGTTAAACCAGTTAAGAACCAACCAAGAAATCAGTGTTTTGAAGAAAGAAAAATGTCATTTTGTAATTTACGCGTGAAATCCTCGGTAATTATGTCCGAGCTTTCAGCAGGGATTCAGCCTGACGGAGCCTGTTGCATGTCATGAAGCTAACATGATCCCTGCTGTCTCACTGAAGCATTCCCCTCAGGCAACATGAGACTTAAAGCTCAGGAGAAATTCACAGTCATATGGTCTAAGTGCTGCTCCTCGGGCGGAGAGGGGAAGTTTCTGCAGCACGAGCGCTGACGTTGAGCCGACATAAGTTCGGCAGGAAGTGGATTTTCATGTAAACCACATGGTGTATCAGCACAAGAGAGGACTCCTTCGCAGTGGTTGCAGAGCAGTTTGTGAATCTGGTTTGACGGCAGTAGAACCGTGGTTAACAGACTAAACAGCACTCAGGAAACCACTTGCTTTGAGGTCCTGCTTCATGTATTCACCCGTGTTTTAAGTGCTCTGTCATGCATTTATCCCACAGCTGTCTGGCAGAAGTAGTGGGGAACATTCTTACTTAATGAATGAATAATGAATGAATTATATTTTAATACAGACCTCGTGAGCTGACCCTTTTCTTCTAACCTCACACAGCAGAAAACAACAAAGCTTACTTTTGTATCTTCTTTTTTTCTGAGGAATCTGCCAACATGCATTAGGAAAACAGTTCTCTCTGTGGGGGCTGAAAGATTTTGTTATTTTCGTTTTTTCTACATGGACGTTGCTGTAACCGCTGTGTGCATTTTAACTCTGTTAGCAGCCGAGTGCTTTGGTCGACCGACATACACGGTAGTCAAAAAGCCTCCTGACTTCCAAAAGTCATCCAAATAACTTTTTGCTGTTTTCTGTTTTGTTAGTTTCCAAAAACTCAGCTGGTGTTGGAAAAGGCAAACTTGGACTGAGCTGTGCCAGAAATGGACCTGCTCCGGAGTAGGGTGGAGCTGCGCCGCCCCGCCTCTAAGCGAGCCGTGCCGATGTCTCGGGACTCTGGCCAACCCAAAGCAAACACCCGTCTCTCCCTCAAATCTCAAAAAAGAAAGATGTTTTTAGCCTCCAGCTGAGTTTCTTTAGATTATCTCGTCCTGTTTTGTTTTTTCAAACATCTGCAGAGTTTTAGTGTTTCATCTTGTTCACTTTCGGCTGTTTCAGGAGTCGAGTTTCGTGACTGCTGCTGAAAACAAGTTTCCTGTGATGCTGCTTCATAATAAAAGCTTTAAAATGACTAAATAATGGGAGGATTTTATTGTGAAGAAGTTAGAGGAGTAAAACGAGTTTTTAACCAAATTTGCAGAGCCACTTTGTTAGCAGGGATTCTTCAGTAGCAATGCCGGGATCGAGACAAGTATGTCAGTGGGTTAAAGATGCACCTTCAAGCAGGTGGCCTAGTTGTGGTGCAAATGCTATTTGCTGCTGTGCCACGTCAAACCGAGTAGAGCAAGGACGTCATTGGTGCCGTTGTGTTTTTATTCTCACCGGCTGAAAACAATCTGAACAAATGGAGAGGGCGGAGTAAAACAGCAGGTCAGTGAACACACCTCACTGTGGTAAACAGGTGAGCACAGGGAGGGTATCCTGTAGGTGTCGGCAGGTTTTATGTTGAGTTTCAGCCGGTATGTGGGGAGAAAGAGAGACGCTGCTGCATCACAGATGGAAATGAAAATAAAAGATCAGCCTGAGGACACTGCTGTCACATGGTGTGTGTGTGTGTGGGTGTGATGAAGCCGTCAGTGTACATCAGGTGTGTGTTGGCAGTGTCACAGCGATCATTAGGGGCGCAGGATGTGTATGTGTGTGTGTTTACTGTCAGCAGTGATGTATTGACAGCTGGGAGGATTTGATTACACGGAGGAGCCAGGAGGAAGAAAAAAAAAACAATATCAACATCTCAATTAACTCCTCGTCTCACTTCTCCTCCCTTCTTCTTTGTTGTGAAGTGGAGGAGACACAGTTAAAGGGCTTTCCTGTAAAGGTTGATGAATCACCGCACTGTTGTTTGTTCACTGTGTTTTAGCTGCAACATTACGAGGTCGACTCGATTCGATTTCCAATTTTTGCAGCACTGACTGACAGTCAGTAATATACATCTGGATTTGTAAAGAGAATAGATAATAGATTATAATATATCATATAACAATCAATACGTAAATATGTATATATATATATATATATATACATATAAAAGATTATAATAGAAGAATAAAAGGATATGTAACATAATATAATATGTAGAGATATCATTTTACCATATCAGTTCTTTCTCCTTCTGCCCCTTTTCTCACTTTTCTCATCCTCCTTTCTCTTTCTCTTTCTCTTTTTTGCCTCTCACCCAGAAGCTTAAATAATAAAACTGCTAATGAGCTAAAATTCACTGTTTTAAATGTGACTGCCGATGTGAACAATGATCTGATGTGGCTTTTAAGTGTAAACTGGCTGAAGAAAAAAGCTTTGTGCCAAGAAACTGAGTGGAGGAGAAGGTGTGTGTGTGCGTGTGTGTGTGTGCGCGCTTGTGTGCATGTGTGTGTGTGTGTATGTGTGTGTGTGTGTGAGAGAGAAAGAAAGAGAAAGTCTCTGCAGACAGCTGGAGACAGTAGAACAGACGACTATACTGGAGACAACTCACAACAGATAATTATACACAGCTTGCAACACACACACACACACACACACACACACAAACACACACACAAACACACACACTTGTACTTGTGTGAGGGCCGGCCAAAATGTCTTCAGTCACATTGTTGGTTTAAAACCCTGCGATCCTCAATATGTAGCAAGTAGTAGACACACACACACACACACACACACACACNNNGGACGTTTGGACACCTGGCTGTACACACACACACACACACACACACACACACACACACACACACACACACACTGTGTTGTTCTCCCCTCTGTAAACAAAAAGACGTTTTCCCACGCTCAGATCAGAGAAACAGGCGTTGCGCCGTGTTCATTGCAGAATATCAGACCTCTGATTGGTCCCTGGATAACGCTGTGGCCTCGTCAGAGGTTCTGGCGTCACTTCATGTCTCGCTTCTGGTGGCAGAAGAAGTTCTAACTTCAGTAAAAGCAGTTATAATAATGTATGAGCAAAGGTAAATGTTGTCAATATGCTGAATTTCATAATGTTACATATCACATTATTGAATTAGTAACTGATGTATTAATGATGAAAAATCAATAATGTTGAATACTTGGGATTCTTTAATTGTAAGGCAAACTACAAAGTAATAAGCAGCTTATTTCTGTACAAGTACCCCAAAACTGTAGTGAACAACAGTAGTTGAATAAATATACTTACTCCCCATCAATTCCTCCATAACTCAACGTAGTGGAGAGTCATTTCCCACCAGTGCAATACAAAGAAGCAGAGCAGCAATATGAAAAATCTGCATGCAATTTTTTCCGCATAACATCTATGCACACCGGATGTGGTGTGAATTATCATCTTTGAAATGCAAATCAACATAGTTTGACCCTGCGAGGCCCAAAGTGAACGTGGATCAGCTGAAACAAAGGATTTCATCGGGGAGTGGAAATCTGCTGACATTGCGTTTCGGTTTAATACTATCGAATAAAACGTGATCTTGACATAAACACACACATTATACTGCTGAGAAAAATATATCGTACTCCTTCCTTGTGTGATAGTATCAATACACAAGCACTAAATATAGATATTTTAAATATTTAATATAATTTTTACATTTTTAACTAGGCTCTCTAAACAGACTTCCCTGCCAATTTGACTCCCCAGCGTCACTTCTTCATGGCTCCTCACAATATGCAAGAACTGTCGAATAAACGTAAAACATACCGGCGACACTATGAACGTGCAGAGCTACCACCCTGATCTCCTCCTTAAGAAAGTGGCTAATGCTAATGTTGCAGTGGTGAATGCAATGTTTAAGCAAAACTTCATTTCTCATCCATGAGAGCTGCAAGTATTACAAAGTCCATCGCTGGGTTTATTTACAAGAGCTTCCGCCCGCACAGTGTGGCTGAAAATGAATGTTTGATACACTGGAACCATGGTCATGAAATATCGAGCAGAAAATATTTAGCCGAAAATAATATTCCAGCTCTTTATGATGAGACGAGAGGAAAAGTGGAGGATGCACTCCAGCCTGCAGAGGGAACAGACTCGGACCCACTGTATAACCAATAAATTATGGAGAATTATTCTATTTTAATGGAGCGTTTCTATATAAACTATGACCACTTTTCCAGCCTTTACAGTTCCAGTTTAGCGGGCCAAAGGAAACTCACAGACCAAGAGCATGTGCTGTAAATCATCTTACATGAAGCAACGCAACCAATCAAATCAGTGCATTCGGGCAAGCGGGGCCACAAACTGTCGGAGGAAATCAGGTTGTGCAAAAAAAAATGAAAACAGAGCTTTTAATAGAGAATGGACACAAATGTGTTGATTTTTCCCACAAGCAGTTCGTCTCATAAGATCTGATATCGTGCCGATTATTGAAAGCAGCCACTGTGAGACGAAGCACAAGGCTTTGAGCAAACATACCCACTCAAATCTGAATTAAGGGCACCAAAAACAAAGGCAGCTTTATCCACTGTGAACATTATCCAAACAAAACATCGTTCCAGGCTCACAGCGAGCACCTACACATGTGTATGAGGACGGCCAGACACCTTTACAGCGCAGATTTTAAAAAACCTGGCAGGAAAAAACTGAAGCTCACTCCTCTCATAAACAAGAGGAAGTGGGGGAGTGAGGGCACAAGAGGGAAAGAAAGACGGCTCAGTTGTTAAGAGGTGTTGACATTGTTTTCATACAGTTGGTTGAGAATGTTAAGACACTTATGTAAGTACTTATTTACAGTCCCTACAGTTCAACGTGGAAACTGACAATATTGCTGAAATATATTTGAAATATTGAAAATACATAGAATTGTGCTTGAGTCTACTTCAGTAAAGGCGACTGTATATGGTGCTGAATCTTTGAATTTTCATCGAACACTCCTGATGTACTCTATATCTGTGTGTGTGTGTGTGTGTGCGTGTCACCTCCTGCCATCGTCATCTTTGATGCCTTGTTGCCATGGTTACGCCTCCCATTGGCGTATAGATATTTTCCTAGTTTTTTAGTTCCTAGTTTTTTCCTCCCAGCTCGACACTTTCTGTGACCTGCAGGGAGCGAGAGAGAGAGAGAGAGATCACTGTAATCACACGTCCCTTCAGCGCTGACTGAGCTGATCTGGAGCCTGCAGGTGTGTGAAGGAGCCACGCTGACCGCCAGTGGATAAAAACACATGTTCTACATGTTCTTGTTCTACAAGTTGCTAACGTGGATAATAAAAATGCTCCCTGAAAACCTGATTTTAACTCTTCAGTGTTTCTGTGTGACAGTAAATATTCCGCCCACTTTCCCCCAAATACACGCTTCATTACCTGCAGACTGACTGGATACCTGTCCGGGGAGCGCTCCGCCTCTCGCCCACTGGCAGCTGGGATCGGCTCCAGAACCATTTTCTTTTATCTCTTTGACTACCAGCCAGATCACTGTGGAATTTGTTGTGAATAATCTTTGCTCCCCAGACTGATTTTGATGACCCCACATCACTTTACACTTTAGCCTCCAGCCTCCAGCGGATGTTCACTAGACTTTAAGGACTAACAAACAGTTTTACAGCACAGTCTCCTCTGCAGCCGTTATGATGCATTCATGTGCCGGTGGGAAGGTCCGACACCCAGGACTTTAAATAGATATCTGACATTGGGTCAGCTCCACTCTGACTCTCTGTGAATGTGGCTGGATAAAAGATAGATGGTGTTCATCATCAAGGAGATGGTCCATGAACTACAGCAGCTGTTTGTTCAACCATCGTTGAAATGATTTATGTTCACACTGGATGCTGCGAGCAGCTTTAAGTTCTTCAGCTACAGTGAAAATTCTTCTGCATCTTCCTCAGTCTTGTTTTCTTTTTAAACCAGAAGACAATCTTTTCCTGACTTTACCCAAGAAGTTTCAGTTGCTTTAATTTTTTATGAAGTGCTGCTGGTGTGACTTTGTCCTGCCATCTTGGCACGATCACCATGTAGTCCAACGAGACGTCCAAGTGTTGGTGGTGCTACGACTGCCAAAACAGGGAAATAAAAAGCCATATTTCTGAGTTCCTTTGAAAAGCTCTTTCGTCACAGAACTGGGACACATAGAAGGAACTCAAAATCTTACAATAAATTGAAGCAAAAATGTGCACACAGAAGAAAACTTTTGAGGGTCTGGTGCAGAAAAGACCACACTGATGAATGTTCAGCACCAAAGGCGAGGCTGGAAATCAACAATGGTGAAAGAAGGACTCATAACTGTTACTGAACTAAAAGTGGAGATACTGTTTTGTTTAAATACTGTTGCAACTAAAAGTCAAAGATTTAATTTGAGTGAAAATCCAAAAGTATTAAGAGAGAAATTTAAAGTAGTGGTTGACAAAATTGTCCTTTTCAGAGAGTTATGTTATTGTGTCATATGACTGAATGTTTTCAAATTCAAGTAATATATTACGAGGGGCTGTTCACGTAGAGACGCGTCGATCACTTGGTTTCAGCAGTAAAAGTCTTGCTTCCTGACGATGCTACTTGCTGCTTCTCCACACTCGAATCTGAACTACACCTTTAATGTGAAACGTGGTGCGACTTATGCACCTTGTGCTGTAAAGTTGGATATATTTCTACAAAGCACTGGAAAATCGCGACAAATATCTAAATAACATTAACTGACGGGTATTTTCATTGACAATTTACTTCGGTATTTGGTGCAAAACGCTGACAATAAACAAGGTTGAATAAGAAATACTGGAAAAGATTCATATGTCTAATATAGAAATGTACAATAAGTGATATGTAAAGTAGATCTGTGGGGAGAAAAAGAGCTGTACAGTGTTTAAAACAAAAGAGGATGTAAAGCACAAAATATCGACTGAATGATCAGGAATTATTCGCAGTTACAACTGAGCATCAGTTAAGTAACTTGTTACTCCAGCTGTTGGATAAACATAGTGGAGTAAAAGTAACAATAAATAAAACTGGAATACTCAGTTAAAGTGCTTCATGGGTGTACAAGAGTCCAGTGGCTGAGTAAAAAGCAGTGAAACTAAAACCATGACGATTGCCACTTTAATGAGGCGCAGAAAGCTGCTGAGGAATGAAAATTAAAACTGAGCCGCTGGAGATGTTATGTGGGCCACATGGAGTATGTGCAGCTTAATCTAATTACACACAAGGAGGTGTGTAGGAGAAAGAGCATTGTATGAGCTGCCTGAGGAGGAGGTGGGGTGGGCGGGGGGCGCTTCCTGTCGGCGAGTTTCAGAGGTTTATCGGATGACAAATATAATAAGTCTTCAGGACGCCATTCACTGCTGGACAAAAGGGATCACTGCGTCAACAGCAACAATAACTTCATTTACATAGAATGGATACGACTCTATAGGATCTATTATTAATGACGGATTATCGTTGTGACAGATGGGAGGAAAATATTGTTTCACTGCAAATATCCTCTCAGTTAAATGGTTACATAGATCGATAGAGAGAGGAAGCTGAAGGGAGGATGGATGGAAAACCATGTCATTTAATAGGCTGTTGTGTGTTTTGCAAGTGTTTGTGTGTGTGTGTGTGTGTGTGTGTGTGTGTGTGTGTGTGTGATTTGTTGCTGACATCAGGATGAAAAATGCCTCATTTCCTTTCTCGTTTCCTCCCACTCCTCCTCGCTCTTTACAATATCTCCAGTCCATTCACTCTTCTTCTCCTTTTCAACCAGTAAATTTAAAGTTGCTTATTCTAAAATCCTTGAAATTGACAATCTTGAGTAAATACAATACAAAGACGGCTCGGTGACTCTGTAACCTGAGGGCTGTCGTTCTAAATCCCCGGAACAGATTTAAAAACATCATTTTATTATTATTTACAGTGTTTCTGATTCAAAGCCTGAAATCACTTATGAATGTATCAAAATTACATAATTTGTGCTCTTTATAATAATGCACAATTTTATTTTTTACTGACATATTGACCATGTAGTTGACAAGTAAAATGACAGTATTTTAACGTAGTATACATCCTGTAAATTTGCAGTATACACTAAAACATGTTTTATGATTGTGCGGTTTGCATATTGTGAAAACACAGTTAATTGCTGTAATAATAATCAAAGTCCTTGATTGAATGATTGTCTCATATCATATTGTATTTTTAAATCAAAATACTGTATTTTCACAGTAAAATTGTATCTGGCTACTTCAGAAACACAATACATTATCACTTTTATGAGAACAATGTGATCGCATAACGTCAACATCACCACCATTAAGCTTCTTACTACACTTAATTATCCACACTTTATGAACTCTACATATTGAAATATAATAGTTTACGTGTGATCCTGTGCTCCGGTTCAACGTCCTCGACGAGGTCTGCAGTCTCATTTAGACACTAACTAGCAACCGCCATTTTTAAGACGTGTAAAAAGCTTCACAGTTCTCATTTAAAACAGTTGTTGCTGCAAAGACAAGTGAGATATGATTAATACTGCAGGTTTTCTTTAAAAGAACACGAGCAGAGTATAATTGCCAGCAGCACTTGTGATATAAAACAAAAGTGGGATGAATAAAACAGTGTCGACTCACTGTTGGACTCATATTCCCATAGAACTGGAGGGAAGATGGAAATATTGACTTTCATTGTGAACCCCTGTAACATTTATAAAAGCTTGCCGCTGCTCTGACCACGGAGTCGCGCTCGATGCTCCGTCTCCTCTCTAACCAGTTTAGTGGCAATTTCCTCCCCCTCGCAGAGAAACCATATACAGTATATCAAGTCACAATGATGAAGCAAGCTTGGAAATAATAATGTTTTAACCTACTTATTAAACTTAATTTAATTTTCACGTTATGAAGAAAATAAATTAGAATGTGGAAGCCTGAAGCACCATCTGCAGCCCTTCAAAGGCCTCAGTGAGCGTTCAGATAATGTGACATTCAACTCAGTGAAGTGTAATCAGTTTTAAGGCAAACGTTCAAATAGATGATGTGACTCTTCAGCAGTGCGAGAATAACTTAGCGTCCAGTTTTCAGGTCATTGTGTGCAGCTATATGTTCAGTGGTGCTCTGTCTTCGCTTTTACAGTCTTGAATCCAGAATGGTTTGAACTGCAAATCGATTGAGACGCATTTGACACCTAAGGATCAACGTTAAATTGTAAATTTGACCTAAAGAAACATAAAGTTGCAACATAAAGAAATGTAAAAATGTGAGTGGGTTTCCAACATTTATTCTGGCGAGTGGATTGCATGTTCAAGTCTAAACTGAAGAGAATGTCACCGTCATGTCTCTTTTTTGACTGTAATTTCAAAAACTTTTGATATCTTTAATCCTTCCAATCAGTCCAGCTGGAAGCTTTTTAAAGAGAGAAGTCTCCTCACAGATGTTTACCTAATTTAGAATGGAGGAGCCTCTGGCTGATCAGAGTCCAGGATTATGACTATCTCTGCCTTCAGGAAAGAAATTTATTCAATCAGAACTATTTTTTAAACTTAACTCCATCTATTTACAAAAACACCATGACGAGCGGTTTTCCTATCCTCGGGTTTGTTTGAAAACTTGAATAATCTTTGATCTCTGAAGAAAAAAAGAAGAAGAATCCAGAAGAATATCTCATGGGATCTGAGCGCATTCAAATATTTTGACACTGAACCAGCCGATGAAACCTACTACATATGCATGAAATCGCCCTTTGGAGCAAATACTATTACATTTACATTTAAAGCCACTCAAGGGGGAAATTTAAGGGGTGAGTTAAGTTCAGGGAGCGTTGGGGAAGGGGTTCCTCTGTTTGGGTGTGTTGGGGAACTCCCTCGAGGTGAAAGTGCTGGATTTGGCAGCAATTAAGCCGATCCACTCAGAGCTATAAGACCGTGTCTGCGTTAATTCCTCCTTGTAGTCTTTGAATGTAAAAGTTCACCTCAAATCTGCTCCTTGGCGAGCAAAAAGTCAAAACTTTAAACCCATTCATTAGCAACAGGGATCCTGTTAGTGTCGAAGGAGCTGCCAGTGAAAAAGGGAAGATGGAGAGAGGAGGAAGAAGGACAAAGGAGGCTGTGCAATAATGAGGCCAAGTAAGCAAACATGACCTCAGCCAAAATATATCTGCATCATCACTGCCTTATTAAAGCTCGCTTCAGGGAAAATACAAACAAAGGGCAAGAAAGGCGAGGAACAAACGGAAAACTCAAAAAGAAGAAAGGAAAGGGAAAGAGAGAGGCGTAGCGAGGTGAGCGGACAGAGGAGCCACCAAAATGTCCTCTGGCGGCCGAATTTCATCCTCGCCTCCTCTCACTTTAAAACGGACAGGCGTAGAAAATGTTGTTGAGAATTCTGGGAAGGTGGGCGTCGAAATTTTCGAGTGTGACTGTGATTGGAGACGAGTCAAAACCGGAGCTCAAGTTAACTTTCAGTAAAAGTTTTGACGAATGGAAAGCCAGGTGTTTGTTCCGCTGATGCTCCGGCGATAAAAATATCCTCGTCTGAATTCAACCGACGCATCAAGGTGACATTGATGATCCACTTCCTGTGATCTCAGTGGGTGTATAGAGCTCCTCTGTCTCAGAGTGCACACCTGAAATGATCACCAGGACGTCATGAAGGCCTTCAGTCTGGTGAATGTTTGAGAAGGGTCCAACCCATTAAGTTATCACTGCACAAAGCATCTTTACTCATATTCAGACACTGAAAGTATATTTTCAGTAAGTGGTCTGAGGTATTGTATTTCTTATCACTGCTATATGATGGGTCAGACACAACTTTTATTGTAGGGTCAGATACAGAATTTTGAAATTTAGCATTAGAAATAATCTACATGTAGCTGGCAATTTGAGTCTTTCTTTATCGTTTTGTGTTCAGTGTTTTAAGATTGATCTTCTGTGATTCAATTCTGTTGGGATATTCTGGTGTAAATTTAATCCATGGTCTAACACACGGTGACCCCCCCTCGAGAGATCAGGTTTTCCGACCGCTAGCTTATGTAGTTTTAGCAACCTCAGAAAAGATGGCACGATAACAATACACTGCAGTCTATGACTCCAGCCGAGAAACCGCCATCAAAAAGCCACAAATAATGCTCAGAACAGCACCAAACTTCAGCAACAGTACAAACAGGGTCCCATCACATAGTTCGAGGCATCAAACATCTGCTAGCTTTGCCGGAGTTCTATTGAAAGACAACACAGCTCACCACTCTCCTGCAGCAGCTTGGTTGTTGTGGGGAAGCCCCGACAAGTCGATTACTGAGTGCAGTCAGAAATGCTCAATTCTGTTCTTTTCCCTGTCCGCTCTCGATAACAACTGTTATAAACTGGTAGGCAAGACACATGAACTTTGAGTGCATTTCTATGGAGTAATAATCATACATTTTCATCCTTGAGCTGCGGAACTCTACTGCACTCGGTAATCGACTCGTCGGGGCTTCCCCACAACAGGAAGCTGCTGCAGGAGAGTGGTGAGCTGTGTTGTCTTTTCAATAGAACTCCGGCAAAGCTAGCAGATATTTGATACCTCGAACTATGTGATGGGACCCTGTTTGTACTGTTGCTGAAGTTTGGTGCTGTTCTGAGCATTATTTGTGGCTATGAGTGGCTTTTTGATGGCGGTTTCTTGGTTGGAGGCATAGACTGCAGTGTATTGTTATCATGCAGGCTTTTCTGAGGTTGCTAAAACTAGATAAGCTGGCGGTCAGAAAACTTGATCTCTTGAGGGGGGTCTTACTCGGTGTCACGGTGTGTAAGACCATTGATTAAATATACACCGGAATATCCCTTTAACTTGTTTTCACACTGGACAAATAATCCACTAACACCAACCAACATCTGTTTTTTGTCTTCATTCCTGGGTCAAATTATTCTGTCTAGTTTTGATGGTGCGATGGTTTGAGGCGGCACATTTTAATAATATTCATCAGTATTCCCAGTGCTCTCACTCCCAGTGGCTTTCTGGCTGTGGTAGTTTCTTTTCTTTGCCCCTTGTATTTTAATTCTACAATTAATTCCAATTATTATTATTATTTATCAGTCCAAGAAGATACACTATTTGTAAGCGCTATTCGCATGGGACTAGTTTTACCTGCGGACATTTGGTAATTTGTACTAATTGCCAAGTCATCTGTGATCTCAATCCCTTTAATATCTCCACCATGATGAACATGTAATATTTCTCAAAGCACAAAGATTATGTAATGTTAGTCCCATGAAAATCAGCATCTCAGTGATTTTTGAGCTGTTTTTTTTAACACCTGTTACAACTGAACAATCATGAAATTTGATCACATTCGATGCAGATAAGCAGTCAAAAGCTGAGCTGACACATTTAAAATGAGGATAAAAGAAAAGTTGTTGTAATCATACAGTCAGAAAGCATCTGTTACTTGATCTAAATGAGCTGCGTATGTGTAGCTACTCTTGTAACACATGCAGAAAGTCGTCAAAACAATTCTCAACTATATTATTAATGTGGCTGCTGAAGAACAGACCCTCTGCTTCTGTATCATTGATGATATCCGGAGCCTTCACATCCTTATACGAGGGAAAATCTCAGTAAATTCGAGTAAAATACAGATTTTGCTTAACCTGGTTTGTGTGAATCCACAAAACACAGATGTTCTGCAGTAATTTTGGATTCACATGAAGTTCTCTGGCGCCCCGATCTCTGATTCTGAAGCTGAATATGGTCCAGTGGTGAACGAACAAAAGAACCAAGGAGAACAATGTTCGTAAGCCAGTTTATGATTGTATTAAAATGCATATATTTTGACCATCTGAGCGATCAGTGGTGAGAACACCGGCTGGATATATACCAAGTCTCTTCTGAATATACTGCAAGTGATTAGATCCACGAAGAGAGCCGTGTTTATTGATGACTGACAGGTTAATCCACACTGCCAGCTTTCGTTGAAGCGTTGTATCAGCAGCCATCACTCGTGTTTCTACAAATACACGGCTTTAATCCTCCTCTGACCAAAATTAATTATTAATGCTTAACAAGGTGACGGTATGCTGTCATGCTGTCAGCTGGCTTTATTTCTGTTATTACAGATTCCAACAACAGTCAATCCACGACAACAAATATGCAACCCACTCCTTTTTTTCCTGCATGCTTAGAGAAACATAATCTCCTCACACAGCCTCTAAAATCCTACATATCTCCTTCTATTTATATGTTGTCAACCTGCAAACTATAGTCACCCATCGAGCCCTCAGTTTCATTATGAGCTTTCTGGTTTAAAGAAGTGGATATTAGCTTAAGGGGGCGAAGGGAATAAGTGAAATGACTGAACTATTTCTGTCCATTGGATGTCTGATACAAGTCAGTCGGGTAAAGACAGTTTGTTCTTTCAGCCTCTCGTGAACTGTTCTGCTGACAGGACAGTGATGTTCAGACCAGAGAATGGAGTTAATGAAGATTTAACGAGTGGACGCTTCAGTAGCGCTGACGTATTGCTGCTTATTTACCGCAAACGCCCTCACTTCTGGTATGAATCGATGTGCATGACTGATTGTGTGCACATCACACCAGAACACAGAAATTTCTTGGCTGGGTGAAGAAAATGTCTGTTTGATGCAGCTTTTAAAATTCATATTACCAGTATATTGTTTAAGAAAACCTCCTTAAAGGGATAGTTCGTTTTTTGAAGTGGGGTCATATAAAGTACACATCTATAGTCGATCGGTTTCCTACCGTAATCAGCCGCTCCAGCTAGACGCTCAGCTTTGTACTGCAGTGAACGGGGTCCAGAGAAAAAGCGAAATAAACCACCAAAAACAAATAAGGCTCACCCAAAAATTTCGCTTTTTCTCTGGACCCCGTTCACTGCAGTACAAAGCTGAGCGTCTGGCTGGAGTGGCTCTCTACTTCTCCAAACTGAGGCTGCGCTGATCGGTGATTATGGTAGGAAACAGATCGACTATAGATATGTACTTTATATGACCCCACTTCAAAAATCCCGAACTATCCCTTTAATGACCAGCAGAGCTTTCAGGGCCTTTTGAGCTGCAGCAGCTCTCATGCAAGTCCTTGTGTTAATCTTTCCTGTGTTTTTAAGTTAATGTTTTCCCATCACTTGTTCTGGTTTGTACTCAGTGTTTCATTTCTCTGTTGTCTTTTCCTCAGACTTTCCTTTTCCCACCTTCTTGTTGCTTGCATTTTTCATTTCATTCATGTTTGGACTGTGGACTCTCTGTTTGTTCTTTTACCTTCCTGCCTCTGTGTGTCTTGTGTGTGTCCTTTTTTGATAAACTCGTAGCAGTAAGTCACTAAGATAACGTAGGTACAACGTAGGCTGACAATCAGCCTATTGAGTCTTTTAGGTACATGGATGTGTTGTGTCTGACTTTCTGCGTGATAACCCAACATTATAGACATTACTTTAGTCTGCATGAGGACAATACTCTCCTGTGGTCACGTTCTATATTCAGATGTTACTCAAACTCTGCAGGTCAAGTCAGTCTAATGAAGTACCGAGATATAAGTCGCAGTTCTGACTCAGACTTTGCTGGCTCACTCCCTGCATGTCCTTTGCAAATAAAAACCTGTTTGAGACCCATTTAGGAGTTTAGGTAATTAGGTTTCTCCAGCAGTAATCTGGCTTTGTTAACAAGGTTATTTTTGGTCTCTTAATCTGAAAAATGAAAGCTGATTTCCTGCTTATATGGGCATTTCTAAAATCAGGTCGGTGCCAAAACTGAATGGTAATCAGATTATCAAAGTGCAGCTTCATCAGTGGACCCTCACTGCCAGGATGAATGACGACGTGTTAAACAGAGCGTCTGAGCGTACTTTTCATTTGTAAATATCTGTTTAGGTCCTTATTACTGCAAATCCTCTCTTCTTCATCTTTCCTTATCTTTCCACTTCTTATTCTGGCTTTTTTTTCATTTCATTTCGTCGTCATCCAATGTAGGTTAACAGTGAGGCTGACAGCCGTGAAAGGATTTTTAACGTTTTCCACTGCGGTGTCCTCACAGATGACAGCTGTTATTACCCGGTGAACAATAATGCAACAGTCAGCGCTCCTGAACGCTGCCTAATATAGCTGCTGTTTCACCGTCGCTTCTACAGGAGGAGGAGGAGGAAGAGGAGAGGAAAGTAGAAGAGGAGAGGAGGATACGAAGTGACAGGAGGCAGCAGGAAATATTATAATAGAAGAAAAGAGCAGGAAGCAGGAAGGAGATGAGTGATGAGATGAGTTCGCACCCTGGTGGCTTAATTGGATTAAGATTAAATCATTAATGTTAACAGGAGGATAATCCCCTGTATGTGTCGACATAAATAGCTGCCTGCAACACCAAAACTATTAAGTTCATCTGGACTTTTATCAAGAAATATGCTTAAGTTTAAGAAGATTGTCAGTCGGTTTGGTCAGTCATTAAAGTTTCAGCTCAGGAGAAGCAGTCAGGATGTTTTTAGCCTCATGTGGAACAATTTACACAGAATCCGAAGATGAAATAGTTTTCAATAATAAAGTGTGTCAGATAAACATTAAGCCCGTCATGTCTGTGTTGGATAATAAAGACATCCTGCACTCTTGTGTTGTCAATTCTACTTTAAAGCAACTTGATGATTTAGGCCTGGATAGCCGTGATTTCATTTCTTCCCAGTGGCCACTCATGGTATTGCAAAAAACAAACCAAAGAAAAAACGTGTTTTTTGATCCCGCTTGAATTGTGCCATGAATCTTATTTATGATGTTTGTCAATTTAAGAGATAATTTTCCAAGTAAATAGAGTAAAATATCATCTAGTGTTATTTAAACCACTCAGTGAAATACGTCTACTCACCAACATGGCACGAGAAGATCGAAATTACAATAAATCTGCTCATATTGACATATTGACATATGCTCATTATATGAAAAGAGAGTTGGGTCAACTTGGGTGTTTTGGTGAGCGTTTAACTTGACGACGTTGCTAACGAGACTGTTGGCTGTTTAGTCTTTAAAACAACATTTTCACAGTCTGATATTTCATCAGTTTCTCGACAAACTGAGACATTCTCAAGTTGAACAGTTCCATCCATCCATCGTCTGTAACCGCTTTATCCCTTTTACGGGGTCACAGTTTTTCTTTGCTGGAGCAAATCCCGACTGTCTCTGCGTGAGGGCAGTAATACCTGGACAAGTCGCCAGCTCATCGCAGGGCCCTCACTGATGCAAGGTGCCAACCGCACATCAGGAGCAATTTGGGGTTCAGTATCTTGCTCAAGACTTCGACAAGCAGCTCAGCTCAGCCCGGAGCTGGGATTTGAACCAGCCACTCTGACACACAACCCCCTCTGTATGAGTGCACCTCTGCTCAAAACAACCATGACTTACCAGCTTGACAAAGCTCTACATGAACACATCTGTGTACATCAGCACATCACCATCTCTTCTCTCCTCTTCTATTTGTTTTTCTCCTCCCTCCTCGCAGCAGGTATAGCTGCGCTCATTCCTCCACAGGCACAGTGTTTGGTTACTACTGTGGTCATGGAAACGCTCTGATAAACCCGCTATCATCTGGTTGAGGACTGACGCTTGCTACCTCCAGCTGTGTGTAACAGAGCATGTTGAGCGTGTTTGAGCCCTTAGTCTTGTTTGAGCTTCGACATGATAAGACACTCACTGAGTGAAATACAGTAATATCCAGATGAAAGTCGTCACAACAGATAGTTAATAATTGAATATTATTATTACCTTTTACTTTCTCTAATGCTGATCATTTACTGTAATTCAAAGGTGTTGGCATGATGAGTACGCCTACGTGTCATGCGCACAGCTGCTACGTGTGTGTGTGTGTGTGTGTGTGTAAGTGATTGTGTGTGTGTTTTATCTGTTTAAAGGGACTCCTGACAGATGTGTATATGTGTGTGTGGATATTTTGTGTGTTTCTGCAGGTGAACTGCTTAGTGGGTTGCTGACACTGCTGTTCCAGCTGAGAACCCCATTTGACTCCAAGGTACACACACACACACACACGCACAATACATTTCGATATGAATGTGCTGTCAACTGAACCCAAACTGAGAGAGAACACACACTTCATAACGCACACAGACTAATGTGTGTGTGTGTTTGTGTGTGTGTATGTGTGTGTGTGTCAGCAGCACAGTGTCGGATGTGAAATGGCCTCTGGACAGGTGTGACTGTGAGGCATCATGGGAGCTCGAGGAACAGAGTTTGTGCACAACGTGGAAAGAAAAGCAGGAAGAAAAGTAGAGTGAATAAAAATCCAAATGAGAGAGATGACAGGGAGGGAGAGAAAAGACCAGATGGAGGAAATGCTGAAGTAAAACTAGCAATACTGCAAATATATAATAAATAAATTCAATACTTTGCATTTCAGCTGGTAAACGTGGAGGTAAATGTAGTTATTTCGCGTAATGCTGGATAGTTTCACATAAAACAATATGGCGTTTAAGACGTCTCCTCTCTAAGTGGTCAGTCACTGGCTGCACTTTGCACTTTGTTATTAACATCTCTGCAATTTTGTACCTAAGACTGTCAGAGATCAGGATGATGAGAACACAATTGATCCAAGATGCAATCGTTGATCAACACACTTGACTCAGTACACACAGGACTATCACCTTTAATATTCAAGGCTTCTATAGACCTGTTTGTATTTCTGTCTTTTTCCCATCATCTTTTCTCATTTACTGATCTAACCTTATCTCTCCCACTTCTATTTCATCTAATATAATCTAGCCATTTCCAATTTCATCCCACATTATAATCTTTCATCGTCTCGTCTCATCTAATTTACCCTAACCTGATCCAGCCTTGTTTTATCCCATCTAATGTGATCAAGCATTTGTCTCATTCTGTTTAATCCAAAAATCTGATGAGGTTTTGACTTCTGTCATTTAATCTTTTTTGTCTTGTCTTCACTAATATAATCTTGTGTAATTCGATCAGAAAAACAAAAACAAAAAAAAAACCGAAGCCCTCATCTAAATGTCGTACACACACAATAAACTGCGCTAATGAGCTTTCTGATTGCCTCCAGAGTTGCCATGGTAACTAACAACGAGCACCTGGCCGTGCACTGTGATAGTCGGCTTACTCACGCCGGACGTCTGATCATGCAGATCAGTTGTCTGAAGCTATCTGCCGTGTAATCGTTACTATTAACTTTCATTTAATTTTCAACATTTTTCCTTCCTCCTTCCTCCTCCTCTCCCTCATCCCTCTTTTCCCCTCATTCATTCATCTCTGGTGATGAGACTCAGAGCAGATTAAACCCTGAAACCCTGCTGATTAAACACTGAACACACATGCACACACACACACACGCCTGTCAGTCCTGCTGGGTGTCTTATTAACCCTCATTAGCTATTTCTCTCAGATATTAATGAGATGGTCTCATGACTAACGCTCCCTGCTGAGCGCTCAGTGTACGTTTGTGCGTCTGTTAGAGAGCGTCAGAGGAAGACGGGAGGTTGGGGATGAAGAGGGGAACAGATGGAAGAAGTTGGACGGGCAGAAGAGAAGGAGAGGCTGAAAATGAGCCAGAGCACTGAAGAAAGACAAAATCACCTTAATGGTTCGTTTGGTGTTTAAAATCTGGATCAGGAATAAAAACCACCGCAGTAGCCAGATAAAATGTTGGCATGGTAAATTTCTGGAAACCACAATTCTTAAAATCTATTTGTTTATCATATAAAAATGTCTACACTATATGTCATGCACAGACCATTTATATGAAATGATTTCTATGTCAGGAGGAGGATAAGATGTGTCCAAGGTTGCTGCTGGAACGGAGGACGCCCTTTTTTTTGCACCACAAATCTAAAGTTTTACTCCGGTTTGACGTGTTGTTGTTGATTGGCGTATACACAGTCACCATATGTCTGATTGCTGAGCATGATGGGTAGACGAGGAGTGGAACTTCCGATGTCACGCTGGGAAGACGGCATGAATTTGCTAAGTTATTGACACTCAAGTTTAAACAACAGGTTCATCCCGCAGCAGAATTAACGCCAAGACAGAGACTATTGTTTGAACAACCCCGTATGCAGAGTAAAGGTTAGCCAAGTGCATTTCTGCAAATCCACAAATCAGTTCAAACTTTTCGTTTCTTTATGTTGCCACTTTACGTCTGTTTAGGGTGAATTTTCTATGTCTCTCTCTTCACAACGGTTTGCTTGTGCTGTGGTTAGGTTTAGGAAAACATTATGGTTTGGCATAAATTACCTGTTTTGGTTTGGCAGAAAGTTAAAACTTACTACTTAACAAGTACAAGCAGCCAAAAAGACTTTCTGATGACTAAGATTAGACTCATTAGACGCTGAGAAACCCTGTAGGTAATCGAGACTGTGGCCACAATGACAAATGACAGCATTCGGAGGACTTGATGAGGGAAACTGGGTCATTTCTGTCACTAAATTATCACAAGCTAGCAGCTCTGTGAGGCTTTACTTAGCATTTAGCTCAAAGTGCTGCTGTTTCCAATGTCAGCATACTTTATTGCTCACAGTGACAATGCTAACATGCTGATGTGTATAATAATCTAAATTTATGTAGATAGATGGATGGATGGATGGATAGATGGATGGATAGGAGTGACTCAGCTCGTATTAATTCCTGCTAATGAATACACGCAGCACACAGACTGGGTCGTTTCTGGAGCTCCAGGAAGGGCCAATGGATGTGCAGAAGTGTCCCCCAGCTGCGAGGCCCTCAGGCTGGGCAGCTGACAACAAGAGCAGCCCCCTCTTCCTCCGCCTGCTGATTCTTGGTTCCCTCTATCTTAATGAGAAATAAGGCAATGAAGGAAACAGAGAGACGGAGGAAGATGCTGCTGCTTAATAATACATCTAAAAAGACAGACAAATGCACAAAATATACATTTCCTTCTATAATGTCGTCAGAAAGTTACAATAAAAATCTCCTTCCAGTGACAAAAATTAGCATCTTTAAGTGGACATAACTTTGCAATCTCCCATTCTTACATTACAAAGTTGAAAATACCAATATCTGAAAATATCAGTTTTTTCAACTCTACTGCCTTGCAGCCTCTGATCGGCACTGAACATCTTATGCCATCGTTTTGGAAGAGCTCAGATTTCCCCTCGCCCTCCCTCACCAACAGTGACAGCAATGAAATACCTCTGTAATCGATAATAAGGTAACTCTGTTATTAACTGCTGGATAACAGCGGCAGTCCAGACAATCACAGACGGGCCGAAAGGGCGGCGAGACGGAGCGTTTGCCGTCCTTGAATTTCCTTCCTGCTGCAGGCGACGCGGCTGATGTTTGACCCTGCAGGAGAGCAGAGATGAAGTGTGAAACTGGTCACAGTCAAGAGGATGTGGGGGAGAAACCAGAGCAGAGCAGTCAGCTGTTCTGAACACATCCAGAGTCGCGGAGCTTAAAACACGTCTGAAAACATCAAGTCGACCGTATCAATACATACAGTACAGCGTGTGTCGTGTGTGCGTGTGTGTGTATTTCTGAACATGCCGCAGATCAGTAGAGCATGAACAGAAAAACATGCTCGTACAGTCCATCCCACACACACACACACTCTCTCATCACATCAAGGTACATGCAGCTACGGGGTATTAGCCTCACATGCACACACATGCACACACACACATGAACACACACTCTACTGTGTCTTACTGTATATCTGCTGTGGTAAATTAAGCTTCAGGAGACGATGCTCTTAACTTTTACGACGAAGATATGTATTACAACGCATACAAATCAGCAGCTGTGTGTGTGTGTGTGTGTGTGTGTTGTACCGTATAAGCATGTTTCTCCGTTAGTGCTCTGCTGATCCATCGCACGTTCGGATATACATTCAGCCGGAAAAATCTCTTTTTTTACTTCGAGGTACCAACTGAAACTCCACTCTGACATTCTAACCACAAAACTAAAAATTACAGCAATATAAATTATGTAGCTAACGTTTGAATAATACATTGAATATATATCAGAGATGATTATAACTTAAAAGAACAAAAATAAATCTGTTTGGTTTGTCAGCAAAAAAAAAACAAGTTGCTCCACCTCAATCAGAAGAAAACAGGCTGAAAGGGAACGCAGTTTAATCAATAAACCGATCAAATGAAAACTGGCCCACCATTGACGTAAATATGCAGTGATGTACGTTTCTCTACTTACCAGAGACGGCGGCTTCTAAGGTTAACCGGTCGACTTTGGAGAGTTTGTTTTAATCCAAACTCTTTCTATCACGACCCCAGATAGATATCTATATTCAGGACTTCATTTCACTTTCACTTCGACAGACAGTCGACCCGAAATCTACAACCAGGAAGAAGAAATATTGTCCATTTATACGGAACTATTGATGATTAGGATCCGCACTGAGCTCAGAATGTCTGCTGGTCTGAGGTCAGAAGGTGAAAAGGAGGTCAACGTTCAGGGCATTTAATTGAACATTACGGTCAACTCTTATTAAGAGAAGTGTGAACGCAGCCCTCACAGGACTGAGCTCAGGGCTGCTACATCGCAGCTGAACCGCTGACCCTTCACTTCCATCTAAGGCTCCACCAGCAGGGTATTGTTGTTCGCTCTATGGGACAAGAACGCTTATGTATTTAGATGAGACAGGTGTGGTCTTAGTTAAGATAATGACAATAACCTACTAGTATCTTCTACTAACTCTAGCTAAACATAGGTTAAGTCAAAACAGCTGTAGGTGTAGGTGAGTTTTGGCCCCCAGAAAAACAGCTTGTGATGGTCCAACTTCCTGTGAAAACGTTTTTGGCCTGACTCCCCGCGAAAAGTAGCTGGTTTTGTCCCTCACAAAAACGGCTGGAGTTGGTCCACCTTCCAGCGGAAAATAGACAGTTTTGGTCGCCACAAAATGGCTTGAAGTATCCCCAAAGACTCCAACTGCCGCTGCCAGTTTGGCAGCTTCTTAGCTTTTAAAACCACCTCCTGATCTGAAAGCCAACTAATAACCACAATATCTGAACGTGATAACTTGATATGCCGTAATTGATAGAAAACAACCTTGGATGAATCTGTGGTTTGCATAAACTTTAACAGCTAAAATTGAATCCAGGAGACTGGGCCGGCACTTACAGGGGGAAAATATATGTACAGCATCTATGTACAAGTCAAGTGTTTCTGTAAACTGTAGACAAACTGTGCAAAGAATGAATACTGACGAGGTGATGTAATAGATTACTTTATATAGACTACATGAAGTTGGTGGTTGCGTACAGTATGAACAGTGTGCAGGATTTATATTTGACAAATCTGTTGTGAAAACCATGAAGTGTGTGTGTGTGTGTGTCCCACAGGTATGAAAGGTGCTGCTGTCAGCTGCCTTTTCTGCTCCTCTGGTAATGGATTTGACCCTGTGTGTGTGTGTGTGTGTGTGTGTGTGTGTGTGTGTGTGTGTGTGTGTGGACACAGCTAAAAGCAAATTCACACCTCTGCAATGTGATCTGAGGTGTGGAAGCGGAAACAATCGTACATCAAGATGACCGGCGACACTTCGACATGGACACAATGAAACCGCCTGTTTCTGTTTTACACGTTAAACCTGAAGTGAAATAAATATTAAACTGAACATTCAGTCAGAATAAAAACAACCTTCATTTAAAGTTAATCACTGATCTCTGCGGCGTCTTTGTGGGTTTCTTTGTGTGTTTCCCTGTTTTAAGTGGTGATTATTCTCTTTGATTAATGTAGTTTATGTAGACACACACACACACACACACACACACACACACACACACTAGTAGTTTGCCTGTATCTCTGCAATATCAGCAGGGAGGCAAAGTCTGACTCACTAAAACAGTCACATTAATATTGCCCATAAAACAATAATGATGCTTTGATATTGTGAGGATATTATGCAGGGGACACCTCCGTGGAGACTTCATTAAATATTCACGAGGCAAAAACTGTTAAAACTTCATGATGATATATTGATACAATGAAAAACCAAAAGGAGTAAAGAAGACTGTTATCTTCTGCTGCATCTCTGGTTAAAATTATTTGAACTATTTATTAAAACTTCCATAGGCGCCGACAACAAGTTAGTCGGCCATCAGCTGTAGTCTTTGTGTTCAAGTGAAGCTTTTTGGATGGGAAACAGGAGAAGTGAGGCGACGCGACAGTCGGCCCGTTCTTCTGTGTCGGTTCGGTGTGTCCGGGCCGTTAACACCCACTGACGTCGCCACCTCCAGAGCCGACAACCAGCAGCTTAAATTGAACTTCTTCATCCCCGATATTCCTTTTTAAATACACGATAATCTGTTTTCATTCATGCTCACTGTGATGTTGTCAGGGCAGGTGTCAGGTTCACATCTGAACTGTTTCGCAGTCGCAGGTTTGCTGCCTTCAGTCTGTCATTAAGCAGCAGGTTCACACTGAGAATCTGCTGCTCTCCACTGCAGCAACATTATCTGACTGACAGCCAAGAGCTACACTCAGTTGAAGTAAAGAGGCTTGGCAATGCAGAGAGCTACAGCAGATAGAGAGAGAGAGAGAGCGAGAGAGGCTCGTTTCAACATCCCACTGCTGTGTTTGTGCTGCTGTTTGAAAGTGTTTTGTTTACTGCATTCAGTTCAGCTACACTGAGACTCAGAGTTTCTTTTTTTTAAACCTTAATTAAGCAGGACCGTCTTCTGACATTGAAATCTCTTTTTCCCAGAGAGTTGACTGAAATGTTAAGTTATGCAAACTAACACGGACATACACAAGTGCAGACAGTTAAGGACAGGGAGAAGACTTTTTACAGCTGTGGCTCCCCATCTCTGCCTGAGCTCTGAGTTTGTGTTACCTGCCACACTTTTACTGAGACCTGTCTCCACCACAACAACTCAGAACTTCTGCTTTTTCCAAACTCTGACCGGCAAAGACTTGTGGTCATGTTTGATGACGCGTTAAGACACCGTACTGACGTTAGAGAACTACCTGCAACGAAATGTTTCCGCAAACCGCAGATACGTCCAAGGTTTACATTTGTTCAAAAGGTAGTTTACACACGATCACATTTTATGCTCATTAGCTATGAAGGAACACCGGTGTCACGGAAATAGTGATTACACATTGAACATCTTTACAGAGACCCGTCTCCTATACAGAACTACAGAGGGACTCTGTGTTTACTTTCAAGAGATTCACTGCACGTTTATGTATATAAATAATCGTATGCATGTTCCCTCCTTGTGTAGCATGAAGGTGTTACAAACTTTAATTCCGTTATGAAACTCTGTGTTGTATAATGTCAAATAAATCACCTCAAACCTTGAGGCAGTGTACGTATAATGTAAATATTTGTATCATCTCTGTAAGTTTTTGCCTAAAAGCATTTTATACATCAACTTAATTGAAGTGAATCACATATCAAGTCCAAACCAGACCGAGTATTTACGCTCGGTGGAAGCTCGCCTGACATGGACGGACATCTGTTTTGTGCTATACGTCCACACCTGATTCTCTGGCCATTGTCCAGAGTTTATATGTGAACCTGCTCCAGTTTTCTCCTCTGATGAAGCGAGGATAAAGTTTCCCCTGCTTTCATTCTTTGTTCTCAGCCTGAGCCTCCGTCTCTAAACTGTACTGAGAATTAACTGATATCCATCTTCTCGTCTGTCACCGGGGAAGACCGAGAACAAGATGACTAAAACATTTCAGTGTAGTGACAGCTGCTTTTATAAACTGTACAACTCACTGTGTGTGTGTGTGTGTGTGTGTGTGCGTGTGTGTTGGCAGCAGGTTTGTCTTATCTCCGGAGTGTCTGTAAATGGGGCAATTAAGCTGGCCTGCTACTGTATATAAACTCTGTGTGTGTGTGTGTGTGTGTGTGTGTGTGTGCATGTGTGTGAGTACATACGTGTGTGTTGAGCATCTGTTAGCATGTGTGAGTGCCAAAAGGGTGTGTGAGTGTTTCTTCCTAATTTATTGTATTTCTTGGCAGTCTTTGTTTGTGTATCTTGGCAAAAGATGCATGACTGTGTGTGTGTGTGTGTGTGTGTGTGTGTGTGTGTGTGTGTGTGTGTGTGAGAGAGACCAGATGGGGGGTTTGTCCATGAGCTGTTTATTCTGCCGACTCCTCAGGATTCGTAATGACTCAACGTGCAGCGGCACACATCAGACGTGGAAAAAGTATCCAGATGTTTTACTTTAATAAAAATCCAAGTATTAGTATGAAGTTATACATAAAGTACCAAGTGCTCATTGTGTTACATAATATATGTCATATTATTTGACGAGCAACTAAAGCCGTCAGATGAATGTGGCGGAGTAAGAAGTGTATTCACCTCCCCTCTTCAGTGCAGCAGCGATATGAATTACCATAAAATAGAAATACTCAAGTCTTCACTGTACTCCAGTAAAGTACTCGCCGCTGTCTCTCCTCAGCAGTTTGAACTCGACGGTCATATAAACTCGTGTTTCCCTTCCCAGATCCAACCGTCGGCTCCCAAAATATAACACCAGGATCTATTTTAACCGAAGTGCAGCTCTTTAATCAGGGTGAGAACAAAACCGCTAAACAACAAAACACGTCTTCTGTCCGTCGTTCGAGCGGCAGCCTCGTTTCAACTCGTCGCTTCTCCTGCGGAGCGTTTGACGATCAGTCGCCTCGCACACAAACACACAAACAGGAGCTGAAGGTTTTTAGATTTCTAAATCAAGACAGACTTCAAAGACACTTCTCGCTAAAATAAGAAAAGCAAAGCTGCATGTGGGTGTTGTGGCTGTATGGACTGAGATTTCTGCTGAGGAGTGACCATTTTATTTTATTTATATATGTTTAGTAAAATGTTTATTCATTTACAATTGTTTTAAAACGTTCTACTTTTCACCCCTAGTGGAAGGTTTGTGTGTATGACTCATTTCTTATCAAAGTTTTGTCTTCACACAGAACGTTTCTACACTGGAGTTTCTCGGATGTGACACCCTAATTTTCACTTTTCTCCTCTTTTACCAAACTCCAACCAGTAAAGACTTGTGGTTACAAGGAAATAACTATGTTTGATGAAGTGTTAAGACACCAAACTGACGTTAGAAATCGAGCTGCAACACTGATACGTCCAAGGTCGACGTTTGTTCAAAAAGTAGTTTACACAATCACATTTTATGCTCATTAGCTATGAAGGACAACAGGCATACATTTTTTTGTGCAATGATGTTTTTCTAAACCTACCCAAGTGTTTTTTTTTTCTACCTTTCTGCAGATCTACAAGAAAATGCAATAATATGGGTGACGTCATGTTTACTACAGCGACGCCGGTCTCCCTCTCTTTTTCTGTTTCTCCTCTCATCCACTGATTCGCTAAGTTGAACGGCCAATCAGAGTGATCGTCCACAGTGACAAGCAGAAGCTGGTTCTACATGCTAACAAGGCGACGGACATCCTCACTGACAGCCAGAGCTGCACAATATAACATTTCAGCATCAACAACATAATGTGCACAATAGTCAGGACTATTGTCAAGTAAGGAAAAATGAACTCAAACGCATCGTGCTACTGACTTTTTTCAAGACTCATCTATAAGAGAAGTCTGTCCAATATTATATAATTTGCTCCTCGGATGTGGGAGCAACATGGATGCCAACATATTTAAACAACACGCTGACAGCTGTTTTCCAGATACAATGACTTTACAAAACATTGCTTTGGCAAACGTTTCTTACCTTAGCTTCATATGACGTCAACGCTCCAGATTTCCGAGTCTTTGCTCTGACTTGAGAGGACGCCCTCATGTGAATTTTCCCAGTCATTAAAATGTTTGTCCGACTGCACAGGAAGCGTTGTTTATCTGATTTAAGGGTTCATGGATATCTGTGAGTTTGTTGCTTGTGGGAGACGTACATGCACAGTCAATCAATCATTCATGATCAATCTATCGAAGAAAGCAGGGCCTACTTTGCTTTTCTGATCAAATGTACTCCTCTGCATAATCACCCACGCCACTCTTGAACGATCAATTACCTCAAAAAATGCTATTCAAGCCATCTTGAGAGAATTTCTGTTTTGTTGCTCGCAATATATAGTGCATGAAATATAAATATGGCAGTATCACTTATTTGAATATGATGCAACATCACTGGCCCAGACAAAAGACGACTAATGGCTATGAGGCAGTGCTATGAGTGCTGCGAAAGCAGCTGCATGATTGAGGAAGATGAAGAAGAAAGAGAGCAGAGAGTGACGGCTGGATTGAAAGAGGACGACGAGAAAGTGTCAGAGAGACGACAAAAAGACGAAGTTCGAGGCAGAGTTGGAAGTTAAAAGTGAGACAAAAAGCCGTTCGTGTGAAAGAGATTCAAAGAGAGCGACGCGAGGAAGACGCAGCCCTGAGAGTTGTTTTTTGTTCATTTGAGATTGAAGACTAAATAAGACAGTCCAAACAAAAAGAGAAGGGGAACAGAGAGGAGGTAGGCAGATGGGTGGATGAAACACAAACAGGAAAAAAAACAGAACCACAGGAACAAAGAACGAGTTGAAGCAAAGAGCAAAGCGGGAGCGAACAGAGCGGAAGACGGCGGCAGCAGAAGGTGTCGATAAACAGACAGTTTGAAGCAGGTTAATGAGCCGACATAAAACAGAATGACAGAGTGAGGACGGTAATTAACACTGTTACAGGCTGACCTGAGAGCTGCAGGTAGAGCTGTGACACCTCGATTACATCACACACACAGAATCAGATTAGTGTGAAAGATTTAGAGTCCCGATAACTCGAAGAACTTTGTTGCTCAGGTGCGACTTCATGATGTGTTTGTACTTTTGAATGTGCCGTATGTAAGTTTCCCAAAACCACAAACCCACTCGTGCAGCTGAGCAAGACTCTGAATTATCTTCTGTGACGATCTTAAAGGAAAAGTGTGTCAATTTGGGAAATACACTTTTTTGAGTTACATGTAAAGAAGGGTTACAACCCGCCTTTCTGAAACCCTGCAGTTCCGAAACATAGACTTTAATTCATCGTAATGGCGGGGTTTCCTTTTTTTCAAAGACCCCGCTATTCCGAAAAGGCTATTGGGGAAACCCCTCCATTCCGAAACCCCCCCCACTCCGAACTAACCCACCTCAGAACTGTGCGTGTGCAGCTGGAAGTGGACATCAGCACCACGGATAGCGGTGTTTAATTTCGGAACAGCGGTGTTTTGGGGGGAGCGTCGGAGCAGCGGTGTTTCGCATTGGAGGGTTGTCGTAATGGAAGGCTGTACCCGTTAAGAAGTTACTACGTAATGTGACGGATGATGTCGCCAAAGCATTGTCCGTTAACGGTTGAGGGAATTCTGTGTTGATCTTGTTTAAATCGATCTTAAAGAAACAACATGTAACAACTATACCATTTATTATTCTTGCAGCTGTAGTCGTAGTCTTTCACCGTATCATGTTGTCGGTGCGCGATGACTTGTCTGGGGGATCCGTATCTGAATCTGTGAGCTGTGTCCCTCATGTTCATGTCGGCGTTTACTCTATTTGGGTTTTTAGCTACCTACTCATGTCTGTTCAGCACTTTGGTCAATGTGAGTTCTTTTGTGACATGATCGAACAATCAAAAATAATAATTTTAACAATAATAACAATTAATTTGTATTTTCTGAATTGAAAATATCTTTAGCAGCTCTCTTTCCTCCCTTTTAACATCTCTGATCAATGTAGGGTCAGAGGATTATATTTGCTTCATCCATTATTGTCTGACCTCTGACCTCTGACCTCATTGTTATGGCTTTTTGCTACGTTTGCAATATCGGGACCACATGAGGTCAAAGTCAAATATTTTATTATTATGTTAAAACAGTTTCATGTACACCGTTCGCTACCGGACACAAATAAAAAGCAACAAAACAGACAGAATCCTGAACCAACGACAGGAAAACGGCACCAAAACTTGTTTTATGGAAATACTGAAACTAAAGTCTGTGATCCAAAACTGTAACATTCATATTCAGCATTGTAATTATTTGTTTTGTTTCTAATTGGTCGATGAGCAGTAAAACACAGAAACGCATTTACATATGTGTGGCATGATAAAATGAGGGTCACAATCCTCAAGATTTGACTGAGTCAGACCCCAATTTTTGCCATTTATAACTTTTTGTCATCAGCAGCGTCCCTCCATACAGCAGTTTTCATTGTTAGCGTTGGAGTCGGTGGGAATTTAAATTGTGTACCCACAAACCAATATTTCCATGCCATTGTTTTGGTGGCCAATTATTCCAATACGCCCAAAATGTCTCACTGGACTGACAGCTTGTTAATCTGTAAACAGAAACTTTCCTCTCAGGAAACTGTGGTCAGCACAATATCAACTTTTTGAATGTCGTATTGCGTCATCGCCGTGTCGACGCTTGTCACGCTGCCCCATGTGGCTGAAAGATCAACTCACGCAGCTTTAAAAGCAAAACAAAACCCCATCTGTCAATGATTTATTCCTTATTTGGTCGTAGCTGTTTTGATGCTGGTTCTCGCTATTAGACCATTTTCAACATTTGTCACCGTTTCATTCAGTCAGACTGTGAGTCAACTGTGGAGACACAGAATAAATGATTATTAAGAGCAAAACAAAGTCTAGCGGAAACTCTCACAGTCATTGTGTTCAATCGCTCCGAGCTCCTCATTCAAACACATTCACTCGCATGTCTTTGAGCTGTCAAGTCCTCCCGACACTCATTACTCCCACACGACCTTAAAGCTGTCACCGCTGGCAGTACAGTCCCTCCCTCTTTATTTAGTTTCTTGTACGTTTTTATGTCTGAGTCTCCTCTTTTTGATTTCTATTGTGAGTGAGCCCTGGAGTTTGATTCATTTTATCTTATTGAGGCCAGGAGCCAGAGCATCATCTGCTAGCAGATTCAAATTAAACAACAAGTAGTTCAGACCGAGCGATCCGATTGGTCAACTGGACATTTAGATCAGGTTCAAATCAGCATCGACAGCACACCTTACTCATCATCTAAAAATGTTACTACGCCATTTCTGCAGACCAGAGGTGTCAAAAGTCCACACGTCCTTTCCTTCAGTAAAAGTACTGAGTCAACTTCTTTACTCACGTAAAAGTAATAGAATACAGGCTCAGAAATGTACTCAGAGTATCAAAGTAAAAAGTCTCCCTGTGGAGGATATTTGTGGTCAAAGGTTAATTGAAGCTAACATCAAAGACTATTAAACTTAAAAATGCTGATACTGATTGTTGAGTCTCATTCCCAGAACATCAAATACACACATTTTGTGTTGGTAAAACTTCCCGAGCAGCAACACAGTGAGAAGATAAGTAAATCCATGCAGAGGGCTGCAGGGTCTCTGCAGATACGACACATTAACGGGCCTTTTCTCCCCGTTCCAGATTCCTCTCTGTCTGTTTCCACCTTTGTTCCTTCTTGCTACGCCTGCCATGCGTGATGTCCACTTCTAGGTTGAAATCATTCTCAAGATGTTGGGAACGCGGCATGAAATGACGGAAAAATAAAAATAACCGATAATTCCCCTCAAATGCATTCAAACTAAAAGAACAAGCCTTCTTTGAAGATTTAAGGAGGAGAAAGTTCAGACATTTGTGTTCAGAAAAGTCAAAAGTAACACCTCAACATAATGCAAATGAGACGGATACCAAAGAAGAAGAACGAGCTTGACAAGAAGATAAAAATGCTGAATTTTTGTTTTAGAGCTGACTTAAGTTTGAACATTTTTTCTTGGAAGGCCAACATGTTTTCTTCCTGTTTAGCTGAAGGCAGACGACTCAAGCTTGGTTGACTTTGATGACCTGATCGTCTATGAATCTGCAGACTTTTCCTTTACTCAGAGAAAAAAGTATGTCACCCGGCATGCAAGGGGTGAGCTGCTGGGTGGAAATCAGCAATATAGATTATCAAAAATTATGCAGATTCCGTTATCGCGTCTAGTTTTGTCTCTGTTTCGGCTAAAAACAAACAAAACCCTGAGACTGATCCTCTTGTTGAATTCTCCTCCACCTGCAGACGGAAATCTGTGCTCTCCTGCTAAAAGGAATAACAGCATATGAAATAAAGATGGAAAGTTCAGGTTGAAAGGATTTGCAGTGCAGGACTGGTCGGCTTGTCGGGAATTATTCATCACATTATTGGATGATTTATTGATGATCCGGCCAGAGGTGGAGGAGAGAGGATGTGAAGTTGGATAATGTGTCGGAGGCGGGCTGTCCCTTTAATATGCTCCTGTTTTTATTATTCATATAAAAGGCCAAACATTGACATGACATTTTTCTTCATGGGGAGAGAAATCTTCATGTGAGATTTATTCTAATGTTGTGAAATGATCAAATATCTTTACTTACTCTCTTCTGTCCAAAAAACCTTTTAAACCATCTAAAAGGGGCCATATTCCATATTGAAGACAGGGTTTGGTGGATATCAACATCATCAATACAAACAACACTAAATGTAATGTAATCGCCTTCTCAATTCATGTTGGCAAACAGTTGACAAAACTCAGGATTTTACTTTGTAAACTATTATTTTACCGTCCCCTCTCACAGCCATGGACTGATTATCAAACAATGGACCCCTGGTGACAAACGTAACAGACTCCTCATCACGCGTACTGGAGCAAGACATGGCAACATCCTTTTTTCATCACATTATTTTGTATCTTTTTGCAGTCCATTTGTGAGTCTTTGTAGTCACTTATTGTCTCTTTGTGGTCACTTATTGTCTCTTTGTAGTCACTTATTGCCTCTTTGTAGTCACTTATTGTCTCTTTGTGGTCACTTTGTGTCTCCTTGAAGTTGCTTTGTGTCTCTTTGCAGTTGTTTTGTGTGTCATTGTCATCCTTTTGTCTCTTTGTTGTTGTTTCACCTCTCTATAGTTATTTTTATAGTTTGTGTGCATGTGTGTCTGTGTGTATTGTTTTGTTGTCGCTTTGTGACCCTTCGTTGTTGTTCTGCTTCTCTAAGGTCTTTTTTGTTACTTTGTGTCTCCTTGCAGTTGTTTTGTGTCTCTTTGTAGTCAGTTTGTGTTCCGTTGCTGCTTTGTGTCTCTCTGTTGTCGCTTGTTGTCACTTTATGTCTATGTCTTATGTCTGTTGATTGATTTGTGTGTTTGTTGTCCATTTGTGTGGAATGTCTACACTAACAGCAGCCACAAGCCTGGTTGGGCCTGTTCAGTTATCTGTTCATGTTCACATCAGACTGAAACCTGAACTTTTTGGATGAAATCTCTGTTTTCTTCCAGCTTAGCCGACCTGGTGTTTCAGCTCACCTATTTGTCCTGAGACTTTGGCAACAAGGTGAGCTGTGTGTCGCTGTAGAAATGTTCCTTTAACATGTGGAGAAGCCTGCGTGGGCGGAAGCACGCAGGGACACATGGCTGATTAAGCTTTGCGAGTGTTCAGAGCCGCTCTCTGAGGGCTCCTCCGTCCATTAGGCCCCGAGGAGTTAAATCAGGCGTACAGCCCCGCATCTCTGCTTACCTCATATTAAAATAACACCGGACACTAACAGACCTCATGAATACGCAAAGCTTCACATCGTTTCATTTAGGTTCTGCAGAGGAGAGAGCATTACACTGAAGACCAGTAATGAGTCATATGTTAGTCAGAGCATACCTACATATATTTTGTGGATTGTCTATGCATATGTGCTGTCGCCGTACAAAATCTGCTTAATTTTGCTTCATCCCCTCCTCTGCATCCCAAACACTGAACTTGTTAGATAAGGAAATGAAGTTCTCCAGTATGATAGCAAAAGGAGAACCTTTGCAAAATCTGGAGAGAGCAGCTGTGAGACTTGTAGTATTTATAATCTTCCTGCTAAACTCAATCGCCCTGTACCACTCTAAATTTTAAACCACCCATACTCTGGGTTGACACCCATCCTCCATCCAAGTCTTATGGAAATTTGTTCTGATCAACCAACCAATCAAACAGCAAACCAATCAAGGTTACCAACCCATGGACAAACTGATCAACCAACCAACAAATCAACCAGCAAACCAACCAAGCAATCAATCAACAAACTAACCAATCGCCAAACCAACCAATCGACCAACCAACCAACCGGCTAACTATTTTTTGTATTGGGCCGCCTCTCAAACTGCAACAACCCCCGTCTTGAACTGAAAAGTAACTCCAGCTATAACATTAATGTAGTAAAGAGTAAAAGTGAATATGTCCCTCTGAAATGTAGCGCTGGCAGAAAATATAAATACTACTTGAATGAATTAATTCAAACTTTCCACCACTGGCTGTTGTCATAAAGAGCTACAGTGGGAGAGGGGGATGCAATAAACGAATCAATCAATACAATAAATCAAAGACAATATACGCATTAATATAGTTCTCATTTAGAGCCAGCCTGGTGAAGTTAGTCTGTCCAGTGAAGGAGCAGCTCACCACATGCTGTTTTACCCCGCTGAAATCCACGTCTGCCTTTGTAACACCTCAACATAATGCAAATGAGACGGATACCAAAGAAGAAGAAACAGCTTGACAAACTCTCTGCTGACAGGAAGATAAAAATGCTGAATTTGTTTAGTGCTGACTTTAGTCTGACGAGCGTTTTTCTTGGAGAGTCAACATGTTTTCTTCAGCTCCCAAACTGTTCGGATGAAGGCGGATTTTCTGAAACTTTTTTTGGCCCGTATTGAAACAAAGTCTCTCTGTAGCAGATGAGCAGCAGGTGATGCACACACACGGTGAAAACCTGAGGAGACGTGAGGAAATGTGGACTTGTTTAAAATCGTGGAGCTTTATTAAAAAGAGCGCCTGCTGTTCTCAAAGACTTCCTCTCGCTTTCTTTTCCTCCAATGTCCTACTTCCTCTCTCATCCTCTCCGAACTTCCTGTGTTTTTATAGCTTCACTTAGAATACTTTGATTATTATAGATAATAAGAAGAGATTTTTTTTTCACATCGAGCATCACGTGTTGGAACAACATTGTCTATTAAACTCCACATGAACTGAAGAAGTTCACTAAAAAGAGAGTCTCCACAGTTTTGCACAATGTGACTTGACAATTCGAAAATGAAAGTTTAGGGGTTTTTTTTCGGCGCTGTTGAGGTCTGACACAGCTCGGCTCCGTCAGTGAACTGCAGGTCAGCCTCCTCAGGGCTTCAGAAAAAGCTCTCTTTATTGTTTTCTGCACGATCTTTAAGACCTTTGGTTACTGAGCTTTCCCTGTCTTGGCTCTCAGATAATGGCTCCCCCCAGTCCGGTCAGTGAACTGTTGAGCGATTAAAATCTCTTCTTAGATCTATATTTAGCTGCAATATCAGTCGCTAGGTCGGTCCAGCAGGTTGGAACAGACTGAAATACCTCAACAACTGCTGAATGGATCGTGATGAAATTTGTTTCAGATATTAAAGGACTCCGGAGGATGAATCCCAGTGACTTTGGTCGTAATCCTCTTTTCCTCGAGCGCCTCCGTCCGGTTCACATTTGTGGCATCGAGTGAAATATCTAAACTCACCCCTCTGTCTTTTTGTCTTTTCTGTCTCTTTGTGGTCACTTTTGTCTCTTTGTAGTTGCTTTGTGTCGTCTCTTTGTATTCACTTTGTTTCTTTGTCATCACTGTGTGACTCTTTGTGTTCACCTTGTGTCTCTTTGTAGTCATGCCAGTCTCTGTTGGTGCTTTGTGTCTCTTTGTAGCTTGTTGTGTCTCTTTGTAGTCGCTTTGTGTCTCTTTGTAGCTGCTTTGCAGTCCCTTTCTGTCTCTGTGTTTGTTTGGTATCTCTTTGTAGTCATTTTGTATCTCTTTGTAGTTGCGTCGCGTCTCTTTGTAAGAGCTGTATCTGTATCTCTTTGTAGTTCATTTGTGTGGTCTTTTGAAGTTGCCTTCTGTCTCTGCGATCATTGTGTGTCTTTTTGCGTGTTTTTTCTGTCTGTGTGCCTTTACCTGTTTACTATCTTCAAATATGTGATCTGCAAATATACCCATCATTTTTCTCATGCTAATTTATCCAGATAAAAGCATTAATCCACCTGGGAAATATAACCAGAATACAGACGAGACCCTTTTTAGATTGTCCCACACACATTTTAAATGCTTTGTTCATCTATGTATAATACAAATAAACTATTTTATGTAACGCTTTCCAACTACTAAAGGTGTTAATATCTGCATCACAATAACAAATAACATTTACAGCAGCTAAAGCAGGGAAGTCAGTAAATGAACTCAATTAAATGATGTGATTCTAATAGCTTCTGTTGTCAGCAGCTGTTTGTTTGAATTGCTTCTCCTTCATTTCATTAAATCCCCTCAGACATCTGAAGGCAGGAGGACACATATGTTGATAAATCTGCAGTCTGTGAGTCCACCGTGTTTACCTTCATTAAATCACGTGTAACAAAATAACCACACACATCAGACAGGTCTGTCGTTGTAAATCTGTTATCTGCCTGTTTATGTTGTTGGATTACTGGACCTCATTAATCCTGAGAATCACTGCCTGCGCTCCAAAAATAGTAGAAGTCATAGTTTACGTTTTAAAGACATTATGGTGCAAATGATTCTACGCCACAACTTTCAATGTCACATCACGCTGGGTTTGACAGAATTACAGAAACGGATTCAAATAATGATTCACCAAACTTGAAAAATATGCAACAAAAAATAAATAAACTGTGTGTCAGTTCATTTATGTATCTGAAGCACTTAGCACTAAGCCTTAATTCAGACTCACGTAGAACGAGCAGTAATACAGTATGAGGGATATAAAGAGATAAAAGATGAAAGCTACTTCATCATCATGAACATAAAAAAGTCTATCCGGTCTTTTTTCCTTCTAAAAGCACTTTGGGGACTCTTCATGATCCAGCTGCTGTGATGTCAGATTTATCTCTGCAATCTGCAGGTTGGAGCAGCGCGGCGGTGCAGACGACGGCGGATTACTGCCATGATAAAATTCAATGCACACATTCATTTAGATTTCCTGGAAATAGTTGACGGTTTGAATCATCATTTAATCCTTTAATTACTTTCATGATAATAGTAGAGTAGTATCATGTTTTCAGTTAGTTTTTTTTTATATTAGGAGGACATTTGACATTTGGAGGGTGTAGATGACTGAGGGTGTTTTGGGGCTGCAGTTAAAAAAAAACAACCTAAAACAACCTTTGATTCAGATCACTTGATATAACTGGACTCATTTGAAACCTGTCTGATGGCTCGTGTGTCGATTCCTCTTCAGATCTCAGCAGTGAATAAAGTATTATAAAAAAAACGCAGAAGGATGGATGGCCAAAACTATAAAAAACAAAAATAAGATCCAGTTTTTAAAAAAAAAATGTTCATCTGAGTCATCACTTCAAATGAAAATAGATCTGAATACAAATGAAACCCCGGAGCTCTTTGTGTCCTGTAAACCATCATGTTCTGTCTTTACCTGAATTTGTTCTTTACATTTCATCTTCTTAAGCTCTTTACATTGTCAGGTTTTCCTTTTTGTTGGTGAAGAATCTTTTGTCTGACAGTTCCCCCGTCATTGTAGCATTGCCTCTTGATTTGCATGGCTTTAATCCTCCCCCATTTTGGGCGGTAATTCAATCTGTCAAGCAGCAGCTTTTTGTACAAAGTGCAGTCAAAGCCACAGTTGTGAAACCCTTCGAGCTTTTCTTCTTCAGCAATCCAATTTGATGTCCTAATGATCACCCCCATTTCCATACTGAACGCTGGAGACGAGTGCTGCACCCCTGCCATGAGCCCAATTTCCAGGTGCTGTCATGCTGTGATGAATTTCCATGTTGTGAGTCAGATGTAACAGGCTCTCGCTGGGTTTCCGAGTTCGTTTTGTACACGAGAGCGGAATGGCTTTCTTTTGTTGTTCCCTTTTTTATTGCATTCAGTCCTAAATCACGTTCTTATGTTCTGAGAACCGCAAGCAGGGTTTTAACTGCGGGGAAACTCTAACTTGTCAATTAGTTGTGTTTGTTTTCAAGTGTTTTTCTTAGCCGTTGATGATTCTACATCAGTTAAATTAAACCTGTTACCATTTCTGAAAATGTATGACATAATATGTGATCCTGAAACGTCTGTCCCAGTCTCTCCCAAAGTAAATTCAAAGTTGAACCATTTGGATCACAGGCATGAGTTTGAGCTCTGCGTGGGTGGATGAGCTGTAACTGCCCTAATTAGCTGGAAATCACAGTGGGTCCAAATCATATAGTCGCACATGGTCCAAGTTCAAAGTTAATGACAATATCACTGAAAATAAACACTTATCACATCGACTCTCTGCTGTCCACTTCCATCTGAAGGAGAAAAATGCAAAACTCCTTGAGAACAACAATGTCGACATCTTGGCCAGAGAAGACAGACGGTTTGAAAAAGGAGTAAAATAATCCATCAATGTCTTTGAACGCAGGAGGTGGCCTAAGATATTTTTTTTAATCACCTACCTACAATGCAGTACTGAGTTCCCTCCCCAGAAAGCTTAACAAGCATTCACACCTGGGCTCACCTACCTCAGCAATCCACATGAAGGCCGGCTGGGTTGTCTTCTCAACGACTCTTTAGGTGTATTTGTCCTTTAAATTCAGTAAGATTTTGTCAGTGTTTCTATTGTTCATCATCTGAAAGTTGCACCATCGACATCGTTTCGCACTGTAGTCATTGTTATTGTTGGTGCGGCCGGCCCTTAAGCCAGTAGTCACCAACCTTTTCCCAACAGCGACCCGTCCAAGGAGCAGGCACGGCGCTATGCCAAGGCTAGCTGGTGCTAAAGTCATGTCACGAGTTGTGTAGACGAAGCAAAGCCCCCTCAAGCATTTCAGTATTTTCATTTATAAATAAAGAAATGTGTAAAGTTAATAACCGTTTTTGTAGAGACAAACAGAAAATGAGAGGAGGCAGGGAAAGGTCCCTGACCTTTATTAAACTGGGGAAACTCTGAATCCTGTTATAAATTAAAACAAGGCCAGCTGCTGCTGCTGCTGTTGTTTATCAGTGAGTCTGACATAAAAACCGTCGCTCCGTGACGGTTCTATTTTGGTTGAAAGTCTGCAGATTCTTTTGTTTAGTGGTTGAATGAGTTGATGTGTTTCCTCATCTCCTTTCAGCAGCAGCTGAGCGGAGCTGAAAGGACAGACTGTCTTCGGCAGGAATACCAGCGAAACTATCGGTCTGTTCGGGGGCCAAAAAGAGTTTTCAGCAGCGTCCATGTCAGAGGTATATAGGAGGGAAAAGGGCTTTAAGATTCTGATCCTGCCGGATTATTTTCTCTCTTTCGTGATCAATAGTTAATAGATTTGCAGGGTTGGTGAAAAGCTGCTGATGTGGCTAAAAGATGCACATGAAACAAAGACTGCGGCACAGAGAGGATCGTGTTGTTGTGTGTCCTCAGGACTTGTGTGGTTTTGCCTGTTGGGTGCGATGAGCGTCTTCAGAAGAAGGCGTCAGAGTGGATCATCACTCAGTTAAGTGATGTCTAATAAACAACAACAAGATCAGTTCTGATCTCCTTGTTTTCTATATGAGCTGAAGAGCCACAGCTGTCAACACAGATACATAGTGTGTGTGATGAATACACACACACACACACACACACACACACACTCACACACACTCTCTCTCAGTATTGTGCAGTGTGTTGATGAGTGTGTAAAGTGCTTGCAGTGCATTGGTGCTCCTATCAGTTAGTCCTGAGATCTCTGAAGAACAGTGGGACTCTCACCTTGAGTAACACAGACACACAAAATTCTACTTTCATTCTCGTAATGCATTAACTTTACTACTTAATGTAACTGTAATCTTGAGAATCGCTCAGTATCCTCAGGGAACTCTTAATTTACTGTTAATGCAAAATGAACATATCCTACACATTGCAGCTTCACATTAAAAGCATCTCACTGGTGAGCCAATTGAAATCTTTGGACATTTTTGAAAATAAAACAATTTATATAATCTCCATTCCCAAAAACGTATGTAAAATGATCCTAAAGCGCCTCTCGTAGTCCAGCTTAAAGTGAACCAGTTGCCTCTGGCAAGAATTCATACAATTATTACACAAACTGAATTATTTATTTATTATTCTCGCCTGGATTTTTGAAAGCATAAGCAAACCTGCAGATGACCTGTAACTGCCTCTGCTGGGTGGAAAACACAATCCACATCATGTAGTCTTACATGGTCCAAGTTCAAATTTGACCACAATGCTGAAAATAGTTGTTTTTCTAAGGAAAAATCTAGGTGCCTGCCACCAAAAAGCCATTTTATGACCTCAAAATACCCCTGCTTGAGCATAAACATCATTGTAGTTCTTTATTTCGTTATTAACATAAATTTTGTACATATAAAAAAGTCAAGAGAAAGTGCTTGGAAGGAAAAATAACCTTCTCACTGAGCAATTTGCATGAAACTATATCAATTTGCATAATTTCCAAGTTTAGGGCTTTGATTTACCTGATTTGAATTCAAATTTCATAACACTGTCACTGAAATGAACATTTAACATTTTTTCCGCGTAAATGTCCAGGTGTCTGCCAAAAAAAGGGGTAAAAACGCATTGCAGTTCTTTTTCCATTATCCAGACTAACTTTACGCAGATAAAATAATCAGAAACATGTGCTTAGGTAGAAAACCAGCCTATACAACTCCTATCACTCGTTGGCTGTTGCAGACCACAGGACAGCCATAGAAGCTCTTTGCTGTTCAAATAAGGTGTCAACAGGAGGTTTTTGACAGAGTTTGCAGTTTATTACTTTTTCATCACCATTTATACATGGAGTATAAAGTACAATGGGGTTGTTGGCTTGTTTGTTTGTTGATTGTACCTGGCTGATGCGGTTTTTATCTTGAAATGGTTTGCATTAATCAAATCACAAGAATCTAAGCTTTCTAGCGATGTATAGTAACCATATTAATTGATAATAAAAATAGAAGTTGGCTGCAGCCCTACATTTAATTTGTGTCCTTTAAAATGGTCACCAATCGTAGCTCGCCTTGTTTGAAGACCTGCGTGATGTCATCAGAAAGAATGTGCTGGGGACGACTTATGCTCAAAAGTGGCCTTTTTGAAGAGTGTTCTGTGCTCCTATTTGTCAACGTCACCAACACACAGATTAATTTGTCCATGTAGGATACAAAAAGTCTGACCTGCTCGTCTTTCTGTCAGGACGTCGTGATGAGTCCCAGACGTTGGTTGTCATCCACTATGATGCACTAAGTGGGATCATTTAGTCAATTTACTTCTGTCACGTCGTTATCGGGTAGTCTGTTAATGAATACGAACATGAACCCACGAGCCTAAGCTGTAGGTGCTTGCTCAAGAGCACTTTAACCGCATCCACTGATAGTGAGGACGGGGATTAAACCGGTGACCTTTCGGCTGCTGGTTTCCTTCAGCTCGCCGCAGGCCTCCAGCTCAGTGAGTTTTCCTGCTGATCTGAGGATTAAAACACTCCTCCATGCAGCTGCCTGCCTCCCTGCCAGCTCTGTACAACCACCAACCCAGCAGGAACACGAGTGTGTGTGTGTGCGTTCATGTGAGAGCGTGTGTGTTTGTGGATAAGTCGCTGCAACTCCTCTCTGTATTTATTCGTGGCCCAGTAAATCTGCAAATCATCGCCGCTGTACTGTACTTCAACACACACACACACACACAGACACACACACACACACACACACACACAAACACACAGTGATGCACACATTCGTGCTGCCCTGGAGGATCCTAAAAACATTCAAATGGCTTCAAAGTGTTGCCGGGTTGCCATGACAACTGTCATAAAAAGCAATTAGGAAGTGATTTAAAAGCTGATTGGCCACTAATGGTTCGACAAGAGAGAACAGATAACTGCTGCTGCTGCTGCTGCTGTGTGTGTGTGCGTGTGTGTTTGTGTGTCTTTCCACATATGATTTTCCTCATCAAACACTGTTATCGCTCTGTTGTTGTCGGACTACATTTCAGTGGTAAAATTCTAATTTGTAGAATATAGCCAGAATTCAAACGTAGCTCCAAACAGAAAGGGGGCAACAGGTTACCAGAGTAACCAACAGCTACTGCTCTCCGCTAGCTGCCTATAGATGTGGCTAGCTGCTGACATGGCTCATGGCTCATGACTTCAGTTAGCTGAGGAGCTAGTGGCTTTAGAGTTTGTCTGTACCAGGACCTCAGATCATAGACTGGGACTGAACACAACCTCTGAGACTGACAGTGGTCAGTTTGAAGACAGTGGAAAATGGTATGGAGGCGATTTACAGCGGCTATGACAACAGGCGGGATGAAAGTGCTGTGCAGAGCTGGAATATTTTCACATCTTACTCTGAGTGTTGTCGTGAGTGTTACTTTAGTTTTACACAAAGTTGTAGAACACAGAAATAGGACTATTTCATTTCTTGACATTTTGTGAGTTTATTCTCTTCATATGTTACGGTAATAGCTGAATCCACGGGAGCGATCAGAGCATCACAGTTAAAAAGTGTCAACACTGTTGACTCTTCTCATTCTGATGGTAATCCTAAATTAGGTCATGTTTTCAACTAAAACATTGCCATGTCTTAAGTAAAAGTACTTATACCACACTGTGAAAATACTCAATTTTACTTCTAGATGTTAAGAAAAGAGATCTTTTTACATTGTATTTTCCTCAGGATACGATGTTAAAGTGAGGCCTGCTAATATGTGCACAATGCTAACGTGCCTATATTTGGCAGGCATAATTATCACCTGATGGAATTAGAACATGTGCCAGTGCATAAACTGTATCAAGGTACGGCAGCACCACTTGAACAAACCACACACAGAACTACAGTAAAACTGGCATTTAATTAAGTTAGTTTATGATTATGATTAATTTTCAATTAAGTCAGATTTCTGAGAACAAAATCACACAAAAAAATTAAGAATTTTGATGATAAACTCTTTAATCTAATTCTGACTTTATTTATGATTCCAAATTTGTCTTTTTACTGCCAACCAGAGGTTTTAGAAAACCCAATTATCAATATTTAACACAGCAGTTTTTACAATTATATATAACAACAAAAACAGGTTAAGGGAAGGTGACACACAAGCAGGTTGAAAAACAAAAAATTAACAAGAGCATATGGTTTAAATGAATTTCCATTAGACTCATTATCAACTCCACCTCTATCATCAAAAGGATTATTTTACTCTTCTTGTCCATTGAAGTCTCAAAGTCACACTTTGATAAAGTCAATCACCAATAAATAAGACAAAATAACGAAATGATAGAAATAAAAACAGAAGTATGAAAATGTACCCTTTACCCTGTAAGTGGCATTAGCAGCTCATCAAATGTAAGAAAACACAAGATTTCCAGATGAAGGTTTATCAGTGTTCTTCCTCACTGCTCACATGTTGATTTCTAGCACATACAAAACAACGGGTGTTTGCATTCAAGTTGTTTACATATGTCTCACACAAAATCGTGTTTTAGGTGCCTCAGAATTCTGAATTTAAACTCTGAGCTTAATCTTAATCTTCTCCCGTACAGCAACAATATCTGCTGATCAGATGGGAGCGAGCTGCAGCAGCTGTCAGTCAGGATCACACAAAGCGCCTTGTGTTTCCTCCTCAGAGCAGATCGCAGACTGTTAATTGGCCAGAGATGATGCAGTAGTGATGATTCCTGCAGATGATTTCCACCAGGCGAACACTGCCTGGCTCAAAGGCTTTTCAGCATTAGAGTGTGGCTCCTCTAAAACCTCGGGAAAGTGTGTCTGTTGTTGTTCTGAGAGGATCTGGAAGCTAAGAACGGTTTCCAGTGGAGAGGATGGTAAAATTACTTCTTCAGGGCATTCAGGGGAAAAAAATGGTTTCTTTGATGGTATTTCTGCTTTATTAGATAGATATCTAGGTCAACACACGCATCACATACGCATTTATTTCTCTTTCTCCATCAAAGATCATATCTGTTTCTCTCTTGTATACGTGCCTCTGTTTTTAGGCTGTAGCTTTATAATCAATATGATGATTTAAGCCTCTTTTCAGAAGTGCACTTCATTATTTAAATCAGTCTCAAATCTGAATAAATGCCTGACGACCTTTTATGTAAAAAAGACACAAAAATCTTTTACTGCTGAACAAAGAAAAAACAGTGGTTTAACAAACTGCTTCCAGTTCACCCAAGAGGGAAATATTCTACTTTTTACTTCACTACACTTGTCTGACAGCTTAAGTTACAAGTTACTTTACATAGTAGTTTGGTATGTGAAGTGGTTTTCCGTCCTTGGGGCTTCAGTTTAAGTGTAAAGTCATGCCATACATCGTTAGAAAGCTCATATTCATATTCAAGATAAAATCACATCAGGAAGGTACAATGAACAAACAAATGTGTACAACGTTTTTGCCACTCACTTATGAATTCAATAGTAAATCAAAATCAACCCAATCTGTCAAACATCCAGTAGATCCATTTCAGTAACACATTAAGTAAAACACAGTGCTCCATGCGTTAATGGTGAGGAAATACATCAAACTGTGATAGCAGCTTGACATACTTGGGAGAGATGCGTCTCAGGTGTCCTGTGTGAACAGTCAAACCCTTATAACATGGACGCCATATTGAAAAGCTTGACGCCAATGTGTCGAGCCTGTAAGATGGCACCACATTTGAGCAGATATGAGCTCGTTTTTTCCCGTCCCTCTCTCCTGAGCCACTTACACCTTAGCCAACGAATGATTGATGCTTCATGTAGCCAGTGAGATTTCAAATTCAGCAAAATTTAGTGTTTAAGGATTTTCGAAAGTCTAAACATGGATATTATGCAGGATTATGTAGTGTAATGTCTTTTTTCTCTTTAATGTAGACTGCAGTCATTATTCCAATCCTGAAGAAGAGAAATCTAGACACATCAGTAATGAATAATTATAGGCCCATATAAAAACCTCACAATTTTGAGTAAAATCAACAGCTCAACAATTACTTAATAATAAATGGCTGTTTTGATGTTTTCCAATCAGGATTTCAACCACATCACAGCACTGAGAACGCACTTGTCAAGGTCCTCAATGACATTCATTTAAACACAGACAGTGGAAAGATTTCAGTCTCAGTATTACTGGATCTCAGTGCTGCATTTGACACGGTCGACCATAATATACTACAGGACCGACTGGAAAACTGGGTTGGACTCTCTGGAACAGCACTACATTGGTTTAAATCTTATCTAAATGATAGAGACTAGTTTGTATCTATTGGTCATCACACATCTGAGCAGATGAAAATGACAAGCGGAGTACCCCAGGGCTCCATTCTGGGGCCTCTACTATTCAACATTTATATGCATCCTCTAGGTCAGATAATGAAAAATAACTAAATGTGTTACCATAGTTGTGCAGATGATACACATATTTATATAACCATATCACCAGGGGACTATAATCCCATACAAATGCTGAGTAGATGCATTAAACAAATCAATGATTAGATGTGTCAGAGTTTTCTTCAGTTGAACAAAGATAAGACTGAAACAATTGTTTTTGATTCCAAGGAAGAACGACTTCAAGTCTCTGTTCAGCTTCAGTCTGTAATGTTGAAAACTACACAGCAAGCCAGAAACCTCGGTGTAATTATGGACTCCGACATGAATTTCAGCAGCCACACTAAGACAATTACAAAGTCAGCCTACTGTCACCTTAAGAATATATCCAGGATAAAAGGACTTATGTCTCGGCAGGATTTGGAGAAACCTGTCCATGCATTTATCTTCAGTAGACTCGACTACTGTAACGGTGTCTTTACAGGACTCTCTAGGAAATTTCAAAATCCTGACGTTGGTTTATAAAGCATGAATGGTTTCGGGCCAAAATACATTTCTGATCTGCTGCCAGGTAATGGACCATCCAGACCTCTAAGGTCGTCAGGTACCAGTCTGCTTTCAATCCCCAGAGTCAGAACTAAACATGGAGAAGCAGCATTCAGTGACTATGCTCCACATTTCTGGAACAAACTACCTGAAAATTGCAGGTCTGCTCCAACTCTCACCTCTTTTAAATCGAGTCTTTGAACTGCACTGTGACTTTTATTATTTAGTCTTGTCTCTTTTAAACCTATTCTGTTTTAGCCTACTTATTTTAATGTTTGTTTCTCAATGTCTTCTTACTTGTTTTTAAATGCTTACTTCTTCTTCTTCTTTTTAATACAATTTTGAATATCTTTTAATATAATTTGTATGCTCCTGTAAAGCACTTTGAGTTGCCTTGTGTCTGAATTGTGCTATATAGATAAACTTGCCTTGCCAAACTTGCCTAAATAGGCTGATTTTCCTTGAAAGAACTTATTTTTTTATACAAATTTATATGTGTGTATTGTAAATAAGAAAATGAAGAAGTATAATGAGGTTTTGCCCCAGTTACTCTCAGACTGGGGTATTTTGAGGTCACAACATTTTCTTACAGGCGCCTGAATATTTCCCTAATATTTTAAGTGTTTATTTTCACTGATATTGTTATTGGATTTGAACTCGGACCATGTAAGACTATATGATGTGGACCCGTTGTGTTGTCTAGTTAACAGGGGCAGTTTCAGCTCGTCTGCAGGCTTGTTTTTGCCTTAAAATTCAGGTGAGAACAGAAAACTACTCCTGTTGGTTCAACAACACCTTTGAATTTTCTGTGGGCTGGACTGGGATAGACAGACATTTAAGGATAGTTTTACACACAATATCAGGCTAGGCAAGAAGAGATATTAAACATGGTTTCTGTAATACCGCCGTGGCAGCAGAGGAAGTGACACGCCACACTCCTGACCCTATACTTCACTCCGATTGGCTCACAGACTTAGCGTCTATTCTCAGCATTAAGCTCTGCCTCTTGTTACTACAAACACGTCAGACTTAAAGACAAGAAATCAAAGGGCTGACATTAAAGTAATAAGCAGAATGTAGTGGGTGCAGAGGGCTTCAGACACCTCTGATTGTTGCTGTTGTTGCTCTTATATCTTTGTTGATGTTTTTTGAAACTTCAGCTTTAAGTCGAACTGTTGCTTGGAGGGCAGAGACATTCTTTAAAGTCAAAACCTTCACTTTCTCTCTTTTTATCTCCTTCCATCTCTCCATCGCTCTTATTTTGACAGGTCTCGCAGTGGGGGTTTCATCGCACCAAACAAAAATTACCCCTAAAGATGAATGAAAACACTCAAAATCCCCTCGACCCCCCACCTCCCTCTAATCCTCCCCTTCCCTCCTCTCGTCTCCTTGAGCTCTAACTGCTGCTGACAGCCAAACCAGCGAAAGAAAGTCTTTCTTTTATTTATTTTTTTTCCTGCAAGCAGAAGAGATGAAGGAAGTGCATTATTAATTAGCTTTTACATGCTGAGGAAAAATATTCCAAATGTCGTCATTGTACTTGTATAAGTACATTTTTATTCAGTTTTTGCCTGTCATGGGGCAGCTGTAGCTCAGGAGGTGGTCTTTTAGCAAGATACTGAACCCCAAGTAGATCGTGATGAGCAGGTTGGCACCTTGCAGCCTCTTTCTTCAGTGTGTGAATGTGACAGTGTTGTAAAGCGCTTTGAGCCGTCAGTTCACTGGAAAGGCGCAGTAGAAATGCAAGTCCATTAACCATTTCTTTTCAGGAAAACGGGGAAAATAACAGCGGAGGGTGGTGGGAAGGGTATTTGAAAGATGAGAGATATAGGAACAAAAAGATGCACAGAAAGTACTGAAATTGTATAAAATGGAGGATAAGAAATGGGATGGTTTCATGAGAAAGAAATGAGGTCCTCAGTTCCCCTCCTTCTCCTCTGCAGTGAAATCATATCAACTCATTTTCCCGTAATGTGTCCTGAGTAAGTGTGATGTGTTATTTTGGGCCTTTCGGTGCTCTGTAAAGTGCTCTTTGTCTTAAGTGCTTCTGTTAAAACTGCTTCGGTAAACAATTCAGGCTGGCAGCGGGCAGAAAGGACCTGCTGAGCAGGATTTGAACCTGCGACCCGCTGGTGAGTAGCTCGGTCGCCCGCTGATGGCTTCTGACAGCGTCAGCGTACAGAGGGCATGAATAAAACAGTTCAGGCCGCTGAAGACTTCCATGTTTCTCAGGTGTTTCAGAGAATCGAGGCTGTAGGGGGAAGTTAATTTGACCTTTGCGCTGACGACTGCGTTAATGAGACCACGCTGAGACGCTTAAGTCTGATTTTATCCACGAGGAGGTGAAACGCTTGATTACACAGAGAGGAGAGACAACAATCAGCTCCTTACTTACTGATGGAGCGAAGGTGTTTGATTATCAGTCTCACTTCCTGTTTGACTGCATTATTCCTGCTCTTCCTGTTTACCACCTACACTTGTTTGTACATCAGTAGCTGAGTTTCCATCTTAACGTCGAGCGGATTGAAGCAAACTTGTAAACCTTTGTTGTGTTTTCAATCAAATCAACTTTTCCACGCAGAGCAAAGTTTCATCAGAAGTTGGCAGTATATAGACTTTGTTATGCATCGCTGTAAGAGAAGAAGAAGAAGAAGAAGAAGAGGTCAGGAACTGGAAACAAGTTTGACAACCAGTAATAAATGTCAGGAAGAAGAAAGAGAACCGGTTGATTTAGTCATCTCCAAGATGAAAATGGAAAGAAGTCTTCTTCTTCTTCTTCTTCTTCTTCTTCTTCTTCAGTGACCTGTTATGTATTCTCATGCTGAGGTTGTCCCAAGTCTCATCAGCAGTAGCTCAGAGCCTAGAGGAACATCTTGTGTTCAATTTAATTATGAATGATAGGAGGTTTTTATGTTTATGTTCTCCGAGACGGATGATTTAGTTCATATTCTTGGATGAAGTAAAGCTTCTCCATTGATGCTCGTCAAATTTAGTCTAGTATTGTGAGCTCGCGGGTTTCATTTGTGTCTTCAGGCTTTGTCTTCTCCAATTTGCGTGCAGGTACACATGTGTACATATCGGGGAAATTCGGTCCAATATCAGATTGTAGTAAGTTTCAGAGGTTGGAAGTAGCAAAGTACAAATACTCCATTACTGCACCGCAGTAGCTTTTCAGGTGTCTGTACTTTACTTGAGTATTTATTTTTCTGACCACATTTGATGTTTCCTCCCTACATCTGAACACGAATATCTGAACTTTCTCCTCCTCACATTTTCAAAACTGGCTCGTTACTTTAGTCTGAATGCATTTGATATTTGGTGTCAGTGCACGAAACAAAGACATATAAGACGTGAGAAGACGTAAACAGGCAGAGAGGGAGTCTGGAACGGGAAGAAAAGGCGTGTTAGTGTCTCGCATCTGCAGAGACTCTGCGGCACCCTGCCTGGATTTTCTTATTTCCTCACTGCTCAGGACGCTTTACCAACTTAAAATTTGACGTCCTGAGAATGAAACTCAACACTCGACTGTCTTTGTGGTGTGTTTAGGAACAGCTGGGATAAAATCCCACTGATTCTAGCTTTAATTATTATAGTCAATGAATTATATTAATATGACGTACATTTTAGAGCCTGTACTTTATTACTTTTACCTGTGTAAAGAAGATGAGTCAGTACCTCTATATTTACCAGTCTTTTACACCAGTATCTGTACTTCTAGCGGAGGAAAGGATGTCCAGACTTTTGACACCTCAAGTGATCACTTGAGATTTGCTCTCAGATGAAGACATACGTGAACAGTTTCCATTTCTAAGGATTTGTCACAGGCTGTTACTGTAACTGTATATTCAGTGGGACCTTGTTCACAGTCCAGTGAGTCTCTGCAGTCATTGCCATTAAGTCTAATTCTTTCACATTTATTGAATTTGGTGTCTGATCTGATTCTGGGTCAGATTAAAGCAGTTTTTTCAAATGGAGAGCTGCAGAGAGAGTCTCTGCAGCAGGACACGTCGTCTCCCTGCTGTCTGGTTGTCTTGTAGAAATGCCATGAATGTTAATGGTGTGTTCGCACAATTCAGTCCACATTAACTTATCAGCAAGTTGTTTTTATTGCAGCGCATTCTTCAGCCTCAGGGCAAATATTCTTTGCCTGTAAGTAAACAATAAGAGACCTTAACAGAAGCTGGAGGTTCACAGTTCAGTTCACAGCTCAGCTGCAGTAGGGAACAATCAATAACAACAATGGCTGAACAGTAGCAGTTATACACCGTTTATTAAGGGAACACAGTGGCAGATATAATGGATGTGAACCTTTGTGCTAAACTGCAAAATACAACCAGCAATTTTTTATGTTGGGGTAAATTAATGTTCAACCCTGCTGCCACAAAAGTTTCTTGGAAAGGTGTTCAGGAAGTTAGACACAGAGTTGTAGAAGGCTGAACAAAGTTGCGTTACGGACATGTGGTGCAGAGACGAGGATGCTTCCTGGCACAGGGAGGTATGTTTCCTCTGCAGGGTGAGACAGTTAGAGATTCATGTCAGAGCAACGGTGGGAAACAGCTGCGGCTACAGTGGAGAGCTAATACGCAACTGCTGCCTTGCGACAGCGCTGCAGGGACACGCTGCCTCAGATTCATAAACAACGATGTCATCGCCCATCACGATGTTTAACTGTAGACATCGACATCCACCAATTCAGCTGGCATCACCCAACCCTAATGGAAAATTGTATTATTTCTCATTAATATCGTAAATATTAAAATTCTGAGTTTGAATTTCCTCTCCAAAACTACACAATGCCCCTTTAAGTTAATAAAAGACGAACAAAAAAAGATAAAAACACGCAATAAAATAAAGATGAAGATGAAATAAATGTATTGCATGTAAAAGTTGATTAAATGTTAATATGATATGAAATAATAATTTTAAAAAGTGACCGTAAAATAGCAATAAAAATCTCTTTATAATGCTAATGCTAAATGCTAAATATTTATAAACTTAAGTTCCAAGGAAATCAGAATCGGTGCAGCATCCTGGACCTGAAATCCTTCGTCTCTGTGGTGAAAACAAAATCACGTCCCGAGTTCGAGCAGCTGCCGCTGGTTTTAGCGCATGACGGTCGGTTAACAACATCTGAACGTACGTGTGTGGGTCACATCAGCTGTTATGTAAATGTTAGTGACAGGTGAGTGGGGGGAGGAGGATGGAGGGGTGAGTGGGTGACGCAGAACAACAGAGCGTACACACATCTATGATTTACACTCGCAGGAGGTGAATACGCGCGCCGAGCATTGTTAACCAGCTTTTACACCCATTACATACACTCTGCATGGGAACAGTGCTGTGTGGGCACAGCGCTCTCATCACTTATTCATTCTGCCATCATCCTTTATGGAAAACTGCAGATTAAAAGCATCATTCTTTCATGAGCACACTGACTGTTATAGCTAATTTAATGTACAGACACATCGTACTTCAGACCGGAGGGCAACAACAGCAGCTTTAAACAGCAGCTGGAGGTTTGAAATTCATGTCAAACAACTCCGACTAAACGGCACCAAAATGTGATGAAGGGAGCATGAAAGTTTTATCTGAGGATGAAATAATGTGAGCGTTTATTCCTTTGGATCGGAAACTCAACTCAACTTTATTTATGTAGCACTTTACACACAACACAATCGATCCAAAGTGCATGAGAGGAAAACAAAATTAAACAAAAGGAGAATAACACAAGAGAGGGAAGGGAGGAAGTACTGAAATGGTGAAGAAAAAGCAGATTAAACAAGTGACAGGTTTGTTTTTGTGAGTTTGTTTCATTAGAATCTGTTACGAGTCATGTGAAAACATTACCGCAATCATTGATTAGCGTTAAGAAAAGTCTAGATAAGAGCAGGAGGCCATAAATCTACTAAACTTAACACAACGCCAACTAGAGTGGACTCGGTAGAGCGCACACCTCCACCAATGCCCAACAGTCCCCTTGTATTCTCACTAGTAAATATCAGTCATTCAGACACGCCTGATTTTTTCATCAAGATCAATCAAGATCATCAAGATCCACACCCAAAGTTAATGGGGTCTTTTGTGTGCTGTCCTTCCTCCGTCCAAGTTGAAATCTGTTCAGTAGTTTTCGTGTCATCATGCTGACAAACCAACAAACGGACACAGGTGACAACATAACCGCCTTGAAATAATATGATATTAAATAATAAAAAAAGACGGGACGGCAATGGTGACGACAATTCACCACTTTGGTCCAACATCCAACAAACTGGACGGACTGCCATCATTTTCTCTGATGTCTTCTGTTTTTCATCACCTAGTCAGCATTTTATACACCCAATATTAAGTTTCAGTCTCCAGGATATAATGTTTGCAGTCAACCTTTCTGCAAACCTCAGATTTGTCCGAGGTTGACGCTGGTACCAAACATGTCATATCACGATCACATTTTCTGACCTGAAAAATGCGAATTGAAACAGTAAAATGTTCACAAATCACAATTTTCCTCTCCAGCAAATCCCTCCTTGTCCTTCCAGAGAGGACGAGTTTCCTCAGCTCCACATCTCCTCCAGATCTTATCACCGAACAGACCTTCAACTAATCAACTCCCCCCGTCGGCAGGCAGGAGGCCGTGGACTCAGATCAGACTGATAGCTCATGTTTGTATGAACTCTCCTACCGACTCTTGCTCTAAATCAACAGATTTATGGATGATTTTGTATCCCTCCATCGCAAGAAAGCAAAATCTGACTGTCTGCTGACATGAGAAAGAAGAAAAATGAGCCACACTGATGTTGAAGTGGTTCGATGTGGAGATGCAGAGACGTGCAGCGAAGCAGAGTGAAGTCTTTCCTCCGGCTGTTCTGTGAACGTATAGGACAGAGAAACCACAGCAGGCCCAGTTTCTCGTATATAAACTGATGTTGTGTACAGACCTGACATACATTACTGAGCCGCTGTGAATGGCTCTCAGCTCAGATAAAGAATGAGGCATCACTTACCTCCATTACAGGAGGAAACCTTAACGTTTGTCCAAACTGAAACAGAGATCTCAGCAGCACCTCGATTGCAAACTCATTGCACACTGTTGTATGAAACTATCTGCACGACTGGACCACAACAGGTGATTTGGGGGTACTAACTCTTAAATGTCTCACTGTCTCCTCGAGAGCTTGTGAAATGACAGAGAACGGCTCGGTTTAGATATTAACGTCTAGATCAAAACCCATCAAACGCCCAGCTGCTGTATAGAAACAGATAAATGAGAGCTGTGAGCTGTGAGAACGAGGCGTCTTCAACAGAAGAAGTTGATCGTTTGTCTTGTTTCCAGAAGATCCACCTACGCAGCCGTTAGCCTGTTTGTCGAGTGCAGATAAATTAATTAGGCAGGGATGGGGATGAAAGAGGCTCATCATTTCTCCTCTCTCTCTTTGTTTTGTCTCAGTAAATTGGCTGACTAGAAAGTGAAAAGAAGAGGATTATCAGCGTCACCGTTATTGCCTGTGTGGGCAAACTGTGTAGGAGGGCGGCCATTTTGTGATTAGAGACTGCGGAGCCCGACGAGTTAAAATTATGTTCACACTCCTTCAGCCCTGATAAAGAAAATCATTCTGGAGTTTTATGTGCTTCTGTTAGAAACCAATGAGAATATATACACATGGGAAATGAAATGAAAAGACATCTATTGAACATTCAGAGAACGTCCAGTGGAGAGCCAGAATGAAAGTATGTTCTACCTCTTTTACGTTTTGGGGTCATAAAAACTTTTATTTTGAACCGGAAGAAGTTCTTCAGACGTCTTTGACTGAAGTTCTAAAATGACGTTATAAAGGCTTTAATTTTGAATCCTGTAAGGTCACTTGGACATCTCTACTGGACGTCTAAAACTAAACATTCGTTCTGGCTCATTCCTGGTCTCCAGGTCATCACGGTGGAGTGGAGGTCGGTTGGCCTGCTCAGTCGACCTCCTGGATCCACACACTTTCGCTCACATCATATAATCATCTATTCTGCAATTTGTGAACTGTGATTTTGTTGTTCTGTTCATGCAACATCTCATGCATGTCCGTCCTGGGCGAGGGATCCCTCCACTGTGGCTCTTCCTGAGCTTTTTGTCCCCTGTTAAAATGTTCTTTTTTTTTGAGTCGAGGGTCTAACGACAGATGTATTTTCCACCTCGGCCACTGTGATTATGATATATAATTGTGCATTGTGTTGACTGTCACTGCATTCTTTAATTATTTTTATTTTTATTTTTTTACATTGTTAAAACAAATTGTTTCATAAGTTATTGTTGCTACTCAGTGTTCATGATGCTTTGTGAGAAGATTCTGGTGTTCAGCAACAGTAAAGCTCATTTAAATTGGAGAGAGAGGGAGGGGAGACAGAGAGAGGGAGGGAGAGAGACAGAAAGAGAGAGACACAGAGAGAGAGAGGGAGAGAGGGAGGTGTAGTTGGATACAGAAACAGTGAACAAACACTCTGACACTCAGAGTCGACGAGGCTGCGGAGCTCTGCGCTCAAACTATGGATGTTTGCTGAGAGAGAGAGAGAGCAGAGATAAAGAAGCAGACTGCCGGTGGATGTGTGAGTCTGTGGCCGGGCTGCGGTGGATCTGTCACGGCCCCGGTGTGAATGGGATTACGCCGGTCGCTCCGCGGCTCCTGGAGGAAACATGCGGCTGCAGAGCTCCCCGGTCCCCTCGGTCCTCCTCCCGCTGCTGCTGCCGCTGCTGCTCGGGCTCTGCAGCGGCACAAGTTTCCCAAGTAACATCAACATAGGTGAGTGAGCGGCGGGCGGCGGGGCTGCCTGCACCCGGGGGCGCAGCTGGAGGACCCGGCTGCACCTCATTCCCTCCAGCCTTCTTCTTATATCTTGAATCTTTCCTGCAGCCAACATCATAACTCATTGTGTCTGTTTTTGTTCCCTCGAATCATCCTGTAGTCATCCTGGCGCATTGTGTGAGGATTTAAATTGGTTCTCTAACATAGCAATAAGATATTTAGATCATTTGTCATATTAAATTTCGAATTCAAATTATTTTTTGGGGTTTCTTAATGCTGCAACATCAGCACAGACTGATTCCTGCTCACATTCCCAGGACTGTTTCCTATATTAATCCTGCAATATTGCAAGAGTAATGTTCTTATAGTGACACTCCTGCAGGACTCCTGTAATAATGCCTGTGGCCAGGATTCCCTCTGTGACTTACAGTATATTAGTATTCATATATTCAAGTTGTGACTTACATTTCTTTTGTGTCTCCTTGTATTTAGTATTCCTAAAATAAGTTAAATACAATATCACCTCAGTGGCAGTTAAACTAGTTTTCATCTCAAATGGTTTTGTGTTGTGGGGATGTGACAGGAATCAGCACCATGGTCAGAGTCACACTGTAATGTTAAAGGATTCAGCATCGTGGAAAACCTTTAGGCTTTAACACACACACACACACACACACACACACACACACACACACACACAAAATCTTCATGTAACATTTGCCGAATTTGCAAGAAGACCCAAACAATGAAGATTTTTTCAGAGACACAGTTTCACAATATTTATAAAGTTCCCCCTAACTCAACAATTCACAAAATTAAATGTTTTTTTAAGGGAGTTTGGGGGCTTTATCCACAGGTGTCAAAAAAGTAGCCTATATTGGTCAGTCTTTACTGTATTGGTAAAATGTGACATCTTTCTTGTCAATAAATGTCGTCTTCTTTCATAAATTGAGTGTGAATAGTGAAATCAAGATCTTACCATATTGCATGTAATGCAGAATTTACAAGATGGCACACGTGTTTGTCATAATTTGACAATTTGTCACACATACAGTTTCACAAAGTTTAGTTTATTCTAACTCTATTTTAAAGGGGAGTCCTTGGAGTTTCTTCATTTCTTCATATTTATAGTAAGACCCACATAGTTTAGAATCTGTCATGGACAGCCTTAAGGTTTATAGAGGTTCTCCTAACTCAACAACGTTTAAAATTACATGATTACTTAAGGGAGTCTGGTGATATTCTGGTTACTGCTGCAGTGGTTGTATCAGCTGAAACAGATGGCATGTTCACAAACATCTGCTGCAAACATTTGCAGGTTAAGAGAGCACGAACGTATAATTAACCTGCCAGTGAACCAGACTGAAATCAGACAGATTGTAATCTGTTCTCTGTGTTGTTGTGGCACCTTCCTCTTCATGTTTCAAAAGATCGTGGTCTGAGTAATCAGATCTCAGCTGCTCAAATCCTCAGTGTGTCTTGGGGGCATTCAAACCTGTAATTCGAGCTGTCGACTTGTGATTGGATCACTCAGGACTGATGTTAATACCAGGTCGAACAGCTCATAGCAACAGTAATATTAAAGTATTCAGCACCATGGTGTGTGTCATATGGGTGTTCAGACCTGGTATTAACCTCAGTCAATCAATCACTTCCTGTATTCGGTATCAATAATATCTTTCACTGTGACGTTCGTACACTGGGTGAATTCTCCTCAGTCAGTTTTTTTATTCCCATTTGAACCCTGACTGGTTTGGTCACATACAGTGTGGACCAGGCGGCTGTGTGCTTCAGAGCGTGCTACCCTCACAAAATGAAGTTATAATGCGATTCATCGGACCGCTGGGTCGGACTCCTGCTGCAGTTTCCTCTCAGGTTCGGTGCTGATGTGGCATCAAGTTCAACTTACCTGCATTAGTTGAATAAAATCTCTCCTGCCTGCTGAATACCAACCAGAGAGTCTCGGCATTAAAAAATCAGTTGCGTTGGTTTTCTCTGTGTCGACTTAGAGCCCTTCTGTCAGAGCAGATGGACTGCTTCCAGCCTCAAGAACTCTGATAAATAACTCATACATCCCAATAATATTCATATTCAAGCATCTCTGTATTGTAGGTATTGGCAGTTTTCAATGTGCTGCATAGAATATAGATGACAAATTGTATTTTACCTTCAAAGGAAAAAAAGAAATCTATTCTTTTAATTAAATTGGGCTTCTGTGATATTTCTGTCGCATGAATAATTACTTGAATGCAGCGTTAGTTGTGTATTTGACTTTGATTCTGAGGTTCTTTACTCACAAGGATTAAGATTTTGAATGCAAAAATGGTCCTAACCAACAAAGTGAGCTATGAACTAATTACATCAGCTCTATCTGTACCAACTGCAACATTGAAATGAGGTTTCCATTTGGCTTGGAGGTCTATAAACGCTGACCATGAAAACGTCCCCTGTTTAAGTCCTCCTGGGGACTTTTGCTGCCAAAGTGCCCCCTAAATAAATAAATAATACATTGTACAGTTGAACAATGCTACTGCCACATATTTAATGCATCAGTAATTATAGTGCAGTAAAAAAATAAATAAATAGTTTCACACTCACAGGGGCAGCTTTCTGCATTACAATTATTATACTAAACAAACAAACAGGGGGCAGCATTTACCAAAGCAACCGCTAACTGCTGCTAACTGTAGCCGCTCTGTCGTATGAGCTCTGGCTATACTGCGAGCTCACGCACCAGGGGAGTGTTGTTTACTAACAGACTGTCACCTCTTGAGGCACAAAGTGTCTAGTGGCTAGCTGGTTAGCATGCTAACTTCAGTAGCCTCAAATGCCCTTGACATTTTTCCCCCACATTCTTTTGATTATTGTTAATTTTCCAATGCTATGAACAAAATGTCTTACTTATTGCACCTTTAAAGTGACTGCGAGGAATTTTTAATGTTTATGAAACAGTCTTGTGACAACAAATCTAGCGTCACTGGCACTTGCTAGTAACGATCGCACTGCTTTTGTCAAAAGAAGCAGCTAGAATCAACAAAAGCTGAAAGTTCGTCATATTCACTTTAAGAAAATTTTACTTGTAATACTTAGATACATTTGTATAGTTCAATGTATCCAGCGTATCCATCTACATAATGTAGTGTGATGTGTATTCACTTTACGAACTGTCCTTGCTTCCAGTGCCAAATCCACAGTAAACGTCTGCAGTGATACACAAAAATCACGGTTCGATACGTTCCTCGGTTTTGAGGTCACGGTTCGGTTCATTTTTGGAACAGTATGGGAACAAAATGCAAAACATAAATTTGCTTGTTGTGTATTCAGAACTTTTGTAAACCAACAATTTATTGTAACATTATACAAAATATGAAAAAAAATTAAAAAATAGAATACTGTTGCCTGGTAATAAGTTAAATAAATTATTCTCAAATAAACTATACATAAAATAAGCTTTCCAATGAATAACATATTCTCAAACAAAACATATATGAAATATTATCGAAATAAATTCCTCACAGCTTGTTAAAGGCTTTTAACAAAACTTTTCCACAAGTAAAGTGCAGCACTAACAGTTCCAGCATGTAGCGCTTTTCAGTTTTACTCAAGCTTCATATTTTTTGCCAGAAAGATTAACTTGTCCACATTGACTCCACCCATGAGTTATTTGTGAGTACAGGCTTTCATTACAAAGATAAAGACAACAATATTAACTTTTGGATGATTTATTGACAGTCGGGTTTTTTTGGACAGGCATCTACACAGTCACCTACACTGTCACTGTGTGCTCTGTAGAACAGTGGTTGGCTGGTTGCAGAGCCAGCATCTCCGTGTGGATTAGTAGTGTTCAAGCCAAGTCAAAATGAATATACATATACATGACTTGGTTCGATTAGCAGGGTGATCGGAATGTTTTTCCTGGTTAGCGAGGACCCCTGTCGAGATGGGATTCTAAAACCACACCTCCAGCACATCTGGGACCCTCACCAGATAAAATGAACACCAGTTAAACTGTCACACCAGAAACATGTCTTTCTCCGTTGCAATATTTAACGAGGAAGCCGCAGTCTTCCCAAGCAAGAGACTTTAGCGACAAGGGAGGTTCTTCAAGCTCTGTTTTCTCGCTTGCATTAGCCATGACATAAACGGGCTGCACATGCAGCTGCAGGCGGAAAATAAACATTCCCTAGTACATATCGTTGATAGTTTTACGTTCGTTTTTGTAATAGTGTTTTTACCATTTTTGATCATTTATTTTAGATAGTCACGTAAGGCGTTTTTCTAAAAAGCTCTGCATATATCATAAAAGTACAACCAGTCCTCCATCTCTCTGATTGGAATTTGAATCCACTTTCCAGCAATGAGGTTTATCAGACTTTACTGTCCACTTTTACAAAACAATGTACCTTGGTTACTTTGATTTTCAAGCTCCAAGTGTTAGAATAAGTTGTAGCAACCTAACGTTAGCATTTGGCTAGCTAACTTTGCTAATGGTTGTCGATCTAAAGGACTGAAAATATAATAAACAGATACACGTCACATTATATTGTAAAATGGCTGAAAAGAAATTGAACAGACTTTTAGATATTCTGTAAATGTCGGAGCTTTTATTTTGAAAGCGTGTTACCGGAAACAATCGCAGGTGCGCTGTTAGCGGTGAAACGATGTCTCTTGCAAATTTCGCAAGAAAGCAAAATGTCGCGTTTTGTGTTTGTTTGGCTGCTGGCTGATGACGACAAATGGTTTGTCAGCTCCCTGTTTCATGTTGTGTTTAATATAAAGTTACACTTTAACGCATTGTGTGACGAAGTTTTAAAAGTGAGTGTGCGCAAGCTAGCAAGAGTGCTGTACTGACGTTAGCTTAACGTACCGCAGACGGTTATTTTTAAGGAGCAGGTAACTTCCGTTTGGTTCAGTAACTGTCGGATGAAACGCTGTAGTATGAAGTTATGTATCGGAGTTGCCGCTGATGACAAATATGGTGGGTTAAATCTACATTTCATGGATGAATTTACGCTGTTTTTTCTTAAATTTGAGTGTAAGTGTAACGTTAGCTAAGTGCTTAGATAATGTAACATGAATTTACTTGAGTATAAATGCTAAAAAAAAAAACCCAGTATGGATCCCACTTTACACTTTTACTACACTTCTAGATTAAGATATTACATTATAAGCCTTTATACATTTAGTACAACAATGTTTCCTTGTCATAAACTGCCATATAAATGCAATATATTTATATCATTATCAGCCTTTACTTTTCCAGCCAATATCAGTCCTGATGATAACTACCGAATATTCATTATTTTCAGGATTTTAACCCTTTAAGACCAGTTCCCACCTTTAAAAAAAAAAATAAAAATAAAAAAAAATGTTTTGGGCAGTTAATGACATGGAGCATTTTTTATTTTATACGCATGTACATGGCAATGGTTACTTCTATGCTTTTTGTCCTTCCATACATACATACAAGGTATTTCAGGTCAATGAAAATGGAGCTTTTAAATGACTTCTGCCAGGGTGAAGATATTCAGATATACTGTTTTCAGTGTTTATGTGTAGACAGGAAAGCTCTTCTTTTTTGGCTTGTCTACTATGTTTCTTTTTTTCCAGGGGCGTCTCTGAACGGTACTGCTGAAGGAAAAGAGCTAGAATATTGCTGTACTTTGATTGGCGAGACTCCCAGTCCTCACTTTCTTGGATTTTGTTCACTTCATATTCAAGTGTGACACTGAGGAGAAACTCCACTTCAGTGTCAGTCCACACATATGATTCTCCCTTGTGAGGTGCCATCGTTGTTTTTGTGCCTTTTCCGTTAATGACTTCAGGCTTATGATAAGCCAACGTGGCCTTAAGGCAAAGGTTATATCGCCACCTGTTTCTATGGCGTGTGCCTAACATTGCTTGACAAACTGTGTTTGCATTTTAATGTGGACAGATTTATTTTTAATACCGTTGATGTAGTTGGGTTTCTTTTTTAAGCGGAGGAGGATAAGATACCAGTTTACTAGTTTTAAAAACACCAGTGTATGTGTGGACTAGGCCTAAATGTGGTCTTTTACCAATTGCATATGGGTTCAGTTTTATTTTGAGGCAACGCCCCCTATAGTATTTACTATTCTCACCCCGGGAGCTCAACACTGCCTAACCCGGCCCGGTTGACTTCCTGTATGGTGAGAACTATGGAGTATGAATTCTGTGCCGAGCTGTTGGCACGATCTAATTGCATCTTCTTATTATTTATTTCCTCATTTGCACTAAATTGTCTCTTGTTTGTTGTACTTATTATGTGCGGTGTCCTTGATAGCCTTGAAAGGCGCCTTTAAATAAAATGCATTATTATTATCATTAATAGTGTAATTATTGTTATTATAGGACACAAGAGAAATAGAATGTATTATACAGGTAAATCACCATATCTGGTGAAGAATTGTAAAAATTACACAAACTCATCCAGGACCACAGAATGAAAGCCTTTAAATTCTTCGTAGTAACAAAGAGTTATAACAGCTTCTGTACAAACATTGCTGTAAAGTCAGTGTATTAATATGAAAAAAGCATCTACTTCACAAGAGAGAAGACAAGAGGGTCAATTAGTTCGAGTTGATGCATTTAGATATATTCCCTCTAATGTGACCCAGAAAACCATTATGTTGAGAGTGTGTGTGCCAGGACAATAGAGTGAATGAGAGCTGAGAAAAGAGGCTTTTAAAAGCAATTACTGTACACCAGAATCGTCATTATTTCCACTGACAACTCAGGCTGTTTTGTGACATACTTAATTTTTATTGTCAAGTATAATCCCTTGTTGACTTTTAGACCGCTGGCAGTGCCTTGGAACAATGATAATAAACACTCCTGTTCATAATTTCACATTGTTTTATTGTTCTGATGCTGGTGGTCTCAGTGCTCCAAGAAATATAGAAATGTGCTCACAAAAGCAAGGAGTAAAAACAAAGACTGCTAACAAGCAAACATGGATGTAAACAATGACAAACTCATACTATTTAAAGGAATTGTTCAACATTTTGTTTGTTTTCTTAATGAGATTTAGATTCTATGATTGATGACACTTTCATGTGTGTACAGTTTATATGAAGCTATCATGAGCAGCTAGTTAGGTTAGCTTAGCATAAAGATCAAAAACTGGGGTAAGCCGGTAGTCGGGAACAAGCCCGCATGAGGAATGAAGCGGCTGTAAAACAGTGGATGCATTTTTTTGAGCATCACAGCCGCCACAACATGTCTCACATGTTTCACTGTCATTACTGGACACTTTTGGTCCAATAAAATGTGGAATCTCTACAAGATTAAATTTCTTTTACCTGTATTCAAGCTAGCTGGGTGCTAAAATTAAAGTTACCTGGCTTGGTCTGCAGAAGAGTCTAGAGTGCACACTCTATGGGCTGCACAACATGGAAGATCCTTCATACAGGAAGTCGAGCTCATTAGCTCCAATCCGCTTCCAACACTGTTTCCAGATGAATTATAACATACTTGGCTGGGCCCATTAACTTCCTTGAATCATCACTGGTTACCTGGCAACTTAATGGTCTCAGCTAAGAAATAGTGTGGTCCACTGTAAAATGGTGAGTTGACATTTCTAAATTTTAGTTTTTATTTATCGGTGACCTTTTAGAGGTACTGGTAGCTGGAGCCAGGCTAGCTGTTTCCAGTGTTTATGCTAAGCTAAGCTAATCATCTGCTCTCCATAGCTTCAGTATAACTATACAGATGTGAGAGTGGTATCAGTGTAAACGTCTTATTGTTGGGAAATCAGCAAATAAGCAAATTTTCCCTTTAAAACTATCAGCTTTGTACATTGGGGTAGGAAATGCACTCAACATTTTTTGTTAGATCTCAAGGATACACACAATGTGCAATAACTATTGTTTGTTTACAAAAATGACAAATCCACAGAGTCCCTTTTAATTTTTCATGACCGTGAAACTAAGAACAACAAGCAATAACAGCTCCACATATCCCTGTTAACTGAACTCACACAGGGCTCTTTATTTTCTTGATTACCATACTAATTGTTTTGCCAATTAAATGTCAGAAAACAGTGAAAAATGTCTTTTCTAATTTCTAACAGTACATGGAAATGCATTCAAATCAGTAATTTATTCCGTCCAACAGCCGAACAATTTTAAGATGATCAGTTAACTGTCATCTAAGATACTATTTTTTTGTCTTTTTTTGTTTTTTACATTTCAGAGATAACGGAACTGGTAAATGTTTTTATATTTTTCTTTGAAAATGACTTAAACAGCCAGCCAGTTATCAAAATACATGGTGACTGGTACTATTTTGCCAATCATGAATATTTTCCATTTGATTTGATTTATGAAATTCAGAGTGTGACATTTCAACCAAGATGTTTTATCCACAGTAGAGAAAGTGAAGCAGGGTCACCACCCCTCACAGAGGATTTATTTATTATTTTATGGAGATTTTTTTTCAGTCCTGGGTCATTTCGTCTTGTGTGACTCTTAAAAAACTTGACAAAGAAAAATGTTCTTCTTCTTTGACGAGTGTCCCTCTATGCAGAATTCCAGCTCAACAGGATTTTAAATTTATGCTGAAAACAAACTCCAGTCGTTGTAATCCTGAAACATTTTACATTTAAATTCATGTATGCTTAGCTCTAATTTACCCCCAAAAGTGAGGTTTTGGCTGGTGTGAACGGTTATTTTGATTCTTCTTCCACTGTGCTTTGGGACAGGCAATGATTCCCACTGTGTGTCTTTGTTTTTGCCAAACAGGAGGCCTTTTCCCCACCGGCTCCCATGAATATGAGGTGTTTCGTTTTGCTCTAGCGCAACATCAGGATGTCCCAAAACTGGTGCCACAAGTGGACATGGTGGACACGGGGAGCAGCTTCGCCATGACCTACGCCTGTAAGTTCAGAAACAAAGAAGTGCTATGTGACATAATGGTTTTAAGCTTTTCTTTTCAAATGTCAAGGACATAAATGGAATTTTTTCATGGGTCCCCAGACCCTCATATGCCGTGGTTGTATTCCAAGTTATGGCTCTGGGAGATCAGAATTTGTTGGAGTAAATGAGCCAAATATTCCCTCCTTTACATTCAGATTCGGTGACCTTTCTGGACTCCGTGCAGTTTTATTTTAATATCAATTCTGAATAATTTGACTATAATGACAAAGTGTTGCTCACAGTGCTGCTGACCCTGAAGAGAATCAACACCAGCTGTGCAGCCGTACTGAGCCTGTAATTTAACAAATTACTCATCATTTGGTTTTTGTTTATGGCAGATTTATAGTCTGGTTCAGTTTTTTGTGGTTCAGGCAGCAGGAATGTTATAATTGTCTGTTTGATTTGCAGCAGATATTTTGACACTTTACACACCTTTATGTTTCAATGTTATGGTGTGATAATGCTGCGCTTATGGTTTGGTTAAGTTAGGGCAAAAGAAATGTCCTGACGTCTTGTTAAAAGCATCCACCTTTGTTGGTTGTTGATTGATCTCAACCAGTGGTCTTCTGGTTGGCAGCCTTTTGTTAACGTTAGTAACCTGAACTATGTTTCTCCTGAAACATTGACACGATACGTATACAGTTTGCAGAAATGTACATTGCTAACATTATTTTATTTCTGTTTTATCCCTTCTGTGTCTGCTTTTTCTTCTTATTTTTAAGCAAATGCAAATACTACAGAATCAGTAGTTATCTTAGTTGCATCAATGGCGAGTGAATGTAAAATGCTGTTTCAGTGGGTATTGAATGTTTGCTTTAGATCTGCTGGTTAGTTAACATCACACATTTATCAGGTGCTCTGTTTGTTTGACATCGAACTCTTAGCTGCCGCTCTGAGTGTCCTACAGTTTTGTTGGGGCCGTGGTCATCATCACGGGTCAGTGCATCATTCTCCCATCATCCAGACTTCATTCAGCAGGCTAAGGGTTTAAGAAAAGGAAAACAGAAGTAAATGGAGGCTGCTTTAAAAGAGCATACAGCAGCAGTAAATGGATGTAGACCAGAGGGAGCTCAGCACTAAATGGACTCTGACTCCAGGGAACATTCAGCACAGTACAGTTGGTTTGGAGAACAATGTGCTGACCTTGTTTTGTTCTGGCCAAAACGCTGAATTTACCAAGCGGCCGTTTTACACCTGAATTTGAATCTGCACATAAAGGGCTGTAGCCAACATCTTAGGAATACTGGGACGCTCCCTCCCCTCAGGACATAAACTCTAGAATGCATTCATTTTTTTGGTTACTGTAGCTGTTTATTAAAATGTTCTGTAAGATCCATTTAAACTGAGCATTTCAACAGAAGTTAAACAATCACCCTTTACTGTAACTCTCTCCTATTTAGCATTTATAGCTGTAACCCCTCCTGTGAAGCATCTGTAACTTAATGGATGATTGATAACACAGTGAAACCAAACTGTAATCATGTTTACTGATACATGATAATGCACACTGATTACTCTCAACTACTAGATTTCTTTCAGAGCTCACGGTGACGTTACTTTTATCACTAATCCTGAAGAGTTGAGCATTTTTTGATTACAGGCTTCATATGGGAGCTCGAAAAGAAGGTGTAGAGACTGTTTGATAAATAAGTACATCTTTAATTAATCTGGCATTCAAATAATTGACATAATTAATAAAGACAGTAATTCATATTCATGTGAAATTGATTACAACTGCGTTATATCACGCAACTAATGTGTAGGAGTGGGAAGCTCTCTTCACCTACAATCTGATTGTTATTCAGAGGGCTGCAGTGCAATTCTACAAAAGCGTCTTGATGTTTATACATAATTTATTTACTCTCACTATGTGCCATTTTGCTAACTTGATAAATGTTGTCTTGAAAGTAGCAGTGGTCACAATATTGTAACAGTACTTATGATAAAAAAAAACAGTCTGAGCATGCAAGTGCTTTTGAGGAGATTTCAAAATATCGAGCGTGTACCACGTATCACGATGATTATTTTAATGGCAAACTGCCCAGCGCTATTTTGAACAAAGCATAATTTTAACGATTCATAATTCAAATTTAAGATGGAATTAACTTCTGTTGCAGCCTGGACTCGTCACAGGTGCTCATAATGGCGAGAATTGTGTTTTACATTTTTCGATTTTTTCTGCGTCGAGACATAATCAAGTGAGAATCAAGAGAGAATCTGATGCATCTAAGAATTGATTTTTTCCCCCCAACTTCCACTCATTTGATAGTTGAGGCTTATGTGAATCCAATGGCCTCTTAACTGTACCAATCCATATATTTAATTAACACTTGTTATCAACATCTCGAAGGCCAGCGGTCTTTGTAAAATCAATCCAGCTCTTCACCAACACGCATAGAGAGTCACTTGAATATTTCCTTGTCTCTGCTTAAAACTACATTAATTTGTTAAAAACATGTACTAATTGCTGCCTATAAATGCTACATAATAATTAAAACCATATTTCATGTTTTTTTCCAGAAAATGTCCCCATGAAAACAAAGTCGTCTCTCATATTTCCCAAAACGAAAATTGTTTCAAAGCTTCAGAATTTAATTCTGGTAGATAATTACTCAATCCTTTTATTTCTAGCTTTATACCCCCCCCAACACCTCATTGTCAGTGATTGGTAAGGCCCTCTGCTGCATGTCCACTACATTTTGCTGCATAAACTGGTTTAATTATGTTTGGAAATGGAATTTTTTAATGATGCCGTCTCGAATTTAATTTTTAGTGCCTAACCGTGCTGCCAAATCCCAAAATGTGCTTCCAGCTCGTAGAAGACAGTTACCACACGTTTTTAATCAACAAGTGCAGTAACGAGTGCCATATGATGCTTTATACATGTGTAGAGTCACATCAAGCAGGTGTGCAAGCACTCATCTGACAGAATCTCTTCCTTTGATTTGATCGAAGCCAAGTCTTTATACAGCAGGGAGTTACATTGGGCTGAGGTGAAACATCCCCATCAGAAACGACATCAAAGGCTGACACTCACAGACTCATTAAACTCATCCAAGGCCCATGATAATTCATCAATAATAACATTTTGTATTATCAGTCTTTATCCACAAAGAAACTGGTAACTAACATTTTCAAAAACAGTGGAAAGTGTCATATATCTATCTGAGATGTAGCAGAGAAGTATATAATTACTGAAGTCAAGTACAAGTAAGTTAGTAACGTCCAATGCTGTAAAATAGTCTCCCAGTTGTAATAAACTGGGATGATCCTTTGAACACGACGTGTGTTCTGATGCTGCTCGGTGCTGCGGGTTATTTTTCCCGACCAGACGTGAACAGAGTCTGAATGATGGAGCTGCTGCACCTGAGCTGATCCCACCTGCCCTCTGGATACTACTGACAAACCTCTCTCTCTCTCCTTCTCTCTCTCTCTTTCTTTCTCTCTCTATCTCTCTCTTTGTTCGTTCATTCATCCCACCACTCTCTCCCCCCATTTCTCTTCCTCATGAAGCTATAACAGTTGTGGGTTGTTTGATCAATGTAACAGATTAATTATTATGTTTGTGGTCTACATTAAGATATCAGCCTGAAGCTGAAACAAGTTTCCTTCGACCGCTGTCTCTATAACCATGGAAACGGTTGTTGAATATTTATTTTGTGCCAAATTTCTGTCACCGTTCCAACCAAACTGCATTTCCACATATTTCAAAGGGAAATCCATCCATTCCTAGTGTGTGAATATAATCTCATGATTTATTTAGTATGTATGTTTCTGTTTGTTTTGTGATTCATCTGAAGTTCTTCTTCAACCAAACTTAAAAGCTTTTCAGCAATGTCAGCAAAGCTTATAGTTTGCTTGCTCTCCGTACCATGTGTAATGGGCTTCTTTCAGTACTGACAGCGGTATCAGAAAAGTCTCAAGTACTCCTTAGATGCTGGATTGTATCGGAGCATCTATGCATTGATCCAATACCAAATCATTTCTTTTTTTAGAAATGGGAAGTGGCTACCTCTCAGCAGCATCCACCATAGGGCTGCAGCTACTGAGTATTTTAATAATCAAGTATTCTACTGATTTATTCTGACGAACAATAAAGTAATCGGATAATAAATATTGCACACTTAATTTTTACTTTTTACGTGAATGAAGCTCAGCCTTTAACAAATTAAGGGCAGCACTTTAACTTTTGTTATATTCTTGAGCAAAACTGAGCTAACTTAGGGACACACAGTCCCTGACCAGTTAGCCACCACACTGACTATTATAACTACACCATTACATATAGAAACAATTAATGTACGTTCTTTTGTAGCCTGAATCTCAACTAGCAATCGCATTGACTGCTAACGTAGCGGTATCGAGTCCGCTCTAATGCGTAGACTAGATGTTTTACGTTGAAGTGCTGCAGCACTGATGAAGCGCTCTTGTGGTAGGCTACAATTTGTTGTACAATAGACACATTGTACTGTGTTTTTTATTCGTTTCAACTTGTATTGATCCCACACTTTGGACATTTTCTTTCATTTCCTCTTGCCTGTTGTCTATTGTTTTTGCCCTTCGCTATATTCTTCCTTCCTTTCCTTTATTATTTTGCAGTATGCACTTGGTCTCACGTTCACATTACAGCATATCGACAGTGGAAGCAAGAACATAGTGTTAAAGAAATCATGTGCGAAACACAGTGTGCTGTATGGTTATCCTGGATTAAACAAAGCCTCGGGGTAAATCATTGGCCTCAGTGCTTATTAGAAATAAAGTTACTCCGATTCTTTTACTGCACACGTAGCAAAGATCCATAAACAGCAATAGACCTGTGTGACTTCAAGCATATACATAACATAACATCCATACATGAGTAGTAAAATGTAGGTGTAAATACTTAAGACGTTTTTATGCACTGGTATTGAATCGTGCTTGTTCTCGGCTCATATGCAAGGTTCAGGTATTGAAATCAGTATCTGGAGGGAAAAAAGCTATTAAACATCTCTAATGTGTACCATTCTCTTTCTCCACCTCCCTCCCTCTTACTATGACACTCCCTCTCTCCCTCCTTTCTCCCTCTCTCTCTCTCTGTTGTTTTCTCCCCAGTCTGTTGTTGTGTGAAATGTAAAACAGACTGAGCTCTGCCTCCTGTGAGACAAACTCTACAGTCGGAGCAGAGCAGCATGGCTGCATCTGAGGTGGAAAAACAAATATTTCTCTGAGAGCAGAGACTCAGTCCTCAGAGCTGCTGCATCTGACACTTTCATACCAGCAGCTCACATTGAGCTCACGGTGACTTTTATCAAGTATTAGTGTCATTGACGGCGAGGTGCAGGACTGACAGCTGGTCTAGCATGACAAAACAGCTACAACCAGGACATTGTAGAATGTGAAAAGAGTGGACTGGATGTTTTTATATTAAAAGAATAGTTTGGCCTTTTTGCTCATTAGCTCTTATTTGCTTTTCTGCAGAGAATTAAACAATACGTTTCTCACCACACTTGTGCTTGATGGCAAGTATTGCAAATATGAAGCTATACCTAGTAGCAGGTAAGCTTAGCTTTGCAGGTTATGTGTCAAGCAAGACTAACAGGAGGTTTCTGGTCCTGGGTCCCTAACCAGCTTTGGATGTACTGTGCAGACATGAAAATGTTCTTAATCTTTTCATCTAACTATCAGCAAAAAAGCAAATAAGCACTTTTTGAACTACTGCTATAAAGTCAGCAGACTTATTCACAGTTTTAGACTGGAGACTGCTGACTGTCGCTGCTGCTAAATTACATTAGAAGATAGCATAAAGTAAGGTCGTCACCATACTTTAAACTTCAATACAATGGTAGTATAAACTGGAACGACACTGAGGAGAGCGCTTACTTCTGCCAAGGCCTGCGACAGTCCCCTTTAATTCAGTCAAGCCTAATAAAACATCAAACTCAGCAGCCCTGTATTACTCTGCTTAACAATGATTTTAGATCACCAGATCACCGTTGCCACCTAAATACACCTGTGATGTCATCGAGCTTCATGTATTATTCTCTGAGAAATTAGCAAGAAATGTTGAAATAAACCCTCGCTCAAAATGTAAAGAAAGTGGAAGATTCTCACAGTATGCTGCTCTGTAGTCTGGTGGTACGGCAGCAGATCAGCTGGCTTTAAACTTCACATTTTATCTTGTTAATGTGAAATGTTGACAACTTTAGCTTTAGCTAGACACAATTACATTTAACAACAGAGTCTGTTAAAGTGAAACTCTCACCAAAATGCAACATTTGTGAATGTTGACTCATATACATGCACAAATGTATATGAGTCAAACCTGCGGGTAAATGATTTACCTGCAGGTTTGACTCATATGCATTCACAAATAAAGCCTCGGTTGCATTTTGGCGAGAGTTTTACTTTAACTTATTAGGTTTGCATGTAACCTGAGTGTATGTTCAGCACAAAGACAGTCCACATATATTTATAGCCACAAATTGATACATTACCTCATCGCTGTGCACCCAGGAAACGGCTGTTTTTTTTAAAAAAAGAAGAAGATTTCACAGTTCTTTTACTCACTTCCAAAACAAGTGCATGAGCCAGCCAGATCAAAATATTCATGAAGCAAGGCGGTAGTGCTTTCAGCGCTTTTGTCCACAGGGGCCACCATAGTGAACGCAGTTAATGAATGAAAGTTCCTTGTAGCTGCTGTATTATCTTTTCATAACTGAGATTCTCCTGAAGCTCCAACATCTGATGCTGAAGTCACGACAGTTCAGTGTGTCACAGTAATCTTATCAGACGTTTTTTTTGTAGCCCACAGGAAACTTCTGCTGCTCACGACTGTCTTTTCTTTATCTCCTGTGAAATAAATCAAATTCTCATATCCTTATCCGTTTCTCCTGAACCCTCCTCGGGAGACATGGGTAGCAACAACAGAGATCAATCTGAGAGAAATGATCTAAAGGTAAAAAAGAAGAAAGGTAATCTTGTTTGTCAGGTTTTTTTGGAGGTGCAGGATTTTTTTCTTAATGTCCACCTGATGGGAAGTGTCAGCCAGTCACTGTCTAACTGAGTGATGAAGGTTTGGTGCCTCTTCATCACAAACACTAACAGTAACTTGTTCATGTCCATGTTTTTGACAACTCCAATGTAAAATAGCAATAAACCCAGACAACAGAACAGTTCTGGAGTCAAAACAGGAACTATTTTATTTTGTTACAGGCCCTTTGTGTGTTAAAAAATCAAAATCAAACATTGATTCCGGATAGTGGGCTCGATGATGAAATTGTTCAGTAAAGATACAGCAGTATACAGTAGACGCAGTAGGGTGCATCTGTGCAGGGGGATGGTGGGAGAGCAGCAGAGCACCAAGAGGGAGTTCTGGACACATGGATCATGTGAATGAAATCAACTGTGAGTTTGATGGAAAAACCTGCAGCTGCATCCTCATCACTGTGAAAACAACAACATCTGCTGTTACTGTGCAGAGAAAACATGCTCATTAAGCATTTAAGCATCAGCCAATACAATCATTTCATGTGCAAGGAGGTGATGTTGTTTGCAGTCCAATGTGATCTCAGTAACGTATGAACAGTATTTACATTTCATTCCAGAAAACACTCACAGTGAAATTGGAAGCACAGCACATAAAAATACTTCTTTATTTTTCTATCTACAAACTTCAACACCTATACTTTTCAAGACTTTGTGCGCAAAAATCACATTCACACCATTGTGTTTATTTCTGAAGACGTATAGGTAGCAGGAAATTAAAAAAAAATCTCTGTGCAGCAGAGCGGAGAGACACTTCTAGATGCTGCTGAAAAGCAGCTGAAACTGGCCTATAAGGAAATGCCTTTATTAGTTGTTGAGATATTTCAGTCTGGATCAAAGTGGTGGACCAAACAACTCTCTTTGACAATTGTCGGACAGTGTGGCAGCAGCTCCAGGCTTCTCTGAGAAAATGAAAAATAATACATCTTCTGTTTTTCAGAGGAAGTTTCAGAGGTGACTGTTGTTGATGTCTGTCAGGGCGTCATCACTTCCTGTTCAGGCGAAATGTGAACACACATTAAATTCTCAAAAACTGAGTGCAAAATAGTGCACAGTCAACATCGGCACTCACAACAAAAGTACTCGAGAGACTTCCTGCTCTTGTTATGGCTATTTGTGTCACACAGTCATCTTCATTATGTAGTGTGACACGCACACACACACACATTGGAGAGCCTGTCTCATCATCATCATCGTCACACAGACACATAATACACAGTCAGTGACTAACCTGTGATGTGTCTCCGATCTGTCACTGTTTGTGTTGTCATTGGAGGACTGAACCCTCTGAGGATTTCTGTCTCTCTGTCTGGACAGTTTGAAATATCTTTTTTTCTTTATTTTCTCAGTTTCCCATATTTACCAACTGTTCCACTTTGCTTAGGTCTTCACATTTGTTCCAAAGATTATTCTCATTTGCATATTTCATGCTTTTGATATTTCCTTTCTGTGTTTTTTTCTTTAATGCAGTGTTTTCTCTTGCTAATATTTTGCAGACCCTGCACATACGCTGTTTATTTTTCTCCCCTTTGTGCTTATTAAGGGCCAGTATAGTTTATTGTCTAACATTTTCAGTCTGTATTTTTCTATCCTTCAGTGAGAAAGGGATGTTTTAGAGCTGAGACTTAGAGACGTTTCAAGCTCAGTTCAGACAGAAACACATCATTTATTGAGAGTCTGTCCGTACCAGAAAAACAACCACATTAGTTGTTCGTTCAAACTTTAAACACTAAAAATGTGTTTTCCTGAGGAGCGCCTTCCTGTGGTTAAATGTTGAGTTGTAGCTTGAGGAGGTCGGGTTGATCTGTCATCTCTATAAGTGAGCAGCTTTGACAGTGGAGACTGCTGCAGCCATGTTGGTGTTGGTGATGTATGCTGAGCGAGAAGAAGTAGTTAACTGAGCAGTTTTAACACAAAACCAGATGATAGAGACTTTATGTCTAGATAATTATCTTTAAAATCTACAAACATAAGTGTAGATCATGACATAATTCAAATGGATATAAGGTTCCCCTTTGGGTCCACCGGACGGGGCGTGACTCTCTATAGTTGCATGAATCTTGACTCTTACCAAGACATAGAATGTCAAACTATTCCTACAAAAGTCCAAAATTATAAAAAGGGATATTTCCATTTGTTTAATAACTATAAAGCAGGTTCAGGTGCTATATAAATACTGTGAAAGACTCAAAATGCTTAATTTGTTGTCAAAAGCACAGCCTGTATTTAGAAACTGATCATTTAAGGGTTTCTGTAAGATTGTGATGTCAACTGTATAGTCACTCATCACCCTCAGCACAGCCATGGCTGTAAAAACACTGGCAGAGTTAATGTGGAAATAAAAATAATACATGTGGAAAAATAATTAACCTGAAAGCAGGCACGGCGCCCGGATTGTTTCTCTCCTGGTGCTAATGGGGAGTTTGACCGATAGTGGAGGTGCTAAGAAAATAATTGATTTTCATGACTTCAGTTACTTTATGAAGAGGTTCTCGTTTTTTAAATAAAAGCAGCGACGACACAGCACGAGCAGGTTCGATATAAATGTAGTTTTAACTGAATTTTGCCAAAGAATATTTAACAAAATAACTAAGCCTAATACAAGCGACCACAAGGCAATGGCAAAAATATTTCACGTGTAAAGGTGAGAGATTCAGCACCGGACAGCGACCAATCGCCCGCCATGAACCAGACATGAGGTCAAAAATGGAATTAATAATATACAAAGCCACAGCGAGAAGTGCAAACACCCTGTGCCCATTAACTGAAATGTCACATCATCACATCAAATGTATCAAAACCAGTCTATGATCGCAACGTCAGGAAAAAACTCACCAGAGTTGTTTTACAGGAGGACGATGCGTGTATTGTTGAGTCGAGGGTTTGCTATTCTGTTTCTCAGGCAGGTTTTTATGCGCCGCATGCAGGAGAAACTGCGCTCACATGAAGCGAAAGTTACAGGCAGTGTAACAGATATGTGCAAACGTTTATAGATGTCCTTAAAGGAGCCGTGTAAGGTTTAAGCAACAGAAATTCCAATGTGCTGCTTACTGTTTCACCTTGTTCTTTTTGTCCTTTCCAAGAGCCGGCACACTTGGTGCACCTCGGCCAGCAGGTCGTCCTTTTTGATCCCATACAACTGCGCCAAGGCTTTCCTTTTCAAGGAATGCGGCATTTTTGGGGTTGAGGGCTGACGTGCCCATGAGAACTGCACTCGTCGGTCAATGACATGGTAGAATGAGTTCGGAATGTTCGGAGTTCATCCGGCGAGAACATGGATGGATGTTCTGAATTGGAGCTTCAACTACATAGTCCTACTGTAGATGATGAGGCTGCTGAGATTGTCTCTTCTCTTGTGGGAGCTGCGGTGGTTTTGCGACACCGACTTTGGCGCACAGGGCCTCTGCCTTACCTCATATGGCTTTCCAAGGGTCCTCTGTGCGCTTTTCTTTTGGGCCCGTGATGACCGAGTGCGCAAGGTTGGTGGCGGTCTCCAGCAAAAGATTGGGGGACTGTAGAATGTCAGACATGAACTTTGCTGTACGAAAAAGATCCTCAAACAGAATAAGGTGGAGGATGAATTCAGCATCAATGAGTGAGAGTAATGACCCTGCATCAGTGGATCTGCGTGGATTTGATTGCGCGTTGTCATTGTCATTTAAGGTTGCAATGATGGCGGGAAAGGTTTTTTGCAATGCCCACAGCGAGTAGTGCTGGCAGGACCAGCGCATATCAGACAGTTAAAGTTCGATGGGCTGCTGAGAAAGCTCAAGTTCCCTTTGCTTCTTAATGAAATGGGCATGGACAAATGAGCCTGAGAGAAACGTGCGATTATAAACAAAAGACTACCCTCGCCCGTTCTTTTGCCTCCTGTCCCCTCACACACACACACACACACACACACACACACACACACACACACACACAAAATCAATATATATATATATATATATATATATTAAAATATATAATAAAATGCTTAAGGGGCTTAACTGGGGCTACACAGATTTTTGACGGGGCTATAGCACCCCCTAGCCCCGGTGTAGCGCCCTCCCTGCCTGAAAGTCAGCATAAATAGGAAACATTTAAGTAATCTAGAGGTTGAGAAAAACTATAAGGACAGAGGTCATGACCTTTTTTAAAGCCACCATAGACCACCAGAGGAGATGAGGTGAGAGAGAGAGAGAGACGTCTGGATCTAAATGAATGTGTTTCTGCAACAATAAACACATCTTGTTATGAAAGAATCCAAATGGCGTGAGGCACTTTGGCAAAACGACATGATGTAGCATTCACGCCAGCAAATCAGTTTGAATTGAATGGAGGTGGACTGAATAGAAGTGAAATGAATTGAATCTGGAGAGACAGGGAGGTAGAGCGAGCATCTCAGTCCAACAGACCATGTAACTGGGTTCTGAATGGATCTGTAACCTGAGTGTGACCCCATGTTAGCACTGACTCAAGCTCTGCTGATGGCGTCGTGAACTCGCACCCTGCTGCACATTAAAAATCCTGGACGGGACCATCTCATGAAAAAATATTTATATATATATATATATATTTTTGCCCAGTCTAAAGTAATAGGTTTGGGCTGAGCAGCAGAAAATCCATCCATCAGCAGAGATGAATGAAATGGAGGAAAAGTCCTCGGAGTACAGAAAATGAAAGTTTCTCTTTTTTAGGCTCAGGTAATTTCTTGGGCTGTTGAATCGCGCTGTTGCAACGTTCACCTGCAGGATTGTAGAATTAAACAAGTTTGTCTCGACATGGAGTCAGCTAGAGGGACACATCATATTGGGTTTTACAGCTGCAGACAGAACTGACTTTGGTTTAACTGCAAAATGTGATGATATCCATTACTGTAAATGTGATATCGTAGTTTTGTTTTGCCTCATTGCAAAATAATTGCCTTATTCTTTTAAGGTATCATTTGTCAGAACCTGGTCAATATACGCAAACTGCTCTTTGGTGTTTTTCCTGTTTGGCGAGTGAGTCTTGGAGGCTGGCAAGTAATTTTTTACTATCGCTTTTTGGTATCAGTCATCTCTGTAGATCTGCTGTTGCTTCTTTGCTGGACACACAGAGGGACATCGTGGTGCATTTAAGTGCATATCATGAACTCATGAACCCTGATTAAGGGGTATGACATGTCATGCTAAGACAAATACTAAAAACTAGCCCAAACGTGAACACGACAAGTGTTCAAAATGTAGAAATCCCCCTCCTCTGAATCGTTACCCATTTTAGTTAGCAAATTAAATGTAAACTCCATCCAGTAAAAAAAGCAGTTACATGAGAGGCAGCTAACTAACATTTTAACTCGCTGCCCTCCCTGGGGTTCAGATGGAGGAGGAGGAGGGAGACGGGGAGACGGGGAGACAGAGAGACGGAGAGACGGAGGGGAAATTAAATGTTTTTTTCTTCTGTTTTGCTGCCAGGGCTTCCCTTATCAGGAGGCTACAGATTGAGACAACAGAAGGATCGGACAAGGCTGCCCTGCTCCCCGTAGTTTGTATTATTTATTGTTTATTGGTGTAGAAAATAAAAAAAAATAAAATAAAGAATACATCTTGTTGGAGATATTTAGGCAGGAAGCCACAATGGAGAGAGGGGAAGGGAGAGAGAACTGATTTGGTTTGCTGGTGACATTTTGCCCTTGAGGACTCACTTGTAGTTACACGCTCAGTTGAATGCCTCAAATGTGAAATGAGGATAAAGTGCAGCGTTGATAAAAAAAAGAGCGTTGTTTGTATCGCCTGGGAAGACGTTTATCTCTGACAACACAATTTGGCAAATAATGACATAAAGGAAGAGCCGGTGTTCAGATAGGAGGACTAGCAGCAGAGACAAAGGGATTATCTTTAATTAATCATCTTGAGCCTTAGTTTCATGTCGAACAAAACAGAATCGAGATCAGATGCCACAGAGTCACAGTCACAGGGGAGAGGCAGTTTATTCACAGAAAACTGAAGGTGGAGGAAGAAAAAAGAGGAAATACACTGTATTGTTTGCTTCTTTTTACAGTTGATTTTATTTTATGTCCACTGAAAAACCACTGGGGGCAGATTGTTATTTTTATTTTTGACGTTTAATACACATGAAAAAAATTTAAATTGTTGGTTTCCAGCAGTTGTTTGACTTCTTCCTGAAGAGAAATGAGCTCAGTGAGCTCAGAGGTCACCCCTGGAGGTTGCAAGATGTTAATGTCTTGCTCATGGACACTTTAGCAGATAAGATACAGACCTTAAGCTTAGGATATCCAGTTTCATTACAATCTCTTTAATCGGTGTTTACACGGCATGAAACAAAACCAGTGAACTCAGCTGGCAGCGGATGTCAGTTTAAGGGCAAAAAGACATTGGACTCTAATGTTGGACAGAGATTAAAATGCAGTTGGAAATTAAAATCAGGTTGATGTCAAAACCCAACATTGGAAAGACTTAAATTCTATCTCTAATTCGGTCACTTAACAGCACAACTTGAACGAGCGCTCGGCCATTTTGGAGAAGAAATGTTAATCAGAGGAGAAAGATCTTCACTGACTTTTTCTCTGAGAACAGCTTGTTTAAAGTTCAAATATATTTGGCGTTGATGTAATGGCATTGAGCAGACAATGGGTTTAGGTCACCATACCTCACAATAGATATACTCGCGTTAAACAAGGGAACGCATTAGTGCTGGCTCACTTATCCTGCATCCGTTCGGAGCGTCGGCTGTGCATGCCTCAGAAATGTACGCAACGTGGACGTAAGATGCAATATACACATGAAGGGTAGAGGCAGTGTAGTGCTTTTGCTGATATGTGTTCTTTATAAAGACACAAATAAAGTCTGATTCTGCATGTATGCATGTATTATATAAGCAAGTCTGTGAAGAACCACGTGCACAATGCAGGGAATGTGTGGTTCAACAGCAAGTATGTCTTCAGGTGTAAAGGTCCAATTTGTATGTAAGTTGATTTTGAGTCTTATTACAAGTTTGTCAAATACTGATTCTTTGGGATGGCGTCCAGCCTGACCTGCAGTCATCATCATAATTTGACAAGAACGGAATTTTAGAGGTTGAAGCTGGAAAAAGACAAACACCTGCTGTCACAACCTACTTTCGGCAGATTAGAAATATCAATGTACATTATACTCTGGTAATGCAATGAAAAATGTAAAGAGGTTTTGCAAATATGTTATCAGAGCTCTCTTGTCACTTAACTGCACCTGCTCGCCATTTTGATAAATGGCCCAATCAGCAGCTAATCTTCAATAACTTCCTGTTTTTAGAGCACCTCCCCTTTCTTTGACTCACATCTCTTGTCTGGGTAAGTTATACTACAACCCCGATTCCACAAAAATGTTGATGCTGTGTGAATCTGACATATAGCTAATGTGTCAGTACCCAGTGAATCTTTTTGTTGACTGAAGAAACCGTTAGTTATGGGTGAAGACCAGTCGTCCTCTCTGCTCAGCTGCTGCTTCAGTTCAGAAAGCTACTAAACTCCGTGCAGGGTTTCTTCTACTGCTAAATAACAGCATTTGGCTTTGCTGGAATTTGTTCCAGAAGTCTTTTGGTATGGTTTGGATGGAGAGTGGTTTGTGTAGATTGGTTGCCTCAGGAGTGAATTGTGGGTAAATCTCTGTGGACGACTGAAATGTAAATGTAGACATGAAGGCAACTGAGATGAGAGTCAGGCTTTAAAGAGAGATATGAGGGTTTGAACCTGCATCTATTGAGGGGAAAACACTTGTAGGGAGCCTCCATTTCTCCCTCTGTGTGGGTGTGTTATTGTGTGTATGTGTCTGAGTGTGTCTGTGTGTGTGTATGTGTCAGAGCTGCATGCTCAGCAGGAGATTATTGCATTGATGCCTTCAGGGCAGCAGCAGCCTAAATGACTTCAGACTGTGTGTGTGTGTGCCTCAGTATTATATGTGTTTGTGTGTGAATCAGCATGTGTGTGTATGAGTGGTGTATCACCCTGAGGAAGGCAGCCATTTAATCTATTATTCAGCATTGCTACTAAACACATTAATTAGAGCCTGAGGTTGAGGCGGGTGCACAGTGGTTACAATAAAAACCTCCTCTCCTCTTTTTATTTGAGATGAAGGTCCAGTTGTCGACACTTCGGACCTGTAAACCACAAAAAACAACTCTGTGAGACTTTCTAAAGATATCCAGCGTGAAAAAGAAAAACTGAGCAGTCGTTTTGTTGAGCGGCCTGATTTTTGGTAAAACACAATATTTGGTCAAACCACTTGTGTTAATTGGTTATTGCACAGGCTTCAGGAAAGAAAATAGCTGAAATGTCCTGCTTTTGTCCAACCTCCACAGCCCACGCGGTCATCAAAATCATGACTGATTTCATTGTAATCAGAAAAGCTATGCATAATTTAATTAAAAAACAAGAGGTTGCCCAAAAAAATAACACGCTGGCAGCTCCTCATCTGTAGATAGACTTGTCAGTCTGTAGCGGTTTATGGTCGGTCAATTGTCTGCTGCTGCTCATAATGCGATCAAATGTGAGGATTTGATGGAAAGAAATACAAAATCAAAAAGATTTCATGGAAGTGAGACTAGAAGGTTTTACCACGTGGTTTGTTGTTGGAGCAGCAGATTACAGAGCACAGCATCACTTCAGTGCTATTCTGTTATTTTATGTCCCACAAATATATGATCAGGGATTTCATGGTTTTGTAACAAAATCAATTAAGAATCATTTTGTGTTGAAATCAGCAAGAGAGCAAGTTAGCTGTTAGCTGTTAGAGCAGAGTTGTTGTGTCTTTGGCTAGGGGAGCTAACAGCTAACAAGTAACAGAGTGAACAGAGCTGACAACCAACAGAGCTAACAGTGTACAGCTAACTAAGCTAATGGAGCGCAACACACAGCGGGACTGAGAGTTTCTGTTCAGGAGAACTTGAAGCATTAAAACAGTGTATATATATATATATATATATACAT
>CAEMYA010000585.1:1728233-1812850 GCA_903131615.1 Diplodus sargus | reverse complement strand
TATATATATTCTTTATTTAACCAGGTAAAAGCTTCTTTGAGCGTAAAATCTCGTTATAAAAACCTCTTTATAATTGACCTGAATTCCCCCATGACAATTGATCCATGACTTCACCATGTATTGTCTGTTCTCCAATGTATCGTCTGTGACCTTTGACTTTTCTATTTCTGGTTGCTTGTAATGTCAGCTATCACAGACTTCATCCTGAATCAACCGCTGCACTCACATGTAAGTCACTTCCGACAAAACAAACAGCCAATATAAATGTCACAATCGAGTGTTTGTTGCTGGGATGACGGCTCATTCTGTTTCCGACCCGGCTGCGTGTCATTCTGGGAAAGCGACAGCGAAAAGTGTCCGTGATGGGAATGCAGAACGACGGAGTGAAACAATGACCCGATCGCTGGATGTGTGTCTCCGGGCCGCCCTGTCTCGTCTTTTCAGCAGAGAAGCAAATGCAGTCGAGCCGTGGGTCATCGTGAATGGAGCCAGTGGAGGATGATGATGGTGAAAGCCTCTGGTTTAAAGACGTCCTCACAATTACCCACCAATACCCCTCAGCCGAACGATCTTCCTTTGATTATTATTTGTCAAAGACAGATGTGCTGTATGGATGGATGGACGGATGTTGTCAGGAGGATGAACAGCTCTGTGGGTAGATTCGGTCTCAGCTGTGGGCCCTGTGGCGCTTGGCGTCGTCTCTGGGCTGTGTTTAAATAAAGCTCTGTCTAAAAGCCTCAGGTGGGGAGGAGCGAGATGTGTGACGAGAGGACCCTCAGTGGTTACGAGGCGAGGTCGGATCTGTCTGCACTATGGTATGATGAGTGTCCTTGTTGAACATTTGTCTCCACTGATATCGATATTAAACATCAGTGATGACGATAGAAGGTGTGACGATTTTCTCATCATTGATTTCAACACCAAAAAATAGGATGATTTGATGATTTCAGGCATTAATTAAATGTAGCAGGTACTGTTACTCCCTCAGGGACCAGAAAACATTTTATTTGTTTAATTGTATTATTGTTTATTAAGAAATAATTGTAGGCTGATCCTAAAAGCTAATAGCTGACTTCCTACTACATGTTCAGCTGAACTGTTCTGGACCTTTCCACCATATCTTCCTCAGCGATTTAGTTCCCTTGTTATAATGCAGTTTCGGCTGTCCAAATTTTCTTTTTTTAACTTGTCAACTTTTAAGCCAACATAGATGATACCTTTGAAATTCTGGTCCTGTACTTCAGTGACAACTTGCAAAGTGAACAGGAAGATTTAATTGGAAAAAGCTCCAGAGTCTGCTGCTCCTCATTTATTTTAATCTGCCATCCGCAGCAGTTCAAATTAAAATTGCAAAATGCTATTGCATTCAGTTGTGAATTAAGAACTCCAAATCCTGTACTTAAAGGAGCATATCAGAGTTTTGGCAAGTTCTCTTGTTAACAGAGTCAAATAGAATATTGACTGATGTCAGTTTTTGTTTGGATGTTTTTAGGCTAGCTTAGTAGCACAAAGACTGGAAGCAGAGAGAATCTGCTTGTGTACTTCCACCTAAAGTGAATTAAAAAGTACTAACCATCAGACTAGCCTCGTTCCAAACCTCTTAATCTCCTTCATTTCAAATTGTTCCTGCTGTTGTTGAAACAAACAAAACTTTGAAGGGGGGAGTCAGAATGGGGTCGTCATCTTTCTGTTCAAGAGGCAGGATAATGGCAACAGAAAAAGTGGATAGCGTGGATGAAATGATGAGATGAGCTGTACGGAATCCGTGCAACATCTAAAGTTTACGTGATGATAATAGTGAAGATTATTCATTGTGTTTTTGTTATATATTTTAAAATACACTATTAAACATGATTCCAATGAGTAAAAACTAAATGATGATGATCAAGTAATGAGAATAAGATATATGAACTCACAGAACTCGTTGATTACAGAAGAACAGAAGTTCATGTATTTATAACATCAATTAGCTTGACTTTATCTCATAGGTTGCACATCTTGACTGCCATGTTGTTGACCTAAACACAAATAACTACAAAGATTCCCAAGGCTCACAACATCTGTCGCCTCTCTGCTGCCTGACCCTCTTTGATGAAGGAGCGATCTGTCGTCCCAGTGGGAAAGCAGCACTAATGCTAAGAGACAGATACCTCGTTAGCATGATAGCATTTGCCCAAAGGCAAACATCTATTGTTAGCATGATAGCATCGCCCTAGAGGGAGTGGTTGTTTCCAGTGTTAGCATTGCTCTGAGGGTCCAGGCTTGTTGTTAGCATGTTAGCGCTGGCCGATGGGGATGTGAGGCTGCACCAAGGACACACACACACACACACACACACACACACACACACAGAATAGATGCAGACATCTGTCTAATCTTGATCTATTAAATTGTGATCTGTTGTTCATTGAATTTAATCAGGTGTAGATGGACGGAATCAAAGACAAGCTGGGTTTTATGGTTCAAAAACTTTATTGAATGAAACTTTGTTTGCAAAAAAGCATAATTTGATTTTGTTGTTCCTTGCTTCATTTATATTTTTGTAAAATGTATTTGGAACCCCTTGATTTTAAGACATTATGACTTTATTTGTGGCACCAACATTGGGATAAACTTAATGCTTTTTAGAGAATATCTAAAAAAACAAAACAACAGTGGACGAAATTAACTGAATACATTTATACAAGTATGTATTTTGGCAACAGTTTAGCTTTAAGTACAGTTTTGAAATACTTGAGCCTTTCTTCAGTATTTCACTTTTTTGATACTTCATTCCAGTTATAGACAATCATTGTACTTTTTACAATGCACTACATTTATTTGATAACTTAGGTTACTAGTTATTTCACTGATTTAGGTTAACAATGCAAAATATAATCAGCAAATAAGAAATGATGAATATTAGCTGTTCACTGGTGCTTTTAGCAACATGGCTACTGCTAGCAGTAAAAAAAACAAGAATTGAAACCCTGCTCAGTGTTGTGAAAAGGCAGATTAAAACACCTGGTAGTATTGATAAGTAGGCAGGTTTTGTTATTGACTGCTCTTGTAGAAAGAATGCCAGCTTTGAAGCGTCTCAAGTCCCGGTGGTAAGAGGAAACACATATCAACGGGGGAACAGACTTCGGCACAACACTGGAGCGCTCTCCATAGAGTAAATGCCCGTCTGTTCACTCTTGTTTTACCTCGGGTTCTATCCCTCTCCCTCTTCACCTCCTTTGCCTCCTCCATCAATGGGTTCTCTCTCTTGTGCAGTATAGAGTTTCCATGTTATGTGGTGAAAGTGACCAGGCAGACAAATCCTCTTCCTGTTTTGTTTGCACAATGGCAGATGCACTTTCTTTGTGCAGTAATTTTATTTTTGTTGCCAAAATCTAAGCTGCAGCATCGGTGCTTTACATCAAAAGACCACAACTATCTGAGTACTTCTTCCACCTTTAAAACTGATGAAAAGGTTGGTTGATGTTCAGACTGTAATGATTAAGAGGACATGCAGCCGTCAAGAGGAGTATGTTCTGAGGTGTTTGTTTGATTGACAGCTGTCTCAAACTATCCTACTTAACTGCGCTGGATGCCTCTTGTGTATTTCTCCTCCACTCAAGTTCCATTTGCTTTTGTCCAAATGAGGATGTTGCATGATGCAGGTGATGCCACAGATACTATGGACATGTTTTATACTGTGTAAATTGGATTGTACCCACAAGACCATAAAATAAGATGATGATTCACTGAACTGCTGTGGCGCCTCAGCAAGAGAGTATTATTTTGTCTTAAGACTTAATCCCTGGCTGTGAGGGAGCCCTGCAAGAGTAATTTGATTATAGTCATTGTGCGTATGGGGATTTACCATGTGGAGGCCTTTTGTGTGAAACAGGAAACTTTATTGGCTACACAGCAGCAGATAAGTCAGCAGCAGAAATTATGTCTGTCTTCCATGAAGATAAGAGCACTTTATCATCTGTTAGCTTATTACCAATTTGAGATTTTGCTTTTCTGTGTTGTGTGCAGATTGAAAAAATAGACAAAAGCAGATAAAACAATAAATGTGCATGACAAATGACAGTGTGTATGTTGTCTTAAAGAGAGATGAAGAGGAGTTAATTAAAATGGAAAAGATAAACAGCCTTAAAACGTGACAAAATGAATGAGATGTCACGGTTCGGGGTAAAGCTTGAATGTTATTGTCTGACTGGGGCAAATACATTGAAAAACCATTCATACCGACTGTAATTCACAAAATGAACAAACTATTAAAGAGTTAGTATTCTCAACAATAGAATATAGTTACATTTTACGTGAACACATGCCTCTTTTTTCTGTTTGCACCTGCGTGAACCACATCAAAGATGAATTCCATCTCTCTGTGACAGACAAGAAGTTTGTGACATTCAGTGCGATCACAGAAAAACAAGTATATGAACTATATTTTACTTTTGGTTTGTCTGGTAACCTGGACTTTAGGGCGAAAAAAGGAATTGGAGCTTGAAAACAAGACAGACAACAAGACAAATTAGATTATTGGAAAGAGGAAGATGTAAAAGAAAAGGACAGAAGGTGAATGAGAGGGCAGAAGATGGAAGAATACATCCTGACAGAGAAAGAGGGATGAGGAGGTAGAAAAGGTATGATAGAGGTGTATTATGCTCTGTGGATGTTGGAGTGAAAACATAACAAGGACTTACTTCACCACATAAGTCCATTACGTAAATGGATACATTAAAAAAACGTTAGTCAAGATAGAAAAGTAGAGTCAGAATTCCAGTTATGACAGCTAAATTTCAACACTGCCTTTGAGCTGCGGAGCTATCTTAAAATGATGCACACCCTCGTGTCAGAAAATGGTTTCTGTATAATATTATTCACTTAATTAAGAGTTTGAATTGTGCAATAAATCATTTGTATTATAAAGTTACTATGATGTGAAACTGAATGTAGTGATTTGTTCTCCTGGTTTTAAAGGCTGCAATACAGTAAATTGATGTTGTTTTCTAACTTGTTCTAGCTGCTCTAACAATCTTTACCCCCGTTGGCATTATGTCCACATTACTGATGATTATTGATCTAAAATCTCATTGTTTTTATATGTTATGAAAGATCCAATAATCATCCCTATGAGATTTTTGCATTATCGCCTAGCCATAACATTTATGCTTTTTGCTTTTGAGGCGATTTCAAAATATTCCACCTTACTTCTGAGTAAATTCCTCCTTTTCAACACTTATATCAGTTCTGCTTCTGTCTTCTGACGAATGATTAAACAACAGCCTTTTTTTTCCTGATTTTCTCTTCTTCCTCTGTTTCCTTCTCTCCCAGTCTGCTCTCAGTTCTCAAAGGGTGTGTACGCCATCATGGGTCTGTACGATCGGCGGACGGTCAACATGCTGATGTCTTTCTGCGGCTCACTGCACGTCTGCTTTGTAACGCCGTCCTTCCCCGTTCAGACCAACAACCAGTTCGTCCTGCAGCTGCGGCCCCAGCTTCAGGAGCCCCTCATGGCCCTGCTGGAGCACTTCTACTGGACCAAGTTCGTCTACATGTACAGCTCCGACTCAGGTGAGGACGCAGTTCAGATTACTTTTATATGCATCTTAGAGATTTATAGTTGATGGCTGCATTCCATGTCAATGAAGGAAGTAGTGATGTTTGTACAGTGTGATATGAGGATGCTTTGGTTGGATGTTTGTCTTCATCGCTGACACGTGCTTGAATTTACATTTAAGTAAGAATAGCATTTGAATAGCTGTTAGCTTCTGTAAAGCCTGCTACTTCTTATTCTAAAATCTCTGTGTTGTAACGGTAAGTAACCTGAGTGTCTCCAACTATGCAGTGTTTGGTTATTTTTTCCATTCGAAGTTAAAGCGAAACTCTCGCCAAAAAGCAAGTGAGGCTTTATTTGGGATTGAATATGAGTCAGATCTTCGTGTAAAAGCGTAATTACGACGAAAGAGGCACTTTTAAGATTTACCGTAGTCTCGATTTTGGACACGTTCATTTTGAACGCGAGTGCTCGGGTCATGACACGCTAGCATCAAAATCGCTATTTTTAGAACACTAAGAAGGCTCGACAACAAGAAACTTTGCTCGTAGCATCACCAGAGTCTCTACTCATGAACACGAGCATTGAGAACATTGTTTGTGTACACATAGTTTATGAAAAACTAGCTATGTGTACACAATGTTCTCAATACTCGTGTTCATGAGTAGAGACCCTGATGATGCTACGAGCAATGTTGTGTCGAGCCTTCTTAGTGTTCTAAAAATAGCGATGTTGATGCTAGCGTGTCATGCCCCGAGCACTCCCGTTCAAAATGAACGTGTCCAAAACCGAGACTACGGTAAATCTTGAAAGTGCCTCTTTTGTCGTAATTACGCTTTTACACGAAGATTTGACTCCTATGCAATCCCAAATAAAGCCTCAGTTGCTTTTTGGCGAGAGTTTCGCTTTAAGCAACTGTTTTTTAAACTCAACACTGCCATCAGATGTTTAAAAATTAAAAGGAAAAGTGATTGTGTCCTCTGACCCTCTGGTAGGCTTTTAATGTGAAACATCTAAAGGAAGTGTTTAATTTTTGATAGCTTAAAAGCGATTCAAAAATGGGTAAAAAAGAGGAACTGACTGAAATAATTATTGACAAAAAATATTTTACAGTATCATCACAGTAACAACGTTGATACATTAGCAGCTGTAAACACTCAAAAACAAATGGTTTTGTGCCGACCTGTATACTGAACATATGAGGAGTAGTTAAACGTTTATAATAATCAGAGAACGGTTACACACATTGTTTTTGGTTCCACTCTGTTTCCTGAATATATCCGTGTGAATGTGTAAATGACAGACATTATAGCACTTTGTTAGCTTGATAAAGTTAACTCCATTGGCTATCAGTTCACGGGGCTGAGCTGCCACATTCAATATGGGGGCGACGTCGACGTACAGTCCAGCTGATACCTTCAGTTTATTACCGGGAGTACTGACTGTAAAGTACCGTGTGTGTTTCACGGTTCTGACTGTGAGACTGCAGCGGACCCATCACTCACTACCAGCAGCTCTTCAGAGCAGCTTCGTTACGATCATCGTAAATGTGCGGCTGATTTAACCAAGCAAACGCGAACCATGGCTGTCCTGACTGTAGTACAGAACTGGACATGGTGGTGATTTCCGCGCTGTTTCTGACAACATGTACCACAGTCTATGCTAACAACAACAAAGCCTTCACACCGTCTCTCTTCTTGCTCCAGCTTCGAACATGCACACTGCCGCCCCCTAACGTGTTAGATGCGTAGCACAGTCGGTCATACTGCGGCTGAAGAACAGAGGCCGCTGACGTCACTCTCCTGCGCCGCTTGGGATTGCGAATCCAAATTGAATTTTGGAACACTTTCTGCAGGGGGGGCGGGCTTTAAAACGAAAAAGCAGTTTACTTTTCAGCCCTGGCACAAAATGAGCAGTCTTGAAGAAGAAAATGAAAATGCAACTGGATAATTTATTACTCATTTTATTTTTGAGTCAAATAATGCAGCTCTGACCTTAAAATGAAAAAGCATTTCTGCTAGTGCATTTTAATTTTCAAATTTGACATTTCAAATTGAATTTTGGCAACTATTTGCTGGCATATTTTGAAAATTAAATCTTAAATGTAATTTTCTTTATCATTTTAATTGTGTAACAAAATGAGCAGTCTTGAAGAAGAAAATGAAAAAGCAATTTGGATAATTTATTACTCATTTTATTTTTGAGTCACATAATGCAGCTATACTCTGAAAATAAAAAAGCATTTCTGTTAATGCATTTTAATTTGAATTATGGAACAGATTCACTTCCATATAATGTAACCTAAACTATTAATTATTATCTTTAGGTTGCAACATGCTGATTTAAAAATGTTATTGTTTTGTTGGAAACAAAACAACAGTCTAAAACCAAAAGACCCTTCATTTACTGTCATGAATAACAAAGAAAAACAGCAAATCTTCACATTTAAGAAGCTCGCTAAAATGAAGATAAGGTTGTTGGATAAGTAAAGGTAAAAAAAACAACTTCTATCCAGCACCTTATGCCTGTGAAGTCCAGATATAATCAATACAACCTGAGCCACAGCATGGAACAGATTAAACTCTAATTAGAAATAAACAATAAGATTTCATCTAAGGAGGATTAAACTAAACCAAGCAATCTCAAAATAGATTTTTATTATTCAAAATTCAACAGTTTCCGTTCAAAAATAGCCCATAATTTATCAGAATTCCCCAAAAATTCTGCTTCATATAAAATGAATAGATGCTTGTTCTTATATGAATATGAGTCAATTGGCTGCTGGAAGTAAATGCCAGGTGGAGTTAATTAGTCAGGGATCCAACGAAAAACTAAAAGATCTTCAGTCAAAGGTAAAAAGATGGAAAACACAACCTAAATATGACATCTGTGGTAGTTTCATATGTTAATATGAGGAAGGTTGCAGTCTCCTAATCGCTCCACACAGATCTGAAGTTTTCGGCTCCTCGCTGGAGGTGATGTTGAAGTCACAACTAAAGTGTGAAAACCTTTTTGCATGAATTTAAACTGTGCATGAAAACAGGTGGATGGAAACATTTAATGAAGGAAGGAACCGGCAACAGTAATAAAAACAGATTCACACACTTTTGCAGAACACCTGCAGCAGTTTTTAAAAAAACTTTTCAACCAGTCTGTACAGAAAGTGCAGAAACGTCAGCGAACATAATGACGGTGTTTGACAGGAAACTCTCAGTCTTCATCTTCTTCTTCTGCTTGACAGCCAGGAAGTTCCCAAACTGTGAGAATGAAAAAAAAAATCACATTTAAAGGCACAAACTGTGAATTGTGCTCTGAGAACTTCCTCTGACTCAGACTTCACCTCCAGCTCTTCCAGACAAACAAACAAACAAACAAACAAACTTAGAGAATTAGAAAAAACTGGCAGTTACTTCTGTCATTTCCCCCTTTCAGCCCGGTCTAGTATCTCCCCACGGCCTGTGATCTCACGTTATAGTCCATTTGACAGTTGGTGGCAGACTCTGTCTAATCTTATTGCCTTTTACATCTGCCCAGGAACCATTGGTAGAAGTCTATCTAGTGTAATAGTGCATAACTGTCTGCCCCGGCGGTGCAGTCTGTCTAATGTTATTGCTCCTCAACATCTGCCAAGGAGACATTAGATATTTGGTGGAGGAAGAAGGGCTTTCCTGAGGCCAAGAGCCTCTAACTCAGCGTTGGTTTATGTCCACCATCAACGTCTGCACATCAACAACACAGTGCCCCCGGTGGTGATTAAAGAGAACGATCAATAAACACATTAACTAATAGAAGATGTTTGTGTAAGAATTTTATTACCAGAATAAAGACATCAAATTTTCACAGGCAGAAGGAAGTAGTGGAGGAGAAGTACTTAAACTTTACTCAAATACTTCAATTTTGTCTCACCGTCTTGTTTCCTTCTTCTTCTCCTCTCCTCCTAAACGTTGTTGAATGTTGTTGAGTGTCTATTTTCTCCTTGGTTGCTGGAATAAGACTCTGCAACAGACCCTCTAATGCCTTAGCGTGTGTGAGTGTGTGTGTGTGAGTGAGTGAGTGTGAGAGTGTGTGTGTGTGTGTGTGTGTGTGTGTGTGTGTGTGTGTGTGTGTGTGTGTGTGTGATTACTAAACAGATGCGTACCAGATCAACAACCCAAACATTTATTGCATAATGAACTTACAGCTTTGACTTTTATTCAGTACACACACACACACACACACACAGATAAAGAAATGATTGTACCAGACTCATCCATAATTATCATCCTGTCTCGTTGCCATGGCTACAGTGTTGCAGTAAAGCCTGCTCTATGTACAGCGACTGAGTGCTGGAAACAGTAACAGTGAAATAAAGTAATGTCTTCTTCTTCTTCTTCTTCTTTTCTTGTTCTTCTCTTTTTCTTCTCCCTCCCCTCTTCTACTTCCTCTCCCACTACTTCTTCCTTTTCTTCATCTTCCTTCTCTACTTCCTCCTAATTTGGACCCAAACTAGTTGAAAGTAAATTATCTCAACCTCTATCATGAAGTTATCATTTATGATGATTAAGAAGGAGAATCTTTATGACTGACATTTTCCACAGCATTGGTTTTTATAGGAGCCGATCAGCCAATGTGTCCGGACTTCTGGTGAGGCCAGCAGATATTTTCTGTGAGAGCTTTCCTCTGTTGTTTGTCGGTCGTTGTTTACGGTCTCATTAACAGCATGAAATGCAAGAAAGCAGTTGAAGAAACACCCTGTGTGTACCTTGTTTTGAAAAGGGCTCTGTATCTGGATACATTATTAAGATAAAAACGATTTGATCTTGCCTTTGTGTTTACACCTGGTATTTTTAATGCATTCTCATTATCCTCATCGAGGTCGGACCTCTTTTCCTCTGTGAGGAACTTGAGGTGGCTACTAATCAGTACCAGAGATAAGAGAAACATTATAAAGTTTGTAAAACAATGTCTGCAACAAACTCTTTATTGTTTTTCCCTGCTCCTCATATCAGTTCAGCATATAGTAAGAGATAGTAAAAATTTCTTCGTCACAAGACATCTGATTACTGTGGCATGAACACTGTCCTCCTTCCTCCTCTTCCTGCTTATTGTCCTCCTCTCACCTCCTTCTTCTTCTGTTTCCTGAACTGTCCAGAGGACTGAGAAAGCTTTTACATGTTCCTCTCTTTCCTCGGCTGCAGTCTTTTATTTTGGTCTTTTCCTGTCTTCTTGCCATCCTAAAGGTTCTTTTAAGCAAGGCGGTTATTCTCCAGTGGTCGACGTGGTTGTAGTGGACAGCACAGTGTTCAGTCAACCCTTCCATTGATTCAAAATAAAACAAAACAAAACAAAACAGACAGCAGGATGGACAGCCAGACAGACAGCCAGACAGACAGCAGCTGCTAAGAAAACCAGGGAGAGGACAGCATCAACTCGCATGACCAGAGACCGTGTGTAATTGAACATAAAACTGACTTTGTGGTTGACATAACTGCTGCTGCATCGCTAGACTAATGTCTCGCGAACACTCTGTTAGCCACGAGACATGCACGTTTACACACACACACACTCACACACACTATTATCTGCATATTCAAGCAGGAGCACAAACAATGAAGTGAGGTAGAGGGGACAGTTTTTTTTAAATGTTATCTTCCATTTCTCCAGTTGAGCAAACAAATGAAAAGGGATCAATTATTTTTTAAAATTTTCATCAACATGTCAGATGTTTTTGTGTTTGTCTTGATGATTTGATCCTTTAGTTGTCTATAAGTTTTCCCTCCAGTTGGGTCAGTGTTGACCCTGAATTGACCCCATGTTTGCCCTTAGTTTGCCATGAATTTGACCGATGTTGTCCTGGCCTTGATTTGGCCCTGTGTTGTATCAAGCAGATGGAAACGTTGTAATTGGCATCTGAGAACTGCACCGATGTTGCCCCTGAGTCAGTCCCATTTTCTTAAGTTGGCCCCATGTTGGCCGTGAACTGGCCCTGAGTTGTCCCTGGGTTGTTCCTGACTTCGCTCCTTGTAGGCCCTGTTTTATCCCTGTGTTGTATCAAGCACACAGAAGTGTTTTAATGGGCTTCAAAGGACAGATGGAGGCTGATGCTGTAATTCTCTGTAAGAGCTCTGCTGGGACAGAAAACACTGGGAGTGGTGGAAACATACTGGTACAATCTCCTCTCCTCCTCCTCCTCTTCCTCCTCCTTTTGGCCTCATCTCAACCTTCTATTTCCCTGTGTGCCTCTCCTCTCCTCTTCCTCTCCTCTCCTCTCCTCTCCTCTCCTCTCCTCTTCCTCTCCTCTCCTCTCCTCTTCCTCTCCTCTCCTCTGTGCATTAATAGTAAATGCATGCAGGATTTTAATGTAAATTAGATGCAGAATGGGGAGCAGAGTAATGTCTATATTTATAAAACTCCTCTTTCTCTCTCTCCATCTCTTCCTTTATCTTCCTCTCTGACTCTCTCTCGCACACCTCCTGTATTTGTATCTTTAATCTCTCATTGTTTCTCTTGCTGTCAGTGTGGGTGCATTGCTCTGCTGTATCACTAATTGAAGGTTATACATTATCATTAACGCACACTTGACTTGTTTTGCTCATTGTGTGTGTGTGTGTGTGTGTGTGTGTGTGTGTGGGGAGCTCAGCCTTCTCAGCAGCTGTAAACACTGTCACATTGTGGATGCTAATGAGCAGTTACCTGTCAGAGGTCATCACATAATCTCTTGTCACATCGCAGCAATTACGAGCAAAGTATCCTCGCTGTCCTTTTTTTCTACATCAGCAGAGTGATTAATCACTACATGGCAAGAAGCGTGTAGGCAGCGCAACATTTCAGCCATATGTGATTTATGAAATTATAATGTAAAGATGCTTTAAAGGACAAGTATTGTTTTGGACACATATTAAGTTGTCTTCTAAATGTTTTATTGTGCCAAACGCACAGTTTTAGCTCCTGCCTCTTCAAGCCCCCTCTCCTACAAAGCCCAGTCTGCTCTGATTGCTCCTTTTACTCCAGTTAACTATTTTTTTTAAGGCAATAATGGATTGTGGAGCCTCTCAATAGTTCCCAGAAGTTATTGCTGACTTTACTGCTGACTTTATATCCTGGCGACTGAGTTGATTGGATCGGATTGGGACTAATCCCAATCTCTAATAAAGGACAGGTGTCTTTTTAATGTCACAAAAGCATGCACTATTTTTCACGGTGCACTGAAAAAAACTACTTCTCCATGGACTCGTACTGCATCTCTAGCTTTCTAACAACATGACATTTTTCTCTCGTCATTCTCTGACGACAGCGTTCGTCAACCACGCAGTCACAAATACTGTGATTTCCATCTGCCTGCTGGAATTTTAATATGCGCTATATTTTGTCTTTTTGCTGCAGCGTAAACAGTACAGTTGCAGTTAGTGTGTCGTATAATTGGGTTCTCTGAGTCTGAACAAGGAAAGGACACACAAACACACTCACGCACACACTGACTTTAAGACACACTGAGGTAATAACCCTGGAGGAGGTGTCGCGGTGTGTGTGCGCCAGACAGTATCTTTGAAGTTCCCTTTTCACTGTGTCTCTGCTCATCTCTCTCTACTCTTTGAAGTCTATCTGAATTTTGCTGACTTGTCTTTTGAACACGGTGTGTGTGTGTGTTGTGTGTGTGTGTGTGTGTGTGTGTGTGTGTGTGTGTGGATGGGTGGGTGTATGTATAATGTAAAATGCTGATGTGATTACTCTGTGTGTTGACTCATAGGGTTTCAAACCACAGAGCAAAAACTGCCTGTTATGATGTAGAAATGCAGTGGAAAACATTGAAAGATGCATTAATGGGTTTATGTTTTGACCACTAGGAGACAGACAGATGATAATCCAGAACATCTTCCCTTTAAAATTAGTCAGCTCACAGTTTACACCCAATGCCAGAGGCGGTAGATGGGTGTTGACGTTTGTTATAAGAGACTGGAGTTCATGTCTGAAATTAAGATTTGCTTTCTTAATAAGAGTTACCAAAATCTTTCCTGGAACTAAACAAATTCCGAATATCTAATCTCATAATCAGTCGACTCGTAGTTTGCAGTATAAACATACATGTACATTTGTGTATCATTTACTTGTACTTGTACTTTTGATACTTGAACATTTAAGCCACCTAAGATAAGTCCCATCTAAATATTGTATCCGTTTCAGTGTACCCGATGTTCTGAACATTTTTGGTGCTTTATGTTGCCGTCAAACAGCTTTTTCCTTTGGCACTGCATTCCCTCAACCGCACGACGTGTGGAATGTCATGTCAAAGAAAAAGACTGACCCCACATCAAACCCCACATCATAAGACCCAGACTATCTCTTTAATGTGCCTCAGCTTGATGCCTTTTCAAACAATTCTACATTGTTCTGTTTGTGTGTTTGCAGAATTTAAACTCTTTTTCTGATAAATGAAATCCAAATTCCCTTTCTTCTTTCTTTGATGCATTTGGTCAAAAAAGGGACTTTTTCTGTCTGCTGTTTGGTGATGAGCATGTAGTCTAAGGTGGGTTTATCACAGGGTTTCTGAGGAAAACAGCTGCTGGAAACACTGAGACTGAACCAGACAGAAAATGTGCTGCTAAGCCAAAACTAACCGCGAAAAGAGGATAAAAAACTCTGCAGAGCTGCTTTTTAAAATAAAAATGCATCTATAGACGACAATGTTGGCCAGTTGTTCAGTTTGTTCCACAAGTTTGATTCAGACTGAAATATCTCGTCATTTTTTTATGGATTGCCATGACATCTTGTGCAAATACTCCAGACTGACTGAAATTGTTGGTTTTATTTGAAAATCTACACTGCTGTCGGATGTATTGCTGTAAAATTCCCAGTGCCGGCGTCAGCGCTTAGCTCACAGGCTCACAGAGCTGCTAGCATTGCTGGAGCGTCTTATGTTTCCCTGCATCAGGTCTTCCAGGTTTTTATCATGAAGCCAAGTTGGTGTATTTTGTTACTGCTGACAGTTTGACTGTGTGAGGTTGGGTTTTTCTCTGCTTAAATAATGGATTACAGCTCAGGAGGGGAGAAAGTGCAAAAGATAAAAGACTCAAATGTTGCCCTGAAAAGCTTCACAGATAAATCTCATCTGAGATATTTGAATATCATCACCAGTATTTATTTTTTCCCTTAATAACTCAGACTGCTTAAACAAAAATAAAACCATCACGAGTCTGCGTCAGCTCAGTGTGTAGCAGCTTTTTGAAGTTAAACCCAGGCCAAGTCCAGCCTGAGGCAGACAGCAAACATCACAAGGGTTTGATTCCACTGGAAAAAAAACAAAAAACAGCTTGACATTCAGTTTGAGAAGCCACAGCCTCTTCAAAACCCACTCCTCAGTCTCACACATGTAAAATGTCTTAGTGTTGGTTGTGTGTTCGCCTGCTAACAAGGCAGTTCGGGGAGAGGAGAGCCGCTTTGAGAAGTAACCGGGCAGACTGAAGCAAGATGAAATAGAAAATACAAATGTATCTGATGTACATGTTGTTTGTTGAACAGAAATAGATGTGACACAATTGCGGTTTTATTGGCAGTTAGAATTAGAGCTTGAGCTTTTCTCAGACAGTTCAGGTGAAAACGTACATTTTCATGGACTGAATAAAATCACTGAAATAGGAGACAAATGTGTTAATTGTAAAGAACTGAAAATAATCTTAATCATGAAATATCTTCATGTCAGTTATGCAGTCTTGTCATGTCCTAGTGATTATATTCACATGAGGATAGTTTGATGTGAACACTGATTCACATCTGATTTCTGTCCCAGGTCTGTCGGTGCTGCAGAGGATCTTGGACACGGCGGCGGAGCACAGTTGGCAGGTCACCTCGGTTAACTTGGACACCCTGACAGAAGCCGCCTTCATCAAGCTGCTGACAGATCTGGATTATAAGAAGGACTTTCAGATCATCATCGACTGTGAGCTGGAACGGCTCAACTCAATCCTCAACCTGGTAAGACACTCACTGATCCGCATGTCAATGAATCATATGAGTCTGATCTGAAAACATCACAGCTGACATCCGCTTTCTTGCAGTGTTATTACGGCAAAATATACCTACTTAACAGCATGAGGGGTGTAAGCAGTTATTTATGTTGTTTTTCTTGCTTCAGAGCAGACAAACCTGGTATTTTCTCATAGAGCTCCTAGAAAAAAAGAAGATAAGTTTTATCCCTGACTGTATTTTCAAATGTTAAAGTTAATTTCAGTTATTCAATCACAGATACATGTAGTGCGTCTTTTTAATCTGTGTTAGGACGATTGTAAACAGCAGCAGCAAGATAGTGATGATAACATCTCTGTTCATCAACTTTTCTTGATGATGACAGTATTTCTGCCGTGCCAAAAATATAATGGTTAAAAGTAAATATGTAGCATTAAAAATTAGTGTCAGGCTAACTTGGATGGGGATAAAATGCAGACTCTCCAAATTGTATTGGACCAGATTGCCCAAATTCTGACAATAAAATGAGTCATTTCACAGGGGTTGTTAGGCTTTTATTATCATTTTACAGACACGTCTTTCACAATGTTAGCTGTTGAGAAATGATCATTTTCCCCATGATGATGTAATTATGCGGCCTGGACTCGACAAAAACTGGATTCGAGGCCTGGCACGCTTTGTGGGGGCTTGATCTCGACGATGAGGCCAGCTGTCTTCTTTACAGAGGAAATTACAGGCAGGCCAACTGCGTTGAATAGTCCTCCTCCTCTTCTTTGTTGGTTTTACCGGCGGACTAAAAACCACATTGTCATCCACTGTATCAGAGTGTATAACATCATGCTATTCACTGACGGGTGCGCTGTCTTGACTAATGAGAATGGGGCTGCCACGAATAAATTAATGCGTAGGAAACACTGCATTTTGAAATGTCAAGTTCACATGTGACATTATTTAAATTTGACTTTAAACGTTAAAATTGTATTTCACATTTGAAAGTGGGACTTTCAAGTGTGACGAATGAAGACATTTTTATAAGGATCATTGTTATCTTAGTACACTATAGCTCATGAGTTATTGCAGAACTTTGTAATAATCTTGATTGTTTTCTGAGGATTTCCTGGTTGGGTTTGTTTTGTTGACTCCAGCGCTGGTTGTTGAAAATCTTACCAGGTGTTCACACTCACAGCAACACAGTCTCCTACATCCACATCTCATTTCTATCTTGGACCAACAGACAGAAACAGACAAACTTTTGGTTATGTTGTGTTGTTGTGTTTTTGTTGATTACACTCTGCTCTCCATCCCTTAGAGCTGCAGGATATTCTGCTGCATGTTTCTGCTCTTCAGTCGCAGCTGCTTCACCGTGTGTTGATTTGAGTTCTTTGATTTCAGCTTCATTGCTAATTGACTGGCAGGAGAGGAAGGAAAAGGATGTTTTGGAATATTCTGGATAAGTTTGTAAGAAGCAGAGGGAGAGAGGGCAGCAGTAGAGAGCAGTGGAAGAAAAGATATGTGAACTCTGGCCAAAAACCAGCCATCATTTGGGGAACTCGTCTTCCTGCTGAACTCCAGCTGGCTTACAGAGGCTGAAGTATCAGGTGCTGTTTTGGATCTGTGAAATGGAGCTGTTGGCTTCAGCAGACTTTATTTCATGTTTAATTTAGTTTCATGTGGCCTGGGCAAAAATATCAGGTGGTGTTTGTGCTCGACCGTAGTTTGACTTCATTTTGGTTCATTTATTTGAGTTTGTGTGAGTGTGTGAGTGTATCAGGTGGAGCTTTGGATCTGCAGGGTGATGATGATGAGCCGAGCTGACAGGTTGTTCATTAGAGCAGTTAAAATGAAGGAAAATTAAGTTCAGTGAAATTGTCACGAAAAAAAGGTTTGGACGAAATTTATGAAGTCTGAAATATTTTGAGGTCAGAACATCTCTGTAGCACCGCAGTACGTCATTATGATGCTTTTTGTTACCCATTTGATCAAAAAATGTAATCTCTTGCAATTTGTATATTGTAATTGCCATATTTTGAGATCAATAACATTTCGATTGATAGTGTTATGAAACCACAATTAGTAAAAAGTCTACAGTGAGCTAAATAATAACATCGGCATGCTAACATGCTGACATTTAGCAGGAGGAATATTTAACATCTAAGGTCCAGTTCACACTTCCACAAGTATTTTTGTCAACTTGGTCTCAAGAATATCTCTGTCCAGTTAAGCGTTTTAGGACTGGTTTAAAATCCACTACATTTCTTTGATACATTAAGTTACCAATTACTTTGTAGATTCAGATAGCTTTTTGTTTTAAGGTTATTAAGGTTATTATTACTAACTCTCAGAATTAACACACCTGATAACATCTCCCATGTTCATTCACCTGCATAAGCTAACATTAGCTAACTAGCGCTACAAACCAAACTTCTGCTTTCTGATAATCGATTAATCAAACTTAATATTTTGTAAAAGAAAAAAACAAATCAAAACTCTCTGATTCCAGCTTCTTAAATGTGAACATTTTCTGTTTTCTGTCCTCCAATGTGACAATAAACTAATTGAAACACTGATTGACATTTTTCTTCATTTTCTTACACTTTATAGACCAAACAATTGATGAATCAAGAAAATATTCAACAGATTATTCGACAATGAAAATAATAGTTAGTTGTGGCCCTGGTTAGCATAGCATTTAGCTCACACCTTTAAAAACCAAACACGAAGGAAGTGATACAGAGGAAAGGAGGTGAGAGAAGGAGAAGGCAGTGAAGAGGATGGAGGGATTGAGGAGGAGTTTTGTTTAAACAGCTTCCTTCTTCCTCCATCCTCCTGCAGCGGGTAGCGTTCAGAGCTGCAGACCAGCTGTGTTAGTAAACGTCCATCGACTGACGCTCATTAGGAGCTGGACCAGAGAGGGAGCCGACACCTGCTTCCTCCTCCTCCTCCTCTTCTTCCTCCCCCTCCAGCTCCTCCTCCTCCTCCTCCTCTGTGTAACCTCTCTTTTCTCCTTCTTTTCTCCCTTCCTCTTCTTTCTCCTCCCCTCTTTTCCCTTTCTTCCTGTCCTCTGACATCAATCTGAGGAGGCTCCCTCTCTCTTTCTCTCCATCTCTTCCTGATAGTGAAGATGGGCAATTAATTCCTCAAAGCCGAATTTGAGTCTGCCAATTAGCAGCTGTTTGAGAGGACACACACACACACACACACACACACACACACACACACACACACACACACATGCAGATGAGTGTGATGAATGCGTAATGGATGCTTTTTATCATCATTAGAAACATCAGAAAAATGTAATTAGCATATCATTTACTCTGACTTTTCTCTTGCTCAGATTGCTGCTCAGAGGAGAAACTTGAAGAACTACCATTACATCCTGGCCAGTCTGGTGAGTCTGTCTATTTCCTGGAAGAAACAAGAACCAGCATTGTTTGTTGGAGAAGTTCACTCAATGAAAACACGTGTTTGTGCGTCAGGGCTTCGTGGACCTGAACATGACCGAGTTCCAGAAGCTCGGGCCAAACGTGACAGGCTTCCAGCTGATGAACCGGTCCGAACCAGCTGTGGAGAAGGTCAACCAGGACTGGCTGGACTTCGACAGCAAAGACCTCAAACTTTCTCGCAGGAAACTCAAGGTAAACATACACAGAAATAAAAGTACTGATGCCAGGCTGTGAAAATGCTCCAATACAAGTGAAGTCCTGCATTCAGAGATGCACATAAATTAAAGTACTCACCTGGTGTTAACTTTCGTCTCGTGTAACCACTGGCACAATATTTAAGTAAACACATACAACTCTGTAACAAATAAGCATGATGTTTTACATAAAAAAAGAGATCACTAAATGTGTAACATTTGCCTAAAATTAATAAGTAGGCCCAAATGATTAAGAATTTCTCGTAAACAATGTTTCTCCTCACTCAACAGCTTACAAAATTGTGCGATTTTTAAATGGAGTCTGGGGATTTCTTCCACAGGCTTCAAAGAAGTAGCCTATATTGGTTACTGTTTACTGTATTTGTAGTCTTCTGTTTAAATGTTGTCTGTTTTCATAAATTGAGTGTAGATGGTGAAATCATTTGAAACAGTATGTTCAAACAGCTGCTAAAAGTTGGCAGGTAAGACACACCTTAGACACAGAAGCAGACGGGCTGGTACAGTCATGCTGCGCCACACTGACCCTTTTCACTAGATTTACAAGAAGGCACCGATGATTTGTATTTTGTCGAGGTTTCTCCTCGTGCAACAACTCTTAAAATGATGCGATTTTAAGGGAGTCTTGTAATATTGTGATTACTAGTTCAATCAGTTGAAGCAGACGGTGTGTTCACAAACATCTGCCGCTAACGTTGGGAGGTTAAGAAAGCCCAAACGTGTCACTTACATTACAGTGAACCACATAGACAGGTGTTCACACCTGTACTTGTGATGGCATCAAACAGGATGGATGTTGATTCCAAGTGTGAAGAGCCTCTAAGCTACATCACCACAAGATTTGCAGATTCCTTCTCTTAATTTAAAACACTATGCAGCTAAAAAAACTAAATGATTTACACATTTTTTGAGATATTTTGCATATATTGTATTGTCTATTTTTCCATTTCATCTTCCCAGTTATTGACATCTAAAGTTCTTGTTTTTTTCTTTCTCTTTTATCTATGTTTATTGTTTTGTATTAAAATACCAAGACAACCTCCTTCTATGTTAACCTTATTCTGATTCAAAAAACTGAATTTGATAGGGTGTATGGATACTAGTGTCTTTTTAAACTGATAAATACAAAAATAGAGGCACCATCATGATACCAGAAAATATGGAATGAAAATGTCCTTTTTGTTTAAAATGTTCCTCAGAGCAGAGCCCAGGATATGATTGTTGGAGCAGATGTGTAGGGGAAAAAAATAAACCAAAAAAATGCTTAATGTCAGTTGGATTTTAATCATGGATGATGATCCATCCACCCACACCAGGCTGTTGGAGCAAAACACAAACTGTTATGGTCTGTTATGACTCTTCTGTCATCAAGAGTTGACATGACGTCCTGGATATTCAAGTTCAAATCATCAGAAAATGTGAAAAACAAAATCTGAGACGCAGAAGCTCGTTCTCTGAGTCATTTACCATCTTTCCGACCTTGTAAAGAGCAGTTGGTGTGTCTGGTTTCAGTGCAGCCAAACAAACTCAGGTCGTCATCTGTCTTACGTTGTAGACACATTTTGGATGAGTGGCAAAGGTTTCCTGTGGTTGCTTCACAATAAAAGCCTTCCTGTGTTTAGTCGAAGTGAAGCAGCATTAGCAGGAAATGTTGTGTTAGCATTAGCAGTAACTTCATAAAGTGAACGGTAAACAGTCGGATTCTGCTTCATAAGGAACTTCGGCTTCGCTACTAACGATGACACAGTAAAAATGAATGCACACTCCTCTAATTTACAAAATAATTTCCCAGTCTGGGATCATTAAAGTAATTCTATTCTATTCTCCTCAGTACACAGGAGCTCTGACCTACGATGGCGTCAGCGTCATGGCGACGGCTTTTCAGAACCTCCGGCGGCAACGGATCGACATATCTCGCCGCGGCAATGCAGGGGAGTGTCTTGCAAACCCTCCCGCCCCCTGGGGACAGGGCATCGACATACAGAGAGCACTGCAACAGGTACAAATACACCCAAATACACAGCACAACATACATCAATACCAACTGATGTTAACACGTTTGTGTGTGTGCAGGTGCGTCTGCAGGGGCTGACGGGTTGGGTTCAGTTTGACGAGCGAGGACATCGCACCAACTACACCCTGAATGTGATGGAGCTCACCCACGTCGGACCCAGGAAGGTGCTGCTGCTGTTCGTTGTCTTTGTTAAACGAGTTAGATTCTGACCGGAGTCTGGTGACGAGTCACACTCAGCAGAGAGTCGGCAGGTTTTCACCACATCAGCTCATTTCAGTAATTAGCTCCCTCCTCTCTGATTAAAGGTGTGATCATCAGTGAAATCAGCTGCTGCAGCGCTTGTTTGGTTTAAAAACCTGCAGCTCAGCTTTCCTTCAAACTCCATCAGACAACACAAGGTTACAGTGAATTGTCTTTGCAATACGGTACACAATTGTGCTCCCTTTGTAGTTTAGGAGATGACACACAGACACAGGCTTTAAAAGTGTTGTTCTTTGTTTTCAAGCAGGAGAAAGGAGTGACCTTGATCACAAACTTTCTCAAATTACAGTCGAACAGTAGACACTAAGATGTGTTTCTGCAAACACCTGAGGTTAGAATTGACAATGCAATAACAGAATCGTGACTCATATTTGATCAGTACTGCCTATTTGACAGTTTCATCAGAGTTTTGTGAGCATGGCGAGTTGTGTTGGACAGACCTGGTAGACCTCCAACTAGAAAAGACCAGCCAAAAAAGTCTCTTGTCACTTTTCATATCTCTCAGCAATCCTACTACAACAATTGGAGAGCAGTGGGAGTGTGTGTCTGTTTGTCAGTTTGTGTGTTGGCTGTGAAAGTCTCATTCTACCAAACCTCCCCAGAACAGGTTCAGGAGGTTGGCTTTTGCATATACTGTTTGTTATTTGTTTTAAATGCACTTTCAATATGACATAAATACTCACCAGGTACACTTTGCAATCTTTTATTTCAAAATCTTAAACTGCTGTCACCTGGAGGTTCTTCTCCCACCTTCCAGCACAAAATGATATGCCTGTTCTTTTTTAAAAAATGTATTCATATTTTATTTTTACTATTGTTATGGCACAATAACAAAAGGGACGTCATGTTCAAAATAATTCTCAACAAGTGAAACTGAGTGAGTGGCAGCGATATCAGGTAAATGTAAAATTAAGGGCCAGCAATAAATAATTAGACAAATTAAAATACAAATAAAACACAAGTTGTCAATCGGGAATTTAAGGTACATACATACGTATAAAGGTTTTTTGGGGGAATTTTGCAACATTATACACATTTTTAATGAAGTATTTTCTCACTTTATTAAACCTTTCCTATAGGAACCACGTTGCACTGAAATCTGTCTAAGTGGTACCTGGTTTCTGTTGTTTTTGTTAATTGTGAAAAAACAAAACAAAATCAAAAGGAAACAACAGAAACTTGTTAAAAGGAAAAAACGCCAAATAATCCAACAACACTCCTGTCAGATTACAATTGAGAGAGTGAACAGAGGCTGAGGACGGTTAGTGTGACACTGCTGCTGCTCTCTGTTCAGATCGGATACTGGAACGAGAGGAGAGGCTACGTGAACACCGCCGTCTACAAGCCGGTGGTGGAGGAGTTCCACGGCCTGCAGAACAGGACATACGTAGTCACCACCATACTGGTGAGCCTGGGAGGACACGGTGCTGTTCACAGCTTACCTTCACCTTCCTCTGGTTTTATTCTCCAGTGATTACAACAACAGTGCTGTCCTCTCAAATCATCTTCCTGCCTCTATACAGGAAGCTCCCTACATGATGCTGAGGAAGAACCACGAGCAGTATGAAGGAAACGAACGGTACGAAGGTTACTGCGCTGAACTGGCCGCAGAGATCGCCAAACACGTCGGCTTCGTCTACCGGCTCGAGCTGGTGGGTGACGGAAAGTATGGCGCCAGAGACAGTGAGACGAAGCTGTGGAATGGCATGGTGGGAGAACTGGTGTACGGGGTGAGTGTGACTACCACCTAATAAGTATTTTAACGTAGCAGGAAGGATTTGAGTCTAAATAAAAGTTTTAAATGTAACTACAATAGCACTCACTCGGCCCAACAGTCCCCTTTATCCACTGTACTCATAGATACCAGCCGCCTTAATCGACTGATTTTGCCTTTTTGTTCGAATTACTTGATTATTCTTTCCAAGTTTGTAAAATCTTTCCAAAATAAAACAGTCAGAGGAGGAAAAACAGCTCTTTGGTTAAACTACAGCCTTAGAATATGATATTTAGGAGCTCTGTTGTGAATAAATCAAATCCAGAACTCAAACAACATGCAAAAGTTTTCATTTTTTCATTGACTGGGCTACTTGATACTTGATAATTGATATTATATCAAGTAGATTTTCACACCAATTCTGATTGGAACAAATGTTGATTAACAAGTTGTTAATGTTCAGAATTTACTTGAGAGGAGAAGATTGACTGGAACAAACCACAATTTGGCAACTTGGTAAAGAACTGAACAGCAGGGTGCAGATGGACAGTGTTTGTTTTGCACGGCCTAATAAAACTTTGCTCCAGAACAAATGTGATTGTTACTAACTGTTATTAAATTTCTTTTTTTTAATTATTTAATTGAAAAGAGTATGGGGGATTCTTTAAATGTAAAACACATTTAAGAGGCACTGTAAATGCTTTGAAAAATTGTGCAAGTGGATACAAACATCTGGGACGAGATATATCTGTGTGAAGTGAAACTTGAGCTGAATGCAGATGTTGTTACAGCAGCAGTTCTCAGGCCTCCTCGCTTGATTTGGTCTGAAGGAGGATGAACTGTCAGTCAGGGAAGTTTGAGGCTAAAAAAAACAAGCTGTAAAAGAACGACAAAAACGTCCAGTATTGTTTCTGAACGTCTCCCACACTCCTCTCTGTCTCTCTGCAGAAGGCAGATGTGGCGGTCGCCCCGCTGACCATCACTCTGGTGCGAGAGCAGGTGATCGACTTCACGAAACCCTTCATGTCTCTTGGAATCTCCATCATGATCAAGAAACCAACCAAGTCCAAACCGGGCGTCTTCTCCTTCCTCGACCCGCTGGCCTACGAGATCTGGATGTGCATTGTCTTTGCCTACATCGGAGTTAGCGTGGTGCTCTTCCTGGTGAGTTTGTCAACGGATGCTTGTCTTAATTTGTGTGTTTTTAGTTAGACAGTACCTTCAAAGCAAAACATGCTTTTTAAAAATTTTTTTAGATAATGAAATAGACAAAAATACAAAGGAATTTTAATAGCTGTGATTGAACTATCGGCCCATTCAAACTTGGTGTGAATACGTCATCTGTATCTGGGTAATGGCACCAGATCCACAGGTCTTTGCATCCACACACATCCTCATTATCTTGACACTGATGACTATTGGAAATTTCAGCGCACCTGATGTATCGGCATCTTAAAAAAAAGTATAGAAAGAGCTCTACTGAAGCTCCCCATGAAAACTAATGAATGTGCAACATTTAGTGTCGGAAAGTTATTTAGCAAAGAAGAGTGTCACATGGAAAAACCCTTAAAAGTGAAAGAAATGTTAAAGATATTGGGAAAGGATAAATTATTGTCATTGAACATTTTTTATATTGAATTATGATAGAGGAGATAGATACATAGAAAGAAAAAACATGTTAAGTTTTTCAAAATAAACTTAAGAGGTGGATGCATTTATTGGCAAAAGAGAATTTTTGGCCTGCTGAGATTTTTTTTAGCATAGATGAGTGTAAGATGTATGAGTTCTCAATTTTGGGTCATAACAGCTGTGAATTTGAGCAGCTCACAGTGTTTCACCCAAAAGCAGTGATTCCTATCAATAAATAGTAATGCAGGTGGGCTGCGAGAAGTCATTAACAATTAATACAAGAAAAATGTTTTTTATTTTCTATCTAGACATCAAGTTTTAAATGACCATTTTATACTTTGGTGATTAAATATTTACGTTTAAAAAAGACATTCTTAATTTACGGGACCAGTTCTCATCTGGTGTTTGTTGCTGTTTAATAAGCTTATAAAATAGTCTGCATTGTTAGATATCACACCAGGTAAGCTGATGATACTTTAACTCCGTGTGTCTCTCTGTGTCTCAGGTGAGTCGATTCAGTCCTTATGAATGGCAGGGTGACGACTCTGATGATGAAGATGAAACTCTTCCCTCCTCTGCCTCTCGACGGGCTCTGCCGACTTCATCCTCTGAGCTCTCTCCAGGTATCATCATCATCATCATCATCATCATTGCCTGAAACTTCTTTATTTATGGTCTTTATTTTCATTCCTGTAACATATGAAAATGGATTTTGATCTGTTGGTTTTCTGTTTTGGGTCTCAGGGTACTCCCAGAACCAGAACCAGAACCAGCAGAAAGACAAAGAGACTCCAGAATACACCAATGACTTTGGCATCTTTAACTCTCTCTGGTTCTCACTCGGGGCCTTCATGCAGCAGGGCTGCGACATCTCCCCCAGGTAGGACACCTGAGTGCTGCGCCACGTCGTGCCACGTCAAACTACATCGCCCAAATCCAGTTAGACAGTCCAACAGGAAACAATGAATTTATGGCCTGTGCCATATTTCACTGGCATCTGCTTGGAAAGAGGAAACTGTGGAGACCAAAAGCAGATTGTTAGTTTCTGCCAGAAACTTGCAGAACCATGATCTTGTTTCTGTAATTTTTTCCCCCCATTTTTTTTCTCCTAGTCATTGAAAAACATTCCAGGATAATAAATATTCCTTGCTTCAGGCTCTCTGAACCCATTAATCCATCAATAATTACAGTATAACATTTAAAATGGGCCGTTCTGCACAATGTGTACTTCTATAGGTATACACACAGCTATACCATCAGCGATGTACAGCTCTTATTAATGTAGCCGTATCATCACACACACACACAGACGTTATCATGAAACACGTCCAATCCATTGTGGCGTTGCTGCTGGCTTCGTCGTATGTTAACAGCCGTGTGAAGGCCCGAGGCCGTTTCTATTCTGGATTTACTGCACTCTGTGTGTACGTGTGTGTGCGTGTGTTTTGTCAGTGTATATATGTGTTTACTTACAGTATGCATGAGTGTGTGCGGCACTGTGTGCTTTTTCTTTAATTATTTTCCTCCTGACCTCATTATAGCAATGTCCAAGAAAAGTTCTCCCTATACATCATATGCTGTATGTTGAACATGGTACTGGTACTGTGTGTGTGTGTGTGTGTGTGTGTGTGTGTGTGTGTGTGTGTGTGTATATGTGTATGTGTGTGTTTGACAGCCAGTCAGTTTCAATCTCAGTCCTCATTTGCTTCTTTTTCTTTTAATTTCTTCTGGCATTTTAATGCATTTGTAATAATGTTGAGGTTTTGAGGTTTGGACTGAACAAACATTGTGAAGGTGTCACTTTGTGCTGTTGGTCGTTGTCACCACATTTCTCACTATTTTCTTAGACTTTTTACAAACCAAACAATCAATCGATGGAGAAAATAAACAGCAGATGAATCTGTAATGAAAATAATCATTAAATCGTTTAAGAGGAGCTCCACCTAAAATAACTGTAACCGTCATAGGGAGGATCTTATTCCATTGAGTATGTTATTTTCCTAATTACTAATTTTACTCTATATTTTCAATGAAGGACTTGGACTTGCAACAGACTATTTTTATGGTTTGGAATTAGCACTTTTACTTGAGTGAAGGATCTGAGAGTTAAACAGATTCTGCTCTAAGCTGGAGCCATCTACAAATACATTTACATTTACGTTTTAGGGCATTCAGCCGACACTTTTGTCCAAAGCAATTCACAGTAATTTATACATACATTCATACACAGATGGCGATGGCTGCCATGCAAGGTGCCATCCAGCACACCAGGTGCAGTTTGGGGTTCAGTATCTTGCGCAATAGACACACATTTACATTCATATTTATTAACCTGACTGTAGCAGAGATCTGCCGAGGTGACCTTGATTATCATGACTTTATGGTCAGAAGGTTGACTGCTGACTGAGCTGGAGGGAAAATGTACTTTACCTCATGATGTAATGTTACACAGAGGAGAGGGGAAAAGAGAGAGAGAACTGGAGACTCCGCTGAGTTCAGTGAGATTTTACCTGAATTTAAACAGAATTACACACACCTTCCTTGTGTGCTGTTGCTCGCTAACATTAGCTTATGGCTAATGTACAGCCAAGTAATCGTTCTGATTGCGGCAGATAAACACTACAGGATTAACGTGAATAATGAAATATAACTGTACAGTCAAACTCTCATAACTGGTGAGGAACGCACCATTAAACCATCAGTTCTGATGAAATCTATTTGATGTGACTCAGGTACACATTTTCAAGAGGAGACAATTTTGAGGTTAGTCTCCATGGCCGGCTTCCCCATCCTAGAATTAGCGACAGACGACAAATGAAACGCATCGTTAGCTTCAGTACACTTGTGGATTTTGCTTGTTGGAAACATTTGGGATGATGTTAAGACAGAACTCAACAAAATATATAAAAAAGTTCTAAGTGTTTTTTTTTTTTAGAAATTCCTGCATATTATACCTTTAAGTTTATAGACATTTTTAATGTATTTATTAGCTGTGTATGATTGCATTATTTCAATTCATTACAAATCTGGTCCTTGCAGGGATTGGAGTTTCTATTATTGTGAGGACTTCTGTCACACACACAAGCCCCATGTTTTATTTGTGTATGTGTGTCACGCAGGGTCACCTTTAGACAAGCTGGTGAGGACCGGAGGGCTGAACAGTATCAGAGTGTGTGTCTGTGTTTTGTGTGTTGTGTTTTTCTGTGGTGAATATGTCGATGTCTTTGATGCTAATGTGAGGTATGGATGCTTGTGCTTGTGTTCCTGCAGGCAGAACCATCTCTCCTCCTTTATTCACAGTCAACAGTTACGCCTCAGTTGTCACACCTACTGTAGGAAATAAAAAAAAGAAGAGGAAAACTTGTATTTTCTGTCCAGTGATTCAACAGTGTGCAGATGTTGCAGCAGAAGCCTCCCTTGTTATGTAATGTGTCTTCTACTGGACATACTAGGAGTTATTTAATGGGAAAAATTGGCTTTGAGCAGCTAATTATCTTGTTGATCAAGGCCCCATCGGATCAGACTGTCTTTACTGAGCAGCTTCATGAGTCACACTGTGAGTCTGAACACAGTGTCTTGGCTTTCCTGGGCAAATAACAAAATGGAGTTGCGATTTATCAGTGTTCTGTCTTCTCGTTCTCTCCAGGTCTCTCTCAGGTCGAATCGTGGGAGGAGTTTGGTGGTTTTTCACCCTCATCATCATCTCCTCCTATACAGCCAACCTGGCAGCCTTCCTCACTGTGGAGAGGATGGTCTCGCCCATAGAGAGTGCTGAGGACCTGGCCAAGCAGACGGAGATCGCCTACGGTACCCTGGATGGAGGCTCCACCAAAGAGTTCTTCAGGGTGAGGACACATTGTTCATTGTTGTAGTTCCCTGTATTATGTTTGGCAGAACATGGCATTCAGGCAGAACCTGCCATTATTCTGCAAAAGATGAAAAATGTGCTGTATTCTTTCTTTCATAAATCAGTACAATTTGTAAAGACAGTCTTTACCGTCTACTCCTATTTAAGCGGTCAAAAATAGCAGTTTTTGAGAAGATGTGGTCGTACATGCGGAGTGCGGACCCTACAGTGTTCGTCAAGAACACAAACGAAGGCGTGATCAGAGTCAGGAAGTCGAAGGGGAAGTACGCCTACCTGCTGGAGTCCTCCATGAATGAGTACATCGAGCAGAGGAAGCCATGCGATACCATGAAAGTCGGAGGCAACCTGGACTCTAAAGGCTACGGAGTGGCCACACCTAAAGGATCGGGCCTCAGGTACAGGGGACAGTGAAAGTGGGGTTCGTGTCGGTGTCCTGTTTTGTCTGTTTCTGTGTCAAATCAGGCCAGTCACAACCAGAAAAATGAATTGTTCCCATCAGTTTAAACAGGTTGATCCATATTATCAACACACTGCACATGTTAGATTATTAAACTGGGGCGTCTTTTTAAAGATAAATATTCTGTCATGAATTTCATTTTCATGGTTTTTAATCAAAGATGGATAAAAATTAAGGGAGATTTAGATAAACAATGGGTTGTTCTGGGAGCTAAACATTAGTCGCTGAAGTGCAGAGGTGTGGACTTGAAAATCAAAAGTTGCTCTTTGACCTTCAGAACGATGACTTCTGACTAAATGTGGAAATCTGCCATATTCATAGTGTGAGATGAACGTACAGACATTATTAGATTATTATCAATACCAGAATTTATACTAACTAACTAACTATAACCTAACTATACAACTTACAAAATCCAGCAATCGTGGACGTCTGATGGCTTTCTCCAGGTGTAAAAGATGTTGGTTTCTAATTACTGTATTTGACATGTTTACCATCAATAAAATATTGAATCTGTGTGTTCAAACAGCTGCTAAATCATAAATGTTGGCAAATCAGACACCCTTTAGACACAGAAGCAGATGCTGCAACAAACTGACACTAACAAATTCATGTTTGGCATTGAATGCTAAATTTACAAGAACAGAGCTGTTTCACAAAGTTTGATAAGTTTCTCCTCTGTCAACAACTCTCAACACCATGCGATATCTTGAGGGAGTCTAGAGATATTGTGGTTACTAGTTAAATTGTTGGGTCCAACATTGGCAGCTTCATAGAGCCCAGAGTGGGTATCGCCCACGAAATAAACTTAATGAGAAAGCACTTGATATTCGAGTTGTTAGAATTCAAAATAAGACTTGTTCAGGAATTTGAAACTGAAGTTCAGAGCTTGCAGCTTGATTTTGAACTTTGAGTCTAGGCCTAAAGCTTACCTGAGACTTTGAAATTGATGACTCGGTCTCACCTCTGCACAGCAGCGAGCACTGGTGTAACAAATTGTCTCACAGGACATTTTGTCAGAAAACTCATGTTTGGAGTCTGACGAGAGTTCAGAGCTCTGTTGTTCATCCAACAACAAACTTCACATGTAATCTATTCTGCATACATGAACAGATTTGGGTTTTTTGGCTTGTTAACTGTCTGTGTGTTTGTCTGTCAGTCTGTCTCACTTGTCCGACTGTCAGTCTCTTAATCTGTCTCTCTGTCTGTCTTGTCTCTCTCCCTCTTTTGTTCGTCTTTGTCAATACGTGTGTTTTTCTGTCTGTTTGTCTCAGTGTTTCCGTCTGTCTGCCTGGTCGGCCTGTTTACTTATCTGTTGTCATGTCATCTGTTGTGCTTGTCTGACTGCAAACCTGCCTGTCTCTGCTTCTGCGATCACCAGAATACTAACAAAGCCTATCTATCTATCTATCTATCTATCTATCTATCTATCTATCTATCTATCTATCTATCTATCTATCTATCTATCTATCTATCAGGAATGCTGCTGTCAGTTAAAAACAAGACTACCTTATTAAAGTGTTTATTTTGCTGATTGTTCCTGCATTAATTAAATATTAGAACTCAATAATAAAAAAAGAATGATTATTTCTCCTGATCTGAATTTAAGTGAGACATGTTGAACCACTACTACACCCCTTGCGACAGAGAAATACACTATACTCTCTAAAAGTTACAGTACAGAAAGTCAACCAGGATCATTATAGAAACCAGATTAAAGCAGCCGCCCTGCTGATAAATCCAGAGCTCCATCAGACCTGTTCAAAAAACTTATTTCAGAAGTATTTCAATTCTGTTTCTTCTTGAGAGTTTCCACTGTTCTATCAAGTGTATAACTACAGTTTTTAGTTTTCTTACTATTTGCTGCAGTGACATTACTGTGAGCATGGAAATGTTTAAAATGACTGAAAGCAGCCTCTTTAATTATTAAAGCAGAGTGTAAGTCAGTAGTGAACTCACCTATATAGGCACACCTTAATAATGCACTCTTTAAAAAGGATTTGCTCTAATAACCGTATCCCTTTATTTAACCCACCTCTGCATGGCAAGGTTATATACTTTATACCCTTAAGATTACATGAAGTACTTGAATAGGAAAATAATGACTTGTTAAAAAAAGGCAGTTTACATTTTTTAAATAAAATGTATTTTAAAGGGGGTTTAAAAAGCAAGTCTCTGGTACCTGAGGGGAGACACTGCCATGAAACGGTGGTATGATGTTGGTATGACAGTCGACTGTCTACAAGTGGTTTGCAGATCTATTTTGAGTCTGTCAGGGTATAAATAGGGAGACTCCGAATGTCTAGATGATGCACAACTGCAGCCTCGCTTGACAAGCGTGTGTTCCTACAGGCAGTGTGTTCAGCTGGCACATTAAGACAGAATTTGAGGGTGTAGTTACGTTTGAATTTAAGGCTTTAATTACTTCTTTCACTGTACACAACACAAAATAAACCTCACGTTAAACACCTTGAATCACCTTTTTCCAGCGTTCGCCTAGTACCTACTGAGCCATGCCATGGCGACCCCCCAAACTTACAATAAGAACCCAGAAACCACCTGGAAATGCACCGCATATGATTATTATTCTTTTTTTTTTTCTCTGGTTCAAGGTAAGAATCTCGAGACTATCACTAAACTTTTTGGTAGTCCACTCTATTAATATATATTCAGTGTTTAAATGGTAGCTGGTCGAGTATAGGTGTTGACTTGGTTTTACCGTTCACAGGGAAGCTGTCTCTAAAGCTCATAGTGCACCAATCAAACCTTAATATTTCCTCCAACAACAGGAAATATTCTGTTTGCAGTTTTCTAAGAGAGTATATGTGAAGAAAAACAGCCAATCACACACATATTAAATTATATTATTCCTGACAAAACTGTTGAAAACTACTAGTTCAAAATGTTTACTTAATAAAATACCTCAAAATGTAGAGTGAAGAGGATATCTCCTATAATTAAAGAGCCCTTGTTCTACTGTGTTTGCAATTAGAAAGATGTCTTCAAACATACAAGACAATCTTAATTATTGTAATAAGATCTGGCTCATAAACTCACAACCAAAGTGAAAAAGAACAAAACACAAAATCCTCAGCTCATTTGAGCATGAAAAAAACGTAATTTGGTAGATTTAATTTTTACCTGGCAGCAGCATTTGAAAGTCATGTTTTCCCCTCACTATGTTTCAGACATCACTGGATTTTGTCCGTGTTCTTATCAGATGTTCTGTGAGAGAACATCTTGTTCTCATTCTTTCTGCTTCACATCAGCATTTTACAGCCAACCCAGAGTCAGAGAAGGGAAATTACTCCAAAGATGAGATTAGCACGCGCTGAAAGTATTAATGTGTATGGTCATTGTGAAATTAATCACTGGTAGACATGTGCGTGCGTGTGTGTGTGTAGCGACCAAGAACATCAATCAGTTTTACACAGGCAGCAAAACAGAGGCAGCAAATTGGCTTGACATTCTGCCTCCGTGGTTAATTGGTTTTCAGTTTGTGTAAAAAAAACAAACTGTAATGAAAACAAATTGTAACAAAAACTCACATTTGTGGGTGAATTTACAGTTGCAGAAAGCCCAAAATTATTCACCATTTTTACAAAGAGAACAAGAAGAAATCAGTTTTTGCGATCAGTTGCCTAGCAACAGTGTTGCGTTAAACCACTTGAATGCTAAACACATTTGGATGATCACCTTCACACATTCGCTTACCATTTCCAGTCGAACAGACTGTGTGCTCTGCCTCTGGGTTGACCCACTCTCAGTGCTGACAGCTGACGGCATCAAGTCAAGGACTTCATTGACTCCTTTTCCATCAACCAGCATCTGAATTTTAGCTCATATTGCTGCCGAATCTGCTCAGACTTATGATGATGATCTTTCTGGATCATTTGGAGAGTATTGTTCTAAACGGCTTTATTGAACTATGACCTGATAAAGATAGTAATTCTGAGATGTGGCCCATGGTATTTTATTGTTAAGATGACACAGTTTTATTAGCATGCAGTATGCCTCATTTTCATGCACAATCGGATAGTTTTAGGCTTAAAAATGACAAGAAAACACACTTTGAAACAATAGGACATGTTTTGGCATCGAGCCTTGAGAACTCAGGGACTTCCTGTTTGTTTTCAAAGTCCAACATGACCGTGCAATGTCATCCAGACTGTTTTAGGTTTTACCACTGATTTGTTAATCAAATTCAGTTTTCTTTTTTGGTATTTTCTTATTTACACAGTGCACTTTAGAACAAAACTCTTCTCTTGCTTTTGCCATCATGACATCAATTATTTGTCCCTTAAAACTGAAGTACCCATGGTTGACCCATCACTCATCATTGTTTATTGTTCATGACTGAATATTGACTGATGTTTCTTTGCAAACACCATAAAAAACACCACTACTACCTTCAGCCAATCTATAGCTTTGATCATCACTGGTATGTAAAGGGGAACAGCAGGCAATATGTCGGGAAATGCAACATGGCAGGAAATTGACACCAGTGTAAAAATATTGTGATACCTATTTACCTTCATAAATGTAAAACATTTTATGGTATATTCCACTTGGTATTTATGCCCACACTGGACTGTTGTTCCTCTTTTTGTATCAGGAAAAGAATGGACGTTAATGCAAGTTGAGGTTTGCTGCTCAGTAATCAGTAATAGGATACATTTGCTGTTTGTCAGCCCAGACCATATTGAAATGTTGTTTAATTCACTAGTAAACCCTACAGACAAGATTGGTTCTATGACAGATGATCACAGAGCATTTTTGCCATCCGTCAATCCAATCACACATCAGAGACTACATACGTTCCCCCGGTGTCTTTTTTTTTTTTTTTTTAACATGCCAGTCCAAAGAGGATTCCCAAGTGATCCTACACCAGTTGGGAGGTGTATTCTTCCCAGCATGTCCAGTTTTTTCCCCATGGAGGTCCTCCCAGTCTTTCGTGCTTGGAACATCCAAAGAAGTGGTCAATTTGGGAGAATTCCTGAACCACCATCAAAGTTATCCATGTTTCATGTATGGTGATGGCAGCCATCATGCTGACACACATTATCTATAACCCACAATTTTATTTTTACAAGATTTTACCAAGATTAAATTGATTAATTGGAAGCTTTAGCCAGTTCCCCGAAAAAGCCAAGAAAGATAAGTCATGAATAGGACCCTAATCATGGATTGTGGTTAGCAATGTTCTACTGAAAACATTCGTGGTCGTAGAATGTCACTGGGCTAGACAAATTTGAGGCCAAAAGTCTTTTAGTGTTAAAACAACCCTTGTGAAGTATTTTGGTTCCAAAATCATTGCTGAGGTGGCTTAAAGGGAATCAAAGTACTTGATACCTTTGAATTTCACACAACAGATTTGTTCAACCCAATAGCGGTGACAACCCAAGATCCAGCTATTAAGGCAAGGTCCATGATTTCAGAATTGTCCTTGCAACTCCTTGGCCAACAGGCGTTTCACTCAACTCCTACCTTTCACTTTTTTGTTGATGAGACCACAAAGCAATGGTTCCAAGATGCCTATTCAGGCTATTTCCTTACTGTGGGAGTCACCTGTTACCTTGTGAGGCAGCTGAATTCACAAGAAGATGGCCAGCCAGAAGAGACTGTTTCTTACAAAAGTTTGCTTTCCCAACAGGTTCAACTCATGGAAGTGCTCTCCTACTGTTGATCTGATCAGTTGAAGTCTGTGATAGACCGTGATGGACAGATGGTTCATTCACTCACCAGCCAAGTATTTTTTGACTGCCTCTGGGCAACTTACATGATGGTTCTGTGTAACAACCCATCTGAAAAAGTTAAAGTCTGGTCCCCAGGAGCTCACATGCAAGAACCATTCCAAGAATACTCCAGTACCGGAGACTGGTATCACTGATTCAAGTTAAGTCTTCAATCAGAGACGAACACAACGATCTGATCCTGTTATGGCAAATGTTTGGTAGATAGATTTGTCAGAAAAGGCTCTGCCCCTCGAGGGAGCTCCAGATTCTTTCTGATCCCCACTTTGACAAACACATACATGAACATCAAACCTTCAATAACAAAAACAAAATGACAAGAAACAGCATTTTAAGAGGGTCTGGGTTGAAGAGCAGTGAACCTGTCCTTTAAAGAGCCTTTCATTTTATGATTACACTATTAATAACATGCCTGTCATAAGTAGATGTAATGATGTTGCTATCTTCCCTTTGGCAGTCCTCTGCTCATTAACACCTAGTTCCCTTTTATCCCTTATTACTATCATCCCCGTAGAAACCCTGTTAACTTGGCAGTATTAAAACTGAACGAGCAGGGACTGTTGGACAAATTGAAAAACAGATGGTGGTATGACAAGGGAGAGTGCGGCCTCGGGGGAGGGGACTCCAAGGTCAGATCACCGTAACCCCAACGGGTAACGACAGGCAATGGTACACGGGGGTAACCGGCAACAACCCACAACTTAAATATCAAGCATAAAACACTCAGGGTGGCCCAGACGAGACTGTACTGGAACCATCTGTTTGGGAAAGTACTAACACTGGTTGTGATTTGATTCAGCAAAATGATTCAATCTCAGGCCTCGTTCAAGCTATTTCTCATGTTCCTTTGATCCAGGGGGTATTTTACAAAACATAACTTCAGCAGCCCTTATTACCAGAAACCAGCTGTTTCTGCAAAATGCAGTTTGCAATATACAGTTTTTACTAAACAAAACAAGAAGCACATTTGCCGCTTGCTTTATGCGACACAAGAGCCCTGCAGGACATTTCTGTAATTTGTGAATCACAATTTTGCCTGTGATCTGTTTGGCTCAGTATTGTTTCACTCACTTTTTGGAAAATGGAAGTGGACGACTGGTTTAGGTCAATTTGAGTTTCGCTTTAGAAAAACAACTATATCCAGGTATGGAATCCAGAAGATAACGGTGAGTCTTATAACTAACTAAAAGTGAAGTGAAGTTATGTCACATAACACAATAGAAACAGAAGTATACTAGTGATATTGACCCAAACCACAATGTTTTCCACAACCTAACCATTTAGTTTCATTACCTAAACTTAACCACATAGTTGTATTACCTAAACTGAACCATGTAGTTTCATTACCTAAACTTAAACACATAGTTGTATTACCTAAACTGAAGCATGTAGTTTTATTACCTAAACCTAACTAACCTCCAACCGTATGATGAAGGTCCAGTACGAGTAATGGTGTTATGCCTCAGTGGTCATGTTGTTTTGGGAGTCCCTGCCAAACAATCTAATCAGTCGTTTAAATTTAAGTGTATGCTGGTATATTTATACTTTATAGTAGTATTTAGGCATTATATGTAAGATGTAGATAATTTATATCACATGAGAATAACTGCTTAATTAAGCCTAGCTAGCTGACAATAAGCCAGTATAAAAAGTGAAAATACCCCCTCGGGTCATCTTACCTCTGGAATCAGGTCTTTGTTTATTGACAGTGTTGTCTCCATCCCTTCGAAAAGTTAAACAATGGTAATCATTCAACCTCCACCACAAAATAGTTTATATGTTTCCTTGTATTCGGAAGGTAAACCCAAAGATCCAAAGAGTGTTTTCAGCTCTTGCCGGTTACCCAAAGTGATATAGTAATACACATCTTGCGCGTAGGGAGTCAGGCCAAACTGAGCTAGATGGAGTATTAATGCATATCACTTTGATGCTGACATTTCCAAAACATTATTTTTTTATGTGTTTCTGTGCCTGTTTTTCGTTTGATTTTGTTTTCTTTCTGTTGTTGTTGTTGTTGAGGTGTTCTCTGTAGCGTACCAAAGCATCAACACTACAAATGCCAGTTTTGATAAAAATCGTTGCTGCTGCTGCTGCTGCTGCAGCCGCCGCTGCCCTGTTGCTGTGCAGCTGAACAATAACATAAGATAACATGGAGGTGCATAATGTTATTTATGTTATTCCCACTCCCCCCTCCCCCTCCCTTCCTCTCATGGTTCTTTGAAGAATCCCAGTAAACCTAGCAGTACTGAAGCTCAATGAACAAGCCGTCTTAGACAAGTTGAAAAACAAGTGGTGGTATGACAAGGGGGAGTGTGGACACAAGGACTCCGGCAGAAAGGTCAGTTCTTGAGGTCGCTCGGCCTGGTCCCGAGGTCATGTGTTGGTTTACCCCCACCCACCTTACCCCCATCAGACCCACAACCCCACAACCCCAAACACTTCAGCAGGTACACTCTGAAAAGAAAAAGGGTTTCCAACTGTCCTCTAAACAATTTCATGCAAATTGAAAGTTTTTCATTCGGTTCAAAAGTTTGTTTTTGTTTATTTCTAGTAGTAAAGGTATTTATAAATACAGTTATGATCCTTCTGTGCACTCCTAATAAAACAGATCCATGACTCACACATGAATACCAAAACATTAAATAAACGCATTGTCATAATGGTTCTTCTACCTGGACTAACTATTTTCACCCTTAAATGTGTTACCTAATCAAATAAAGAAATGTCCTTTAAAATGAATGAAAATCTTGTTTTTGCTGACCCCCAGTGGTTTTATTTTCACTTTGCTGCAGTGATGCACAATGTTTCTCCAGAATCACCTTACCTGCTTTGAGATCATGGTGGAACAACAAATTTCACCTTCATTACTTCAAATTCAGAATACAGAGTTTTGAGGCTTGACAAAGAAAAAAGTAAACAAAGAGCTTCCTTGAATAAAGACATAACACCGATTCGGCACTATTATCCGAACATTATTAGTTTGATATGTTGTTTATAGAGTTGTTGGTAGGTGAATTTTGTTAGTGTCCGACAGATTCGGGCTAGCTGTTTCCCTTTGTTATAAGTCTTTATGCTAAGCTAAGCTAACTGGCTGATCATTGGAGTGTCACACTCACTCTACAGAAACAAAAGTGGTATCAATCTTTCAATATGACTCTCGGCAAGGAAGCAAATAAGAGTATTTCCCAAAATGTTGAAGTTGTCCTTGAAGTTCAAAATGTTATCTTTAATGTCAAAATGTGAAAACAATTTCTAATTTTCCAAATTGAAATTCAGCACCTTTTTGTAGAGAAGAACTTTTTGTTTTCAGAGTGTAACACTGCTGCTCAGCTGACCGTTCTGAAGAGCTGGAGGATAAATCAATACATTAAAATATTCTGATGGCACCTGAAAACCTCACGACTCCAATTTATACTTAAACTGAGAGGCTTCTGAAGTGCTGCGGAAACTTTGAGGACTTAGCTGCCACAAAACTTGTCACAACCTCTGCATATAGTCAGATGAATTTATGCAAATTGGTGAGAAAATGAGCCGGCCTTTAGCCGATTCTGACAAAGCAGACTTTTTGGAGATAAGGGGTTTTCATGTCTCCAGATCAGTCAATTTCTTCAGAGGCTTTTCTCCTCTCAGCCGTCCTTCTGTTCTCCAGAATCTTCTGTGGTCAGCACAGTTCACTGAAGCAGCCGCAGACAGACAGACAGACAGACAAGAGGAAAATGTGACTTTTTACATCACTTTTAATCGCAAATCCCCGCTGCCTTTGGCTGCCACATTTACATCTATATTTTTAGACTATCCTTGTGGTGGTACAGTGCTTGAGTTTTTAAAAAGTTTTCAGGCGATTTTTTTTTGTCTTTATAAGAGAGATAGAGCTATTCTGGCCTGGAAGAGAAGCCCCAGATTAAAGAGACATTATTTTTACACTCACATCAGATGTAAAAAGTCAGATTTATTTTCCTGTTTCTCTCTCTCTCTCTCTCTCACTTTCTCTCGCTGTCACCCTACTTCTCTCTGTTTACGGCTGCTAACCAACAGCTGATGAAATTGAAGCTACTGACCACAGCTTTACCAACCCTCCTCTCTCTCCCCCACACACTCACACACACACTCACACACACACTTGAACGCTGATGTTTTTGTCTCCAATCTGTCATGTACCTCCTGTTTCCTCTGAACTCGCTGTGTAACAGACCAAGACTAACAAACGGGAGAAAACGTTCATCAGTCTGTCATCAGAGTGGCAGCAAGGAGGGAAGACTTAACGTCAGACTGAAAGTGCGGTCATGAGAAAAAAATGTTTTAATCTACTGAATAACCACACAGAAGCTAACAATGCTGATTAATTTGAAACATTATTTTTTTCTCCTTAATGTTTTATTTGTATTCACATTATGTTGCAAGAAACCAGATACCAGGGAAACAATACATGCTCTGTACTGAACTCTGAGAGATTGAGATTGTCACCTTGATAATCTGTCACTGATGGCGCCGTTAAAAGTAAAGAAATGCTGAAATGGGTGGCCAAATATTCACATAATAAAGATTCATGTTATGGTGCCAAATTTCTGTACCTGAAAGCTCTAAAGTTATAGATAGAAAGAGAGAGAGCAAGAAGTCCTGCTACAAGTTATAATGAGTCAGGGCAAGATGTCCAACCTGAGCAAACACCAAACAGGTAGATGGAAAGCCAGCTGATGTCAGCACTCATTCAGTTTCTTTTTGTCCAGTTATCAAGGTTGAGTAAAGTGTGCAGAGTAAAAACAGTTTCTTTGAACAGCTTCTTCCTTTGAAGCAATGCTGGGTATATTATGCAACTTATTTTTTGCAACTGAAAATACTTTTTTGTAACAACAGAGAGAGTTATGTTATGAAAAATGGCACTGTGAGCTATGTGAACAGTACCCGACGCCCTTCTCTGTGCAATGTGCAGCAGGTCACTAATCAAATCCACACAAAACATGTTCAAAGTTACCAGCATCAGCGGAACAAAACAAACACTAACCTGAACAATTGTGCATTCATTTTCATATTTATTTTCCTTTTCGAGAAGAAAACTAGTTTATTTTGATTTCAGTCTGACGTTAATGTGTCTTTTAGTTTGATCACATGAAAAAAAAAAATGAGGAACTGTCTGAGGATAACGTGACCGTTTGGAGAGGAAATCCCTCTGATAGGCTGCTCCCACCTCACAACACTTCCTGATCATTGCAGAGAGGCCACGCCCACTTTGAACAGGCTGCATGCTATTGGATGAAGAAACTTAAGTCACGCCCACCAAAGACCAAGTGATGCATGTGACAGAGGAAAACGCAGCGTCTCACGAGAAACAACCGATCAAATCCCTTTTTTTTCTTGAAGGATTTTGTTCATCCAAGGACGTAATAGTAAATTTTTGTTTTTTTTAAGTTGACTGTGATGAACAGCACAGATATCACAGTCTTTTAATTTACCAGTGAGACACATAAATGGTGACTACTTTTATAAAATAAACCATCTATATATATATCTTCTTTACTTTCCCTCACTCTTTTTTATAAATACTGAAAGCTATTGTGATGAAGAGAACCTGAGACAGATACATCTGATGGTTACTACTTTATACTTACATTTTAAGTATTAATTTAAGAAAACATTCTATAGATTTATATTTTTATTCTTTTTCTTCTTTACTTTGCCTCACTTTTTTGCATTTCTGTGCATGAAGTTGCATGTGACATATGTTTAGATATGAATTGTAAAATGCTGTGATTTAGGGCGATGGAGGGGGTCATTTTAGTTTTAGTAGATGATGAATTAAAGGGGTATATCTCCAAGTAAGTGCTGCACTTCCATTAAGTTTGAAGTTTAAGGATCAAAATATCCTCAACAGAGGAATCATGTCACATTTGGTACATCAGACGGGTTTAAATACTGCAATACCCTTTTTTTCATAGGTGGGCTGACAACCCGATTTGGATGTGTAAATTCAGTGGAGTGCCCCTTTAAATATTCATGTTTTTGTTCCACAGTCACCTGTTGTCTCTTAATCACAGCATTTGAAAGTTTAAAAGTGTCCAGCCAGTCAGAAAGATCATATTTTAGCTTTAAAGATGTTGTAGTTCAAACTGTAGTGATGTCATGACTATCTGCACCGTGATTGGTTGTCCCTGACTCCGCCTTTCTGCACTGACAGGACAAGACAAGTGCGCTCAGTCTGAGCAACGTGGCGGGAGTGTTTTACATCCTGATTGGTGGGTTGGGGCTGGCCATGCTCGTGGCTCTGGTCGAGTTCTGCTACAAGTCTCGGATCGAGTCGAGAAGAATGAAGGTGAGTCCAGTTTGAGCCGCTGATACTTATGAATACTAACACGGCACGTTTTACATGTTCACTATTGGTTCATTGGGCAGTGAGGAACACATAACTGATGAGGAATTATCACATTTTCAAGATAGGGTTATTATTATATACACCTTATATAAAAATAACAAGGTAGATGTTGAGATGTATTAATGTACACGTGTTGTAAAAAACAAAACAAAAACAAGTTAAAATATTACTTTGGTAAAAGTGCAGAATGGCTCACATCAGAATAATACAAATTAGTAGATCATGATTAGTGGTGCAACTCATAATTGGTAGAGCTTATTTTATATACTGTGTTGTAGCTTAATATATAATTACATGCACTTTATTTGTTTAGAATATATTTAATTCATTATTTGCAGTATCATTACTCAATCTTATTGAAAATGTAAATGTGATTAATGTAACACATCAGGGAATACTTGACTAGATTAACACAGACTTTTTAAAAGTTTTTAAAAATTTAATGAGATTAGATTTTATTGAATCTTGTGTGTGTCTCTCGGAGCCAGTTAATAACAAGAAAGGCCATTGGAGGAGTGAAAACGCACAAAAAAGTACAAACGTATAAGCTATGAATTATATAAGAATAAAATAAAATACACACAAAAATCTTGCTTGGTTGGTTAGGTTTAGGAAAAGATGCTTTGGCCTTAACTTGAGCCTTTATTCTATGTTAACCACACATAACAAAGGATAACTTCACTGCTGAGCATGTTTTGCTGTGACATCACAATATCATTACTGGTCAGATGCAATGATGCTCCATGAACAACACGGCGATGTCAGATAGTGGTCGATACCGATGTCGGGAAGACTAGACAGGCACTAAATGAATATAGTTCATTTGTTGAGTTTTAACAAATAGACATTTTCAGTCAGTTTTTGTTCCTAACTATATCTGTATAAGTTACAGCATGAGCAATGTAAGGGATAATTTATAGAACGGCGGTCATTATTGGGAAAATAAGTCCCGACAGAAAGAAGAAAAAAAAACTTCACACAGTGTGTCTTTTTACAATGTATTTGTTACCGTTCATAATGTTTTTCAGCAGAGAAATAGTTCGCCAAACCGACGCCGTTTCTCTTCTCCCTCTTCGCTGCTTTCCTCTCTTTTTTCTTTTCTTGACCGGTGACGACAACTCAGCCTTTTGCCAAGACTCGAAATCAACGTATTTTCCAAAATTATTAAAGTTAATGTGAAACTCATCCATACTAGTGGCCTAGGAGTAGTTTTAACGATATGAAGTAGACTACAGATCAGCTGACGTCACTTAGCAACCGAAGACGCTGGGGTGATAAATGAACGGACCACTTGCGGAGCAAAGATTTTAGAGTGCAGAGTGCTACGAAATACATGAATCAGAGGCAAAAAGGCCACTTTTCCTTGATGACGGTGACTGTCGCCTCATAGTGCTTCTCTATAACGAAGACCCCCAGCAGCCACAGGCAGGATAACTACCATCACCGCCATCTCAAAGTGCATCGACTGAACTCTACTTATCTGACACTCTGCTCTCGAGCTCCTCTTTATCGCCGGCGTCTGTATGTGATGAAACTGCAGTCACCTCATTACAGGCGGCGGCGGTTTATACGGAGACTTTGATGGGCTGCTCAGAAGGAACAAACAAGTCATTAGAGCCATTTTCTCCACAGCAGCAGCACCAGTCTGTTACTCTCATCTCTGCTGGACTGTTGTTATTCTCTTCACATGTGCGCCTGAGCACAAAGACTCAAACCCCTCGCTGAAGGCGGCCCTGACACAACGTGTGTGGAGGATTTCATCAGTCAGAGCAGATGGAGGGCTGTGAGAGCAGGGTTACGCTGCGGTTACCACCTGCAAAGGTAGAGGAGAGCTGCAGCACACATGGAACTACGAGTCAATGCAGAAATATACAATCAAACATTCTCCCCTGATACATTATTGATAATGAGGCTTTAATATTACAGTACTGTGCGTCCTTACGTAGAGGAGGAATGAATCTTTAAATGCTGCAGTAGTTTTAATAGTGACAACCTCGTAGTAGTTCTCTGCTGTTTGTTTATGATAACAGGAGTGCACATGCTGTTCTATTTATACTGTGACAAGACATTATGTTAAACCCTTTTAAGCAGAACTGAGAGACTGCCGTCTTCATCACACACAGCAAACAAGACAGATGATTTTGCATTTCTTGGACCCTGAACAGTGAGGTGTAAAGTTCACCTCGAGGGTGGCGACAGAGGAAGAGGCAAAAGGTTGACGTCACAAAACTAAACTGGTGTATCGTTTTAGAAATCGTTCCAACTCATGTGCTTATCGGTCTGTTGTTAGTTTGTCAGCAGTGTATTTAGATGTATCTGTGGTGTGAGTGAGCACAATTTGATGTGGATCCAAATATAAATCCAGATGTGGCAGATTTAAATATGTTTTATTTGACATTGGATTCAGTTTGATTGAAGTAAAGGTGAGTAGAGGTATGCGCTCTACTGAGAGACATTATTGGTTATATAAGCTATGTGATGACATTTTTGTGAAAGCAATGACGAGTTAAAACAAGGTTTAGATTAGATTTAAGAAAAACAATTACATTTCAGGTGTTTTTCGGGGACCGCAGTTAGTTAAAGTTCTCCAGAGTGTTCAGATTTAAAGTGTTCCAGGTTACAGCTCACTGTTTAGTTACTGTGAGAAATTAAATGCTTTGTATTCAGGACATTTACTCATTAAATCTGCTGTGCATTGTTTAACAGGCGGCTGCTCTGCCTGCAGGCTGTAACATTAACAGACTGTGTGCGGAGACAGCTGTACTGTTGTGTTTTGACAGCACATGTAGACGGTGACAATAACACCCTCTATTAAAGCGAGCATGAGAGAGAGAGAGAGAGAGAGAGAGAGAGAGGGAGTTGGCCCAGGTGTCGACAGTGATGGAGGTACACTGAGCTGGATTGTTAGCTGTTACCTTCAAGCCGAAGCAGGAGGGAGATGAGTGTTTGACTCTGTTGTTCAGATGTGAAGAGCGCCAGCTCCGAGGTGTTGTGGGTGTGAGAGCTGCTCCACTAAATGAATAAACCCGAGATTTATTTGTACCAATCTTCCTGACGACTGCTGATGCCGAGCGGCGAGGTAGCGTGGGAGCCTCAGAGGCCTGATACAGGATATTAACTCTGGATCCACATCATTAGTTTCCCTGAGAGGAGACACAGACAGAGAGCTCTGCTATTCAACTTTTACACATATTGCTGTCGGTGACGAATGACGCACACACACACGTTTATACTTAAGACCTGGATTTCCAAACAACGTTAGTTATTTCTTCAAAAACCTTCAAATGTTACACTCGTTACTAAAGTAGTTCTGTGACATGAGGCGAGGATACAGAGTTAGGTGAAACAGACAGGTGCTTACAGGTGTGTTTGCTGATTTGCATCTGTGACCTAATGGAGGCGACAAAGGTAGTTCAAAATCGTACCTCGGTCAAATCTGGACACAAAGACATAATTTTAGATTCAGTGTGACTTAAAAACTAATTTATGTTCCTTATTGCATGAAAACAGTTTGTCTTTCTCAAACGATGTAATGAGGTTACCGTCGTTGAACTACTGGGAATAGGGATCGAGCTGTAGACGCTTGCTATCTCCACCCTGAAGATAAACATTTTACAGTCGAGACGTGTTGCCAAAAGTTTGAAATTCTGATGTAGAAATTCTTGTTTTTAAATCCTTTAAAATTTCAAGAGGAAATCCATTAAACAAGATGCTCTGAAAAAGGCAGATTTTTTATAATTCTAAAAGATAGAATTGATGTAAGAGTCCCGTTAAATATAAAAACCGTGTTTCTCTGCTGAATCTCAGGAGCCGAATGAACTCTCTTCACCGTCTGTTAATCAATTTGTCTTTAATTTTTAAACCAGCTCCTTTTCTCCGTCTCTGTCTTGCAGGAGCTCATCGATGCCGCCATGATGAGCACCAGCCTGGTGGGTGGAGGAGCAGGAGGAGGAGGCGCGTTGGTGGGTGGCTTTGGAGGAGGAGGAGGAGGAGGAGGAGCGTCAGGGCTCGGAGGAGAGAACGGCCGCTTGGTTGCACACGACTTCCCAAAAGCCGGAGGTCAAGGTTTACCCTGCATGAGTAAAGCTTCCGGCCTGGGACTGTCCTCCACGGGCATGTGATCAAAACCAAGACTCCTGATTGGACGGGACGTTCTGGCCTGTCTGTCTGTCTGATGGTGAGTAAGTAAGAGGACAGAGAAAAGTAGAGGGAGGAGAGGCAAGACAGGAGATAATGAACTGAGCAGATGTCAGAGGAGAAAGGGAGCAACAATGTGTGAGAACAGGAGGAAAACTTTTTGTCAGGCAGGCAGAAGGACGTTCACATTCGACAGCAGAACTCTGATGAACAGAGAGCACCTGAACACAACACCTGAGCTCCTGCAAGACGAGCGACTGGGCTTAATGAACTACAAACAAACTGAACTCTTTTTCTACTGAGCGTTGTCTTAAACTAAACTCCTCCTCTTCTGCAATAAAAGAACCCAGGAGGGGAAACAAATGTGTTTTTTTTAAAACTTCTTAACACACCCACCTTTCTTCTTCTTTACCCGGTCCCGCCCTTCACTCGTCTCCTCTTCCTCCAGTTCAGCAGAAAGATTTGTCACGTTCACGCTGAATGCCACTTCCATACCTGAGAAGGTTGGAGAAGTCAGAATTTGAGCATGTTAACATTTTTAGACACAGACGAACACTTGTGTTAGTGATGAGACATTTGCTGATAACATTCAGGAGAACACCAGAGGCCTGTACTACGAAACAACACACCCAGGATGTTTCTGTTATCTGGCTCCACTAACCTGGACAATCACAATGAAGTAAGCGGTTACACGAAGCTGGTTATTAACTCGATACGTCAACCCAAGTTTCCACATTCAGCCACGAGGTCGCTCATATAAAAGGGAGATGTTTGCGGATATGACCGGTCACAGACATGGACAAATCTACTAACAGCAGATTAGAATTAATTGTTTAATTTGTTTGTTTGTTTTGTTTTGATGTGTGACAAAACAACAGTCAGAAGAAAAACTAAGAGTTATATTTATTATCAATTTACCTGCCAGTTGTTTTCTCAATTAATCGATCAGTTTTTTGTGCTCGTCCCAAGTGACGTCTTCAAATGTTTTGTTTTGTTCCGTCAACAGTTTAAAATCTGGACGTTGTTCATTCATATCAAGCTTTTTCTTGAAAAACAAACAATTATTAAAACAGTTTATAACATCAGATATATTTTGAATAGATTGATCAATCAATGAATCAACTAATTGTTGCAGAACAGAAAAACAGTTTTTACTGCTGCTTGCATTCTTTCTGCAGGAGTGAACGTCAGTCTGGGTTTTTGTTTTTCCCTGTTTGTCTTCTGAAGAGCTCCACAGAAACAAAACACTAAATGTCCACATGATCACACTCGATGCAGCGAACTGAAACTGTCTTTTCAGGCTTTTATTAGAGGAGGGTCTTTATTTCCTATTCCTTCTGTTTTAGATATATATAAATATATTTGGTCATATATTAATGTGAATCCTCCTTCTTGTATCTGTCTCAAATTAAATAATAATAAAATAGGAGAGTGGATGAGTCACCCAGACAGTATTGAAAAAACAGGATCAGATGTTGAATTTATTTAACTAAAGCAATGGAATCGAACATATTACACTTATTATTACGTACAGTATTATTATTTATTTTTCAGCAGCATGATATAGAACAGGAACCAGAAGTATTTAAGGCCGGGCGTTTATTAGAGGTAATACTGTCGACAGTTTGATGCCCACAAACCTTTTTTCGAACATCTCTGGCCAAAACATGACGCTGTTTGCATCGTCTGGTAAACTCACAGGTCTCGGGGTGAATTTTCCTTTTAAATCTGAGGTTAAGTGGTATTTACTGTAGTGGTTACTCTGAGTTATCCTGTGGTTAAAATGACTGAAAGAACAAAGCTCATCGTGGCTGTTCAGGATCAGTTTCTTCTGTATTTCCTCCTGGACCGAACACACGACGAAGCAGCAGCGCAGTGGAACTTTTGTACTCTGAAACTGAACAAAAATCAGGAATAATACATTCACATTTGTATGATATGAATGATACATGTGCCGAACTACACTTGTTTGTCTAAATAATGTTATTTTTAATTGATTTTTCAGTTTATGGTTCAGATCGGTTACTCTATTTAATAAAAACTCTTAATGTATCTCGACTTTTGTATTTTTTTTCTCCTGTCTGGCAGAGATGAATCTTGATGTTGACAATACAATTTAAAATGGGGCTTTCAAACATATTGCACAGTCTTTATCAGCAATACCTGCTCATGTTTACTCAACTTAAATTACTTGTACTTTCTTTCTAAAAAGGGACAGTGTGCATTTATCATAATCAAACAAATTTAAACGGCAGCTGAATGGAAAGTTTCCATCAGCAGTCCCTTCGTCTGATGGGCGTCCTCGAATACATAAATATAATACAACTTGTACAAAAGTAAAAAAAAACATAAAACATAGAATACAGACAAATGTCAGCTGACATGGTGCTTTCAAGTCTTCTTGAAACTGCAGTAAAAATGAGTGATATTTACTGATAATAAATGATGGACCTGTTGTCTCATGTCATAGATCCCTGAGGGTCTCTAATACATTACATTATTTTCGATCACAAATAATGAATTTTTCAATTTAGTAAGTATTTTATACATTTAGGATATAAACACGTTAAAAGAAACATGTTTTCAACATCACCAGACTGCCTTAACAAATCATGGGATTTTTAAGAGTCGTCACATGAGGAGAAACTTAACAAACTTTGTTAAAGTGCTTCGGCAAATTTTGAGTCACTGGTGCCTTCTTGTAAATTCAGCATTGTGTACGATACATAAGATGTTTCTTTCCTTTTAAAAAGTGTCAATTCTGACAGTCCTGGCATCGATGTAAAAGCCCATCATGTTTTCGTGTTTAAAGTGCAACCTGTCTGCTTCTGTTACCTCCCCACAGCTGTTTGAACACACGGTTTCAAGTGATTTCCCCATTTAAACGAAATGTTTTAAAGAATATAACCTATTGACAGTAAACATGTCAAATTTTACAGATCCAGTAATGAGTTACCAATATAGGCTACTTCTTTGCAGAGAAAGTCACCAGACTCCCTTTAAAAAATGCTCAATTTGAGACTTGAGCTCACCACGGCTGGCCAATCAAAACGCAAACAGCCTCCTTCTCTCTCAGAACTCTCAGCTATTATATTATATTATATTAGTTTAGTTTAGTTTATTCAGAGACCCCCACAAATAAGATCATAACTTAACATAACTCATAACATATGATCATAAGATCATAACTCCAACCATGCTGCTGTATTTTAATGTTGTACTTGGGGAGCCCGATATTTTCTGAGGTGGTACACGGTGTGAAAAGTTGGAGAACCACCGCTTTAGGCAAGTAAATAACATGGCCCCATTCATGCAGAAGGCAATTCAAAGTGCTTAACAGAGACATAGAAATACATAAAATGAGAAATAAGGCATAAGATTAAAATGTGTCTAAAAGACAATAAAGCAAAGGAGGTAATCAAACAGAGTTCTGTTGGAATTTGATTGATATCCGGCTGCAGTGTGTCGTCCTCCTGAAATCGCTTTTCTAAGCACGGCGAGTTGGTTTAAAAAAAAAGACGTTTTCTCATCTGTCATGTTATAAAACCTCGTGAAATAATTTGTTGGTGCTCTAAAGCCACAGGGCGACACCAGATGGGAGGTTAAATCAGATTTTATCTCCCATTTCCAGCGCCACATGAGACGCATTAGAAGTCTTTATTTCATATCTATTGATGGTAAAAAAAATCCTCTCTAAAGACCAGCACAGCTCCGTCAGATGAGGCGGTGAGATACCGAATCTCTCTCCAGTTTAATTATCTGCCGTGACCAATCGGCAGAAATGACACTTTTCTGCAGTCGGCTGAAAGATGTAACGTGGTGATTGAACCTCTGTAGAAGTTTTTTTTTTTGTTTTGCTCAGCTCTGAAAGAAAAGTTGCTGAAGTGACAGCAAATATAAAAACACTGTTTGATGAAATTGGACAGCAGGAGCTTCTCTGATGAGCAGCACTCCAAAAAAACCACTTTAGAGACGTCTGACAGCTAAAATGTGGCCACGGTGGAGAAACCGAGTCAGATCAGAGGAATCTCACGCCGGTATTGAAATGATAATGTGACGAGAGGCGGGAGAAGCTCAACCTGCCAACACGTCAGCACGCATTACTGAGGAAAATCACCCCACAGAAACGTACGAAGCATCAACACGATCAATACGGAGTTTCAGGAACGTGAAACTTGCTTTCTGAAATGTGACAGCAGCCAGACGCCTCCTCGGGAAACTACAGTCCTTCGAAGTCACCAAGAAACTTTTATTTCTGGGACGTGATTGCCAATGATGAGAATAAGATTGATTTGTTTATTAAACACGTCTGGTTTGATAATTGATTTGACATCTGATTCGGGGTAGAAAAAAGTTGACGTAGACCTCCAACCTCCCCTGTGATTTCACAGCCCATTTCCTTTAAAACTTGACATAAGAAACGTGAATTCTTCTCTCCAGATCTTTTGAAATGTGTTTAAATATTAACTCTCCATTTCTTCATTTCTGCACACTGTGAAGTGTCACAAACAGGATGTGATGACTAAAATCAGAAGACGTACGTAAGTCTCTTGGGAAAAACTGTGAGGTTTTGGCATGTGTTGCAGTCGTGGAATAACTTTTTACCAATATAAAATAAACATTTAGAGAGATTATTATTCCAATACAATCTTTTTTTCTAAGCTTAGGTTTTCCCTTATTATCCCTCCATCTGACTTGTTTTACACCAACAGGGTCAATCCTCCCGCTTTTAGAGTCACAGCTGACCAATAACACGAGTTTCCCCGTCTCCAAAACCGAAAAGAGGCTTTTACCTGTAACTTCCTCCCTACTGGGGTTCCTGGAGGGATATCGGCTCAATACTTATCCTTCATTTGGTAAAAGCAAAGTGATGTGAAATGATTTTGCTGTTTTAAATGCTAATGTGACCGGATGTTAATCTGTATTTGTACTATTTGTTTGTGTCGAGGCTACAAAGAGACATTAATATACGACAGGGCTCACAATTAATCGCAGTCTGACGAAGTGCAACAGCCAAACAGCAAGAACTGCAATTATCTCATAAAGTGTAAATCTTATATATTTTATCATATAAAATGTGTCACAATAGAGTTTTAATGAAATGCTGTAGTGCTGCAGAGATGCTCTGGCAAATGTCACGTCATCGTGATTTTACCAGTTTTCAATGACAATTCAAATTGTTTAAGTTTAATCATCCATAATGATCATGAATTAAATCGCGATCGCAATATCTGTCAAAATAGAACCATAACTGACTTTCTGAACACATCACGCAGCCCTGCAATACCAACTAAGTCGTTTTCAAGCACACTGTCAATTATTCATCGGCACATTGTTGAGTCTTATTGTACAGCGAGAGAGAAATGTTTTCAAAAGAATCCTCTGCAGACTTTGTGTTTCAAACTCGAAGCTTTTTCAACTGATTTGTTTCAGGCTAAAGTTCAATACAATGTGCGTCTTTGCTGTTGATTCCCCTCCAGAGTCCTTCGGCACGTTCCCCTTTGGCTCTTTCACCTTTTCTTGTTTTTTATCGATCCATTTCTTGGTGCAATGTCTTAATTTCCACTTCTCTCTGTAACTTTTCTTTCTCTTTCCTGCACGAAGCCCTGATCTTCTTTTGTCGTTATCTTTCTACCCCTGTGTCTTTGTCTCTTCATCCCTGTTTCTCTCCATTAGCTTCTGCTCTCGTTCGAGCTCCCGGGACCTTTCTTTAAATGGTTTGCTGTCCTGAGGGGGGACATCATATCACATAACGCCTCATTACTCCCCCGGCTGTGAGGGAGGACGGAGACAGACGGGCCGAAACAAAGCCGACAATTAGCCCCAGAAAGGCCCTGATTAGGAGTTTGTGGCCCATTACTTTCCACTGCTCGCTCTCGCGGAGACTTCCAGAAGAAGAGCGGCGATGATGAGGAGGAGCGGATCCCTGAGGGGCTGCCGGAAAAACACCACACCAGCCTTCACTGTGAAGAAATACAGAGACGACTGAAATAAAACAAAACAAGTGGAAATGAGCTGAAGGAGTTCTGGCACGCAGAGAAACTTCTGAGTGGCAAAAATAAAAAGAAGAGTCAGTAAAGAGTCTTTAGGCCTCTGAATAAAACTGTAGAAAAGTTAATATTCACTGTGTTTTCACACGTTGTTGATGTATTATTAAGTATACCGACAGCTCTTTACGGCAACAGGCTGTGTTTGGGAACAGCAGCGCTAATAGCTAAATGCTAATGTCAGCACGCTAACTGACAAGTCGACTGAAGTTTAATCGGAGTCTCTGGAGGCCCTGGGACCCAAAACTGATTTGAAAAGACGTTGTTTACTGTAGATATAGAAGAGCAGACACCTCGTTCACCATGTGACGTAGGGAAGGAAGGTCGAGATCCACCAGTAAACAACTGACCAGCTCTCCTTTCCCATAACTGCAGTTGTCAATATGAGCAGATTCATGGCAATTTTTGTCTTTACTGGTACCTTTGTTGGCGGCCATGTTGTTGTTGGTGACGAGACGATGTATCTCGCTGAGCAGTTTGATGTTGTCCTTTATTTACCTCCGACTGAGACTCTATAGACAAAAGAAAAATGACAAACCTCACACGTGTGATCCATGACACAACCCATGTCCCTGTTAGCTTGTTGGCTAACTCCAAACTGAGCATTTCGTAATGTCAGTCTGCTGTTATTCTGTATTTAAGCCAGGACGACTCACTAGATAACCAAACAAATATTAATCTTCCACTTAAAATAGTCCCCAACAAATGTTCTTCTTCCTCTTGCTTAAGTAACAAATGATATATTTCTTTGGTTGTTTTGGTGTGTTAACGTCGTCAGTAGGAACGTTTTGGTCTTTTGTGGCAAATTACTGACAGAAAAAGAAGAAGATCAATCTTGACCTCTGCTGCACGTTGACACAGAAAAGGCGTCTATTTAATCATGATAATAATATAAATCTGTTTAATCATTTTCATCTTCCCACTCTTGATCTCTCCGTCTTCATCGGCCTACTTCTCCTCCAGAGTTAACGGCCCGGGGGTTATAGGAGAGACATCTAAAGGAATGTGATTAATGTAAGGTGGATTTTCAATTAAAAATAACACAGCGCACCCCGGAGAAACTCTTCATCCTCCCCCGTCCCCCTCCACCAGCGTTGTAGCTGGGCGTTTAGAGGAGACACATTACACCCTCTCAGTCTGGGATCTCTGTCAGCTTCTTGTAGCTTCCGTCACAGTCTGCCTGCTGCCCCGTGGCTTTTTAAATGGGCGGATACGCAGCTATAAATGCAGCTCAACCGGCCTCCTCCTACCCATCGTTCTCCCCGTGGTGTGAAATCCTAAAAGACGCAGAGACATCGTTGTCATTTAGAAGGTTCATCTTTGCTCCTCTCTGTGCAGAGTCTGACGGTCCTGGAGGAAACAGGACGAAAGGGTAAAACGCATCAACCTTTGAGTCTTGAATGTTCCATTTACTCCTGTCTAATATAAATACCTGTATGTACAAACACGCACGGAGACAGTGTCAGAAACGTTGAGATTCATACACTCCTTCCAGACACAAATACAGAAAATGGACATTATACAGTCTCCTCACCACCAGCTTAAGAAATCCCTATTTAAATTCACAATTTTTAAGTAACCTTTTGTAGGTTTAGGGATCTAATCCTTTATAACGGAGGGCTGGTCGATCTGGATCTATAACAACGTACATTATCCTTAATGTTTTCCAACAATGTTCAAACCACACAGATCCACAGCTTTACTCGAGGCAGCTGTGTTTCATTTGGACGTCTGCCGATAAATCTTCTGGGCAAACATCAGCGGATATGAAAGAAAGGGGAAAAATTGAGCTCTAAACATAATGTGAATGGAACTTTAAAACGTTAGCTCTTACAGAAGAAAAACAACAAACGTTCCACGTACGAAAAAGATAATCAAATCCTTCTCTACATGTGTGTAGTAAGACGCTCAGTGGTAGGTTTTAGTGACCGTGATGTCGTCTGTTTATAGTCCAACCTAACATTAGCTTTTTAATGCTAGAGATTTAAGTTACGCTTCAGAAATCACACAAGCGGTGTTCATCTGTGGAGATTACCTTGATGAACAAAACGTGTAAATGTCATAAAATCAGATTATTTTAGGTGACATTTTGATATATCAGCTTTTTTGTCGAGGGGAACCGTGGCGATGCTAACTTCACTACGCAACTCTGTTACAACATGTAATGACTTTTAGACTGTTATCAACGTTGTGAAACAGCCGCAGAAAAAAGCTCTTACATGTGTTTTAACTCTCTCTCTCTTAACGTCTTTTCAGGAAAATCCGTCAGTGGATAATGAATAAACACAATAACATCATCCTTTAAGTTCAGGCTGGAAGAAAAAAGAGCTGCTGAGTAAAGAGTCAGCTGCAGGTTTTGTTCCCCGTGCTGATCAGCATCTGTCAGCTCCTCCCATCGTCGCTGCAGCTCAATAATTGCAGTAATTCCGCACACGGTGATAATAATAATCAGCTCAATCTGCTGCTGCTGATAACGACTCTCCGCTCTGACGAGTCACTGTACACCAAAAGCCATAATTACATTTTGCACGCTTTGATTGGCTTTTCGTTAATTCCCTGACAGCCAATCAGCTCGGCTCCTCTGTCTGGGCCGCTCAACTTGGCGTCCATGTTTGATGGTCATTTTTAAAACCGCCATAATCCTCTCTGAGAGGTTGAACCCGGCTGCCTCGCCGACGCCAACACAAAAAGCTTATTTTTCCCTCCTTCCTGCGGCGGTCTGACAGCCTCAGTGTCGTTTCCACACTTTTCTTTCTTATCTGACAGTTTTCAACAGATGTTTCTCCGTAATTCCTCCATAAATCTTCTCCCGCCACTCGTAAGTATGTTGTGTCATCATGTGTGATTTCTATAATCCCTCAATACAAACCGGCGCTCCGTCACGCTGTGTCTTCTGTGTGTATGCATGTTGTCACACGTGTGTATGTTTGGGCGTTAATGTGGTTATGAAAGTGTGTATTGTGAGGATCACTACGGTTTCTGGTAGACCGCGTTGGGCCGCGTGCAGTACTTGAAACAGAGCTAACGTGCCAATTATTAAAGGAACAGTTCAACACAAAAGAACACCCAGTCATTACCTGAAGTTATCGTAGTCCACAAAAGATTTCTGGAGCTTCACAGCAAAACAGCGACGCGGCAAAACAACAAAAACAAACCATGAAATAGCTCAGGAAGCCAGACACTATGGGGAATTTTAGAGATCCCTTCATTTTGCATCTTTAAAAAGCAATATAAGAAGTTGCCTTCCATCCGCCGATGACTCCACAGCTTGTTCATGGCAAGAACCTCCCGCTGATTTTCTGCCTCGTCTGTCTGTGAAAGTTACAGAGGTGGAACTGGGGGACAGTTTTCCTTCCGCCTCTGAGCCGAGACAGCGTCTGTGTGAAAGGGTAAGCCGGCAGCGTGACGGTCTGATGGCGCTCAGTCTGACAGCTCAACAGCTCCTTCGCTCATCAAATAAAAGAGAGATGACTCACACTTCAACCCTCAGAGCAACATTATGACATCAGGTAGCAGGTCGTGTCTTCAGCGTCTATATAAAAAATGAATTTGTACGAGGAAAAAACAGATTATGTGACGTGATTTCCAGCAAAAAAACTGCAACTCTTGTAACTACTGTCTCTGGAAAATTGTCACTCTGGTGATTATGTGATGATGAAATTCAGAGCACAAAACTTCTCTTTGTCACAAAACCAGCAGATCTCCACATTATGAGTTCCCTCCATGAGAGAAAGTGTGGACATCCCTGAGTAAGAGGAACATTTTGGGCCCCTCTCATGACTCGGGGGGGCTAGAATAGTCAATCCACGCGCCGAGCCACAGCCGCCTGGTGGCGATACAGAGACGTGTCACCCGGTTTTGATTTTGGAGTCAGCCAACTGGTTTTTTTTGGACAGCAGTGGAGCTCTGTGTCACAGCGGAAGAAGATCCTGACAGACTGCGTGTCGTGAAGCGAACATCGGTAATAATGTCGGCTAAATCTGAGTTCAGGTGTCAGCGGTGACACCTCCTCAGACAGCATCAGTACAGAAACCTTCCCGGGGATGGTTGGATTCCTCCTGAGCAGCCTGCTGAATATTCAGGTCACTGTTCTCACTGCTCATGTTCACAGATGAGGTGAGTCCAGGTAAAAACACAGTTTGCCTTCAAACTGAATACCAATTAGCACACAGCCGGAGATAAAGACGAGCGGACCGGAGAAGTGGAGGATTTGAGGCTTTAAGGAAACTGAATGTGTATTTGATGGAGCTGTGTGTCTAATATTTTATACATTAGTGGACATGTTTATTAAAAGGAGCTCACCTCCTCAGACTGGCCTGTCAGTGGTAGATATCCTGAACCACAGTGACACCAAGTGGACATTTAGAGAACCGACAGAACAGATCAACAAGGTTTTTTTTTTTTAAACCACATGTTGGAGCAGGGACAGCACATCTGTGGACCCTGACTGACATCACAATGGAGATAAATAAATGTGATAATAGTCGATCAGGTGCGTCCTAAAAGTACAGCCAAAGAAATATCTTCATGTGAAACATTTGCCGTATGAACAAGAAGGCCTGAATCGTTAAGAATTTGTTATATACAATATTTCACAGCGTTGAGTCAGTGTCTCCCGAGGCAATACGTCTCAAAATTGAGTGTTTTTTCAAGGGAGTCTGGTTACTTTTTTCCACTTTGTGTTCCAAAAAAGAAATAAATATTACAGCAATACGTTTACTGGATTTTTAACCATCAATAGGCTGGTTCTTTAATAAAAGTGGTGTAAATGGTGAAATTAGGCATCAGTAAAATGTCCCCTGTGACTGTTGCTCTCTTCTGTCTGACTTCATTAGATGATTGTGACTCAGACATTAATGTAAAAGCAGGAATTTACTAGTTGTTGGTTTCATCACGAGTGATTATTTTTATTTCTGGACTAATCTGTTGATCATTTTTTTCTGCATGAATGCATCAATTGTTTGGTGAAAGTAGTGAGAAATTGTGGTGACAATGATTAAAGTGACACCTTTAAAGAGTTTGCTCAGCATTATTACACAGACATTCAAAGGAAACACAGAAAATATTTACAACAATCGTTGTTACAGTCAACACTGAAGCCAATTCAGTGGTGCCGCGGACTACAGATGACAAACTATTCTATGGATGGATTTATTGTTAGTTTTATTTTTATTTTTATCTTTATTTCATTGTCATATTCTTAAAATTTGTTTTTAAATGTTTTTGAATGTATTTATTCATGTTTATTCTATCAGAATATTATCGATTAAGACTTTTTAAAACATCTTTAACATCTTCAGGGCATTCTGATGAGGTTTAAGATCTTTTTTACGCTTTTGTGAAAAAACAAACAGAGAGACAAACCCGCCTTTTTTAACCGCTTTACCCACATTTTAAATATCTGCATGTACGTGTTAATTTTGGTGTAAAGTTGTGATTGTTAATTTGTCCAAATTCCTTGAAATTGAAATGTGCAGTATGTTGTTTCTGCCACCAGAGGTCTCTCAATCAAAACAAATCAAAAAGGTGTGAGAGCGCAGGATCATGGGAAATGTCTTTACTGTTATCAACCACCATTGCTGCTAAAAATCCATCTGTGACCTCGACACTGATGTTTACTGAGGAGGCAATGTGTTATTTCACTGGCCACCTGTTGAATAAAACTTTAATTTAAGTACACAACTAAACAAAATATACAACAAAGGTTCTGGCAGTTTTATTTTCATTTTATTGTTATATTTATCTGCTGGCTCAGAACTTGCTCAGCATTATGTAAATCAGTTTGTGGACTCTCATAACAACATGTGGATTAATTACAAGTCTGATTTTGTTTAGCGGTCACTGGTGCTGCTGGATGTCGCTCCACTTTGCAATTCAAATTCCTTCTGCAGCGGTGGAGTGAAGAACATCCAGACGGTCTCTGCTTAACTCATGACTAACTGCCCGTTGTTAGGTTTCCTGTCTGACACTCAGTCTGTCAGCGTGTCTCCTGATGATTCTGTTGCTGGATAATTAGTCCACCGAGGTTACTGACAAAACATTTCACTGACAACATCCTCCCTCCTCTGTGAGACTGTTTCCTCACAGGAGAATCAGCAGAGAGCGAGGAGCCATCACTGATAGTCAACAAGCAGAGAAGAACAGGCTCGTATGGAAAAATAAATCATGTGAAGAATGACAATTTATTAATCTGCTCCCAGCACTTCTTATCTATCATGTTTTCTTCTCTGTGATTGCATTTCTTTGTTTTGGCCCCAGTATTGTTAGCACGGTTACACAAATGTAACCAATAGCACAAAATAGACCAAAGCGATAGAATAAACAGTAATGAAAAGAAAGATTTGAACATGTTTTAGTCTCCTGGCAACAAGTCTTTATTGAAATGATCTGTGTGCATTTAAAATGCCACAATAGATTTAAAAAAAACTTACAGGAAGATAAAACATTTGTTGACGGAAGTCTCGGAATCAGAAACCAAGCCAGAGTTTTTGAATTTTTGTCAACAACAAATCACAGATACTTTGCATGAATGCTGCTCGTTTTCAAATGAACGAGAATCTGAAATACTGGAAACTGATTATCATTAATGCAAAGTGCATGTGACGTTTGTTGAGTAAGCTAAAAGTGTGTTTCTTTAAAACAGTTTGTAGTATCAAAACACTGACACTTTGTTCATCTGAGCTTCATAAACTGAAGAGTCTTCAGCTGCAGACACATTATACAGTTATACAGTTATACATTTCATTACGGAGCATCATTCAGTGTTTACACAACGTGTCAGGATCATCAGTCATTGAGGGCGAGAGGCGAAACTCTCTTGAAATAAAAGCAACGTCGATCTTAAGTTAAGATTTGTTTTGCTTGTTCTGATTTACAGGCAATGTGTTCCCACTTTCATTAAAATGCAACGTTACCACGTTAATCTGTCTATTCGTCGTGTCCTTTAGTCGATTTGTCGTCTCTTCATAGTCGACAAGTGGACTACAGAACGACGACAGATCGTCTCTTTGCTGCTTCTGTCGTCTAAACTAAATGTGTCGCTCTAAAAATCATATCCACCTTTTAGATGAAATAATATTAAAACAAGCCTCTTCAAATATTTAAAAAAATCTTGTAATAGGTGTTACATATTTTTTAATCACTGAGGAGTGCGTTTGTTTTGTGTGCTTCTCTTGACAAAATGTCCCTCATGGAAAACACAATTCAAGCTGAAAGTTACAGTCAGTGTGTATCACAGAAACAGTGTGTGTAGTCTGGCTGCGTCATAGACTCACAGTCATCAGCAGAGACGAGAACCATAACAACAAAAACACGAGGGTTTCAAAACAGAAGCGAAGGTTTCTCTCTCTGCCGTCATTTCCTCGCGCCGCAGTTTTAACCCACATGTCCTTAACAGAAAATACAAATAAATACATAGAAAAACAAACATCTGTAAATGTTTCTCACCAAACTGAGTTTGGATTCACACATTTTTCTTGTTTCTCTCAACAAATCCGTGAAAACATCAAAGTCAACAGTGTATTGATTGTTTGTAGTGGTTAACATTATTGTTCGTCTGCTGTAAATATGTGGTGAGCTCCTTAATACAGCATGTTTATATACAGTCCCATGTGCTGCGTTTCCTGCCTCAAAAGAAACATAATCAGATATAAGATACATTAGATAGCCAGGCTGAATTCACTTAAAGCCCAACAGCCACTTACATTGTTAAACAATGAATAGACGACAACACAATCTGATCCCACATTTAAAACTGAAAGAGTAGATGTTGATCCTATTGTCTGGAGGATAACGCGTTTATTTCCTCTAATTTGTGGACCCAATTTGTGTTTGAACTATGGCAACGATTCAAGTTTCGATTCAAAAAGGTGACGCACTGCTATTAAGTTACACCGCTGCCTGATGTATGTGACCTAAAATCCTGCAGGTCATTATTTATTCAGAGCTGACCCGCGTTCAGAACAGGGTTTCATGTGACACGCCTAGATTGCACCTGTTCTAAAACACAATTTATCACACATTATCAGACATGATTATCAGCTGCAGTGCTGAGTGTTTCCACACAACACTGAGAGACACACAAACACATTGTTGGGTTTGTTTGTTTTTCATGAGATTCGTTGACGTCCTGTTCAAAAACGAGCTACATCTCGTAAGTCGTACATTCAGAAAACACCTTCTCAAATACAGAAGCTGGTTATTAAAGTTAGTGATGGTGAGTGAAATGAATGTTTTCATAGAAACACATTTTCTCACCACCTTCAAGAGGAAAAAGGAAACAGTACGTTGAAGGTGTAGCAGAGCATCTCCTTATTTCTGATAATGATACAGTTGCTCCTTTTACATTTGTGATTCAGTGTCTCCATTCTGCCCCACATTATTTAATACTCCGTCACTGACACCAAACATCTTGCCGTCACCTTAAAGTTATTATATGTGTCTTTGTAGTCGCTTTGCGCCTCTTTGTTTGAAGTCCTTCTAATTGTCCTTGCAGTCATTTGGCATTCAGTTTGTAATCTGTAGTTTTTTTTCCCCTCACTGCAGGAGTTTTGTGTATCTTTGTAGTTTTTTTTTATGTCAGTTTGTAGTCACCATCCATCTTTCCTCTCAATTTCTTTGTAGTCATTTTTTGTGCATCTTTGCATTTATGTCTTCATGGTCGTTTACATCTCGCTGTAATCACCCAGAGAGATTACTATAATAGTTTTATGCATCTTTGTAGTTGTATTCATTCTCTTTGCAGTCATTTTGTTTCACTACAGTTTTGTGTTTATTTAGTATTTTTTATTTTATTTATTTAGTAATTATGTCTCTTTGTAGTTGCTTTGCAGCTGTCTGTACTCATTTTGTATATGTTTTAATTATGTCTCTTTGTTGTCTTTCTGTGTCTCTATTCAGTCATTGTGTCTGTGCATTTCTGTGTTGACGGTTTCAGTCTTTTAGTATTTTTTTTTTTATGTTTGTAGTCGTTTGATTGTCAGTTGAAATGTCGCTCGAATGCTCCTTGGATTCATTCACAGCCTTTTTGATTTCCAATAGTTATCCAATCTGTTTGAGAGTTTACCTCAGCTTTCTGTGCAGTACCTGGACAACAGGTTCAGGTGAAGGTGATGTGTTGTGTGTGAAAGCTGTTGGACCTCCTTGTTGAACTGAAACGCGGTCGAACTAAAAGCCCGGACCTTTAAAAAAGTGCATAATGGTTTATAACACCAGTCAGAGAAAGTCCAGACAGGAAACACAAGCCGGTGTCTCTGCTCTTCTTCCGTCTCTCTCAGCTGATGATGAAGACTCTCGGTCCCTCCTCTCTCATAGGAGGAAGACTCTCGATCACCATGTTGTCCATCAGACCGTATTTATCTTCTTTTTTATTCCTCCATCCTCGATCTCCTTCTGCTCGTGCATTGGCTGAAATCTCCTCCGAGAGCCCCTCCCTCTCCACCGGCTGAGCCAGCTGACTGGTCAGCTCCTTCATCGTCATCTGAAAGACGTCAAAGCAGGTTTGAATCACATCTATTGTACATGTTGTACTTTGTAGCCCTACAGGTTTCCACTATTCTTTTCTTAATATTAGCCATAAAGACACATCAATGTGGAGGGGAGGGACCACCAACCTGCAGCTCTTTGAAGAGGTGGAGCATGGCCACGCCCACCACAATGACCAGGAAGGCTCCCAGCGTCGTGACCACGTCCACCGGCCTCATGCTCCTCCACTCCTGGAAGAGGATGATGGAGGTGGACAGAACCACGGAGGTGAAGAGGACGTAGTAGATGGGGTAAACCAGCAGGGTGTTGAAGGTGTCCAGAGACTTGTTGAGGTAGTTCACCTGTGAGCGGCAGAAACACACTTCTGTTTCTGAGTATGTGAAACTGTTTCAATACTTCCGCAGTATTTGATACTAGCCAAGAAAAGCTGTATCTTGTTGTCAAGTTATAGCCTTGTTATGTTCATGGTTAAATAAAAATGTATTAAAAAAAAGTTATCAAATAGATATTTCTCAAATTCGAATATCATGACACCACTACTGAACACTGAACACATTTTTCACTTGTAAAATGTGAAAAATGTGTTCAAACCCAGATTTTTTAACTACTTTTAATTACAGTCTTGTGGTTCTGTGCCTCAGCACACCAGTCCAATTGTTCCTGGCCAGAACATAGAGTCTTATCTTGTCACAGTGAAATTAATATTTGACCTTTTGGATACAAAATGTCATCCCTTCATCATTTTATCTAAAATTTGTCCAAAATGTTGTCATAATTATCATGTGAAGTCCTCTATAGGAAGCAGTGAAGCATTTGTTCTTCAGTTCCTTATAAACAAGTTATAATACGGTTTTGTAGAACTTCCAGGGGGAAGCATTGCACCATGACTGAACGAGCAAGAACCGGAGAGCGCAACACGAAGAGAGAGATAACTGGAAGTGATCTCTGCGTGGAGAAGCGCTAAATAAATGTCAGAGTTTTCTGCTGTTTACTGCTGTGCCAACCGGTCAAATCAGGAAAAAAACAAGAGCTACTTTCAGGTCCCAAAAGTAGAGACACATGAAGGCGAGAAGTTTTAAAAACTCAGCGCAACGGTTGCAGACACGGACTGAAAACCTCCGTCTAAACTAGTTATAAGCCTCAAGACTCTGACATTAGTGCGCCATTGGGATCATGTGACTGCAAACAAGCTACAGCGCTCACGTGAAAGAGACATATGGAGAGCCCGAAAACATACTGCCTCCAGTCACGGTGCAAATGCACCAAAATGGTGACTGGATGAAGTAAAAACATTCCTCTGTTTACTTTCCATGAGAGGATCTCAGACAGACAGAACATCCTCTGTTGTTTTCACAGCAGGCATTGCAGGTCAGACTGCTGAGCCGAGCCGCACTAAGCTGTGAGAATATGGCAACATATAAAAACCTAAAAGAAGAGAATTAAAATAACTTTACGGCTCACCTGTGTTACTATGGAGACGATGAGAGTGAGCAGCAGGATCCAGGTGAGAGGACTAGCAAGCACTGAAAGATCATACATCACTAGACAAGGAGAGAAAGAGGACAGTAAATATTAAGAGTCCTGCATCGATTCATCGGCACCGCAAGCAACCAACGAGATATAATTTTCATTCCATCTTCCTCGTAAAAACCTGATGCCTACATCACCCACAATGCAACTCTGCAGTAATTTATCTGTATTCATTTTTTTAACGAATAGAAAACATTGGGAGGTATTCGGTCCCTAACCAGTGTTGATGGCGATGGCGAGGCCCTTCACAGAAGAGACGGTGAAGGCTCCGAGCAGCGAGCAGATGCTGATGTAGATGAGGATGTTGGAGGGACCAAACCGAGGAGAGAAATACAGCACGAGAACCGCACACAGAACCAGCACGAACGACATGTACACCAGGAACCCTAACACACACACACACACACACACACACACACACACACACACACACACACACACACACACACACACACACACACACGACAGAGTCAGTACTGAAATCTAGCATAATAAATCGGCCACCACAGGAAGTTGGCAGTAACCAGGTGTGTTGCCTCTCACCAGGCTCCAGCAGCTTGTTGGTCATGTCCCGCAGTGATGTCACTTCCTGTTCCTGTGGGGCGTGGATTACCAACAAGATGCTTCCCAGCACGCACAGAAAACAGCCGAGCTTCCCCACCACGTTCAACACCTCCCCCAACAGGTGGGAGGACAGTACTGCACTGAAACACACACACACACACACACACACACACACACAATCAATTTATCAAATAATCCTCAACAGCAGAGACAAACAAAACTGCTTCTGCGCTGACAAAGTGAGGTTAAACTGAAGCTACAGTTACCTGATGAGGACACTCAGAGCGCCCAGCGGAGTCACCAGCGTGGCCGGAGCAAACATGTAGGCGGCAAAATTACAGGCCTCTCCTGCTCCCACTGCAGAGATGGAGAACAATGCTGAGGGAACCACATTAAATGAAAACATCACGTGACTGCTGATAACATCTGTAATCATGCTAAACAACAAACAGGTCTTTGATATTCAACTGTAGAACAAATAACAGTCAGATGAGAAGATGGATATCAGTTTCAAAAGGTGCAGGTGTGTCTTTAGCCTAGTTTAGTAGCAATGTGGGTCAATTTACTTCCACTGCTTACTTTCATTTTAAAGTAACACGTTATTCTACAATATCAGTCTGTGCAGAGTAATGTGTTGCACCAGAATAACCACAGAAGTCCGACTGAGTGTTTTAAAGCAGAAGAGGGTAAGATCATTTCTTCCTACAGCCTCAGATTAACCTGATCTCAAGTGACTATGAAATCTTATATATCATTCAAATTGTATTGATTGGCTCTCATTCCACCCAACTACCCACCCATATGGTGTTGGAGATAGGGAAACGACTTGCCACAATTGGGCTTATTGATTTGTGGTAACCAATAACAACTCAGCAACAAAGAGACACAAAGGAGTTGACTGGCGTTCCAAACTGAGAGTGCTGGCTGCACTCCAGAGGCCGTCCTGGAGTGAAAACTAAACAGTGAAAGGCGGAGACACGTTTATGTTGTAGGTAGCAACACAAAGAAAACAAACATACCCAACAACAGTGGGTGAAATGTAACACAAAATATAAAATGTTAATCATGAAAAAAGAAAATCCACACACTTCACACATGGAAAATTATTTAATTGTTTTCAGGAAGAAATTTTTGTTCTGAAAAACACTTTTCACTCCCAAACTAAATCTGAAATTAAAAAAATGTTCACTCTCACACTCTTCGCAAGTTGTTCGTTCACCACAGGATTCAAATACAGCAACCATTCACGCCCACATTCACACCTACAGACAATCTCTCTATTTGCATGTCTTTGAGTTGTGGGAACGTGGAGTGGAGAGAACAGCTCAGCACAGAAAGGCCCTGCCTGCTCTCAAACCCTGGACTTTCTTGTCGTGATGCCAACACAGCAAGAAGGTGCTAACCAGTGCTAACCAGTGCTAACCAGTGCGCCAGCGTGGATGAAAACAAACATTAATTTACTTTTTTGTGGGACAAATTTCTTGCCAAAACATCTTTAAAGTTTTTAAACTGGTGTGATCTGAAGGAAATTAAGTCCAGATTACACAAAGGTTACAATAGAAGCTGTTGTCCTGTTATCTTTTTTATTTTAAACTTTTGATTAAGCTAGGCTAGCAGTTTCCCTTTGTTTACAGTCTTTGTGCTAAGCTATGAACCTGACTGATGGAAGTAAGCAGTTCACAGAGCTGTGAATTATGATCTCAGATAAAAAATAAATTCTTACTGGTTAACAGGCCTCCCCACCACAGCCAGTCCTTCAGGTAGCCATGACCTCCATCCCCTAGAAACACAGATACACAGCGTTATACTTTATGCACAGAATCAGGCTTCTTTATGATTTCAGTAAGTTACAGGAAATGTTATCGTCAGATCGAGAGATTATCATGCCCTGAATGTGAGATAACACTGATATATCAAGATCATTCCAACAGCTCAAACAAAATATACAGCTAAATATGAGCACAATAAAAACATGTTTACAAAATGAGATGATTAAGTTTCTAGATACTCAAGCGGTTAGATACCACAGCTGTTTGTAACCCAAGTATTTAGATTTAGTTTCCTGTTCCCGCTGTGCCCGGTCAGGTGGGGAAAAAAAAGACACACACAAAAAACTGTAAAACCGGTTTGTTTAAGTTGAGCCACTTTCTATTTGACCACGTGTTTCATAACACAGAGGCTGAAATCAAAAGTCCAAACAGTCTTTATCTCCAACTTTTCTTCCCTCCAGGCCTCTCACACCACTTTTTAAACCACTGAATTGTAGAAAACTTGGTGATATGACAATATTTGTACATATAGCAAACTGCTCATTATCAGATCTGTTTGGGCTAATGGCTGGTGTTCGAAGTCCAACGTGCAAACACTACATTTGGAAAGTGCTTTTAGTTTCTGTGCTCCGCACACCTGGATCACTTTACAACAAACATTAAACTCTTCTCTGCTGACCTGCTCTGGTGTGACCCTTGCTGGCCAATCGGAGGAGAGCCTTCTTCTTTAGGATGACGCTCCCACCAATCAGGAAGGCGGACAGCAGGGCCAGCGTCAGGCCCAGCCACAGCTTGTACGGACCGTTTGTCTGCAGATCTGGAGACAAACATGTACAGTATTCACAGTGTGTTTTTAAGGGTGTGTACCTGCAGTGTGTGTTTAGTGACTTGCCTGATATATATTAACAGCGACCAATCAGATTCAGACTGATTACTCAGTCATATTGTTCCACATGAAGGTACAGATCTACAGGTTCACGTGTTTTGTTTTCATCTGATAAGTGAGTATGAAGTCTGAAGTGAATCCAGGAGCGATTACAGATGTTTTTATTGAAAGAATAAATCACATGAATCACACCGTGTCTTATTTACCCCTTTTTGTTCGCTGAGTTTGTACAAAACTCTGATGAGCTCCATGTTAACATGACCTGCCCTCCAGGCAAACAATAATGGACATAATAAAGTTCCTCTTAAAGTCACATTTAAATTCAATCTGGCTTTCTCTCACTCTTGATGTTTATCAGAGGTTGTTATCACTCTGTTCCCTCTTCATTGTCTCACAGCACAGAATACAGAACTGGCACGAATATGAGATGAACTTTAAGATATGAGACACTTTCACACTCGACATGTTGGCAAAGCTTCCCTGAAATGATATCAAAATAATAAAAAACTAGTCGGCCCTCGTCAGCCGACTGAGCATGTTGAATCGGTGGCGGAGCTCATCGGTGAGAAATGTCACTGTAGCTCCTTTCACACTTTAAAGGCGGGAATCCCGCGCTTGTAATCTGCCTCATCGTCTGTGTTAAAGCTACAGAGGCAGAATTTCATTCAGCCAGCGGAGGTAGTAACAGAGCATTTCTTCGTCATCTCTGGACAGCACGCAACATGGCAAATGCTAGCTGACATGCAAGAACAATTACAACGCATCTAGTAATTCCTGAAGACCTCTCTCCATTTTCTCTCCTGGTTTGTTTACCTTTAGCTTCTGTTAACGTCCATGTCGTCGCGTGACTTTGCCACAGAGCTTACACCGCAACAGCTTCTGACGGAATTACACTGCGCGTAGTAGTTCACTCGCTCAAAACAGTTCATGGAAACGCACCAGATCTCTTCATTTTTTGCAGACTTTCAATAGTTTGCTTATAAGTCGCTTCACACGTTATGGGAACGTGGCTTGCAATTTGATAAGGAAAAAATGAAACAGTTATTTCTTTTAAATAAGATAATTAATCTTCCTGAGGTCCTGTAAGAATGGAAAGTTTAAAAAAAAATTGAGTTTTTAATTCTGGTTAATTCATCTCTCAGACAACGCAAATCATTGTGACTGTGATTGTGCCAGACTGAAACTTCAGGTTCTCTGACACTTGATGCTGTTTGATAGAACGGGGGAGGAAAAAATACATAAATACAAAAAGTTGTTCTGGGTTTTTCCATTCACATGATGTTTACACACAAACAAAGACCCCTCAGGTATGAAGAGGTGTGTGTGTGTGTGTGTGTGTGTGTGTGTGTGTGTGTGTGTGTGTGTGTGTGTGTGTGTGTGTGTGTGTGTGTGTACCTGTTGAGTGAGTGTTGTTGTCCAGGTGTGTGTGGTACAATGTTTGCTCTCCGGGGATGAGACACACTGCAGAGTGAGAGCCGCACCACAGCCGGACCTCAGAGCCTGCAGACGGAGAGCATCAGTTAGTTAAACACAGATTTTAAATCAATGATGAGAAATGTATAAATACACATATGTACCACTTAAGAGTCTCAAACTTCAATAATTTAATGTGGTGTGTTGAAATGTTGAGCAGCGAGAGAAAAAGAAACTGTGTCATACTTGATCAGACAGCTTTTGATTTCAGGTCTAATGTGTTAGCATGCTACTGTTTGTTAATCACAGGGATCCACTGAGGCTGATGGGAATTAATGGCTTCAACTTGTGATTATTAGTCCCACAAAAACTTTTTTCTTCTTCTTTTCTGTGCTATCAAAAATCTCTCAGCCCATTAGACTGTGATAAAAGAGCTGGAGCTGTTGTTTAGTGCAGGAATCTTCCTCAGACGGTTGAGTTTCCTGAGTGTTTGCCGACTGCGTTTCTTCTCTCTGAACTCGTTGGTGCCGTACTGGTTTGACCGCTGTGCACATTAAAGTAACGTGAGGACCGGAGAGGGCTCAGCATAACCAGGCAGTTCAATATTTACACTGTCAACACTGAGGCCTCACTACACGGAGACTGTATTAAACAGTTTGGATTATTGGAGGCAAGAAGTAGAGACAAATGTAAAGAGATAAGGTTTAATAAATGCTTTTACGTCGATGAAGGACCAAACACCCCGGCATACACAGAGTAATGTAGCTAGTGCTGATCAGCGCAGCCAGGACTGCACAGATGTACATCAAGGAGACGAAACAACTTCTCCATAAACAAATGAGACAACACAGGAGGGAAAACTCCTCAGGTCAACACACAAATCATTCCTTTGAGGACAATAATGTAAACTCCATGCCAGGGAAGACAGATGGTTTGAAAGAGGAGTAAAGGAATCCATCTATGTCAAACTGGAACGGTGAGGTGGCGTAAGGCTTTACTTATCACCCACCTACAACACAGCTTAACAATCATTCACACCTGTGCTCACCGAGTCATAGCAACCCACATGAAGGCCGGCTGGGTCAACAGCCTACAAGTGTCCCAAAGGACTCTGAAGCTCAGAGCTCACACAAAAGCTTCTTCAATCATTACTTTTTAAATAAATTAAATATGGAAGGAAGAAGCTTTTAAGTTCTTTATTTCTGACCACTTTCCATGAAGCTCCCTTTACAGAAATCACTTACATAAAGTTTATTTGGTGCTTTTTAACAGACATACAGAATAACGTTTATTTTCATAAATTAATATTTGCTCTGGTCTAAATGGAGCTTTATCTTCAAAACATTTCTATTTTCCTCATAATAAGAATTTATTAGACTATTAGACATTTTACCAGGAAATTAAAGGCCTGTAAAATAAAGCATGATTTTCATTTACATAAAAAAAAAATGGTGGCACAAAATGCCCATCAGGTCATTATTATCAGTCCAAATATCTCAAGAGTCTAATTTTTATTGAATTGAATAATGTTTTCAGTTTATTGACATAAGCTGAGTTTAGATGGACAGTATTTCTTAAATCTGATTTAAAACAATCTAATTAGAATTTCTAACTAAAGCATCAGATACGGTGTGTTTACAGGACACACAGCATTTAATCCCTTTCTGACACGTGATGTGAGCATCCCAATCAAACTATTACAGCAGCATCGAGTCGCCCTGTTCTTTCTAATTTATTCATCCTTTCCTCTTCCTCCTGATGTAGTCGTATGTTGACATGTTTTGAGACACTAATACAAATGATGAATTACATCTCGTGTGAAGTTTATTAAGAAAATTCATTCATTTGTTTCAGTGGGAGCACAGTGATGAGGATGGACCCACATTGTTCTCCGGGGCAAAATATTTCCATTTCTGGTTTGGTGAATTTCCAGCAACTTTTCATAAAAAACGAATCAAACCGATTTATCGATTATCAAAATACTTTGTTTTAAAAGTCGATTAATGTTTGCATATTTAATTCTGTGTCTCAGATGTGCTTAGTTTGTCTTGTTTAGTTGTCCAACAGCACGTTCTCCTTTATATTAGTAAAATAAATATAAGATAAGACTCCAGAGACACAGACAGACAGATAAGATCAATATGTGGCTCTATAATCTCCCTCCATGTTTCTGTATGAATCATATGAAAGAGGACTGTCAGAGAGGTTTATCTTACCGTTCCTGCACGTCTCATTATTCAGCTGAACTTCTCGCATCGTGTTGTTGTGTTGAGGGAACAGAAACACGAGCTGGAACTTCAGTCAGTGTCTCCTCATCGATGAAGAAGAACCTCCAATATGTCTACCGACCGAACAGCGCTTCTTTATCTCTTTAGGTACATCAGGCCCAGTTCTGTGGCCAGTAGTTCACCTGACAGAGGCTCTTCTTGGAGATTTAACAGGTGAGCACGACTTGGGCTCAGACGAGACCGAGTGAAAATACAGACACAGGTGGAGGAGGGAAACAACACGACACCTGACCCCGCCCGCCCCGCCCAGCCCCGCCCCGCCGGGACGAGCCGAGCCGGTGTCACCCAGCAGGTGTATCAACTTTCCCACCTAGCGGCACAAACGAGAGAGAAATATCCAATATACACACTTTTAAAAGGGTCAGGACTCCATTACTTCACCTACGTTGGATGAGTACTTCCTCCATCACACGGTAGATTAGAGAAGCAGCTGCTGACTCTGACGCGTTTCCTCTTGTAAAAGCGGCTCAAAGGGTTTGAAAACACTTTCAGTAAAGAACAAATCTCATCTGTTGTGTATTTTGTCGTCTTCCTCGCTGGTGCGCCGACTCACAGTGGACCATTGCTGCCCCCTCGTGGTAGATGTGATAAAACACAGCAGACTTCTTCTTCTTCTTCTTCTTCTTCTTCTAGTTCATCTTTGTTTTCTTTTTCTTCTAGTTGTTCATCTTCTCCTGCTTGTTGAAAAAGCCTCCTGGTGACAATGTTGTCTAATGAGCAGTTTTCCAACATTTTGAGTCACGGATTTTAACCATCTAATCCGCTTCTAGTTTCAATGTTGTGTCTGTTAAGCATTCTTTGTGATGGATTTGTAGTTTTTACCTGCTAAACTTCAAATACACTTGAAAGGATATAATGAAATTATATCAGAATATAGGATTCTAATTCTAATAATAACTGATAGACATTAGTTGGTAATAAATCTTAAACTTTGATAAGCTTTATCATATTTATTCAAATATACATCAGGAAGTATTCAGACCTTCATTTTTTCACATTTTGTCATGTTGCAGATATTCTGTTTTGCAAATGTATTCAAAAGGAAAAACTGTAAATGTCACACTGACATAAATGTTACATCCAAGATGATGATTGCCTTCCTCAGTGTTGAAAATATGCCTTGTGATAAGCGCTCCAATCATGTGTTGATTAAATAAATACATTAAAAAGGCCTGAAAGCTCTCAACATCCTGCACTTTCCCCGTGAAACCCAAAATCATTCTACTCCTGCCATCATGCAGCATCAAATCAGATGGAGGTTTTACAATTATCTAAAACACCCTGAATTTGTTTGTTTGACCTTAAGCTGCGCGTGGTCACACCTTCAGTTCTGGTTCATGAATCATCCAACATGTCCTCATTCAGACTTTAGTCGGTTGATTGAAGTCATGACAGAAACACACTTTTGATTTCTCTCAATTCACTAAACTTTATTTTCTAGGAAAAATGATTTCATCCATTTCTAAGCAGTTCATTTGAAAGCGGTTGGTTTTACAGAAAGAGGACAGCGCTGCCGCTCTTCTGAGCAGGGGGGCGTTGGCAGGGTTCAGGCTAAGTTAGCCATGAAGCTAAGCCATGCTAAGCCAGGCTATGCTAACTAGAGCGAGGCTAAGCACCGTTCAGTTGCAGTACGTCTGCAGGTCGTAGAGGGTGCAGGGTGTGTGGCAGCAGTGCTCCCATCGGCTTCGCTTCACCATCATCTCCATCTGGTCCTTGAAGGCGAACTCTGCCACCTCGTTCTCGCTGCCTGTCGCTGCAGCTCCACCTGCTTTAGGTGGGAGGAAACCTGACAGGACAAACAGGAAGTCATCATCCTACATTTACATTGACACTAATACTGAGTATGTGTTGTGTATTTACTGGTGGTGTAAAGGTTTTTAGTCGCAGGTCTCACCCATCAGAGAGTCGACGTCTCTCTTGTCGTTGTAGAAGAAGCCCGTGTCTCCACAGACCAGGTAAAGGGCGTCGACCAGGTGAGAGCCACACAGGCGCTGTGCAGGCACAACAGCCTGGGAGCCCGGCCATGATACGGCCAGTAAGACCACGAGGGAGACAGACTGGAGCCACAGAGCCGCCATGTTGGACGAGAGCTGAACACACAAACACAAACATTATGTTTTAAAACATCATCTCAGGAGTTTCTGATTCTGAAAACTAACGCAGGGACTCAAGACGAGGGACACTGTAGTTATCTCAGACAACGTACAGAGGATAAACGGAGAGGAGGACAATAGAGTGAGAAAGGAAGGTTACAAGAAGACGACGAGAGGACAGGTGGAGGATGAGAACACATAGATGATGAGTAGTTGAGGAGGACAGCTAACCTGGACATTTGGTGGAGAAGAAGAAGAAGAAGAAGTACATGGAGAAAAGTAAAAGTTGTTAGAGGAGGAAAAGATGGCAGAGTAGACAGATGATGAGGAGTAGGAAGCGAAGGAGGACAGCTCATCACTTGAGAAACTAGAAGAGGAAGAGGAGAAGAACTCACCTGTAGAGTCAAAAGAGGAGGAGAAACACCTGTAGAGCTGGAGGAGGAGGAGATGGACGAGGTGAATGTGATGAAGAGGAGGAGAAAGAGCTGAGAAGCTGAAGGCTGGTTGGTGTGAGGACGAACAGAAGGCCTCCGCTCCTTTTATACTCCATCACCTCCACCTGGACACGCCCACCACTCTGTGTGTGTGTGTGTAAACAGTTTAGTCAGCACACAATAAGTGACTCAGTTACTTCTGATTGAGCGCTCGCATCACTTAGTAAAACAAACGGAGGCTAATGATCCGGCATGATCTGATCACCTCGTAGACAAACATTGATCATCAGTCGGCCTCCTGCTGCTTCTGATGAGCTCAGCAGACCAACAGGTACCGAGATCAGTTTACTGTGTAGCAGTGAAAGTTGTCTCTGAAGAGGAACTCGTAGCTTCAGCATCAGTTTCAGCTCTTTGTTTATCTGTCTTGGCATTTTCAAGGAAAAAGCTACATGAAAACAGACACAGTGAGAGACGAGCTGCTGAACATAGCGGAGCATTTAAGGAGATTTCAGACCTCTTCATTCTTTTTCACATTTTGTCTTGTTGCAGACATTTTGTTTTGCAAATGTATTCAAAAGGAAAAACTGTAAATGTCACACTGACACAAATATTACATCCAAGATTATGTTTACCTGACACCCAAAATCATTCTGGTTCTGCCATCATGCGGCATTAAAGTCGATGGAGGTTTTACGATTATTATTTCAAACACCCTGAATTTGTTTGAGTGTTGCTGTTCATCACTATTTGACCTTAAGCTGCGCTTGGTCACACCCAACATGCCCTCTTTTAGACTCTGGTCGGTTGATTGAAATCATGACAGAAACACACACTTGATTTCTCTCAATTCATTAAACTTTATTTGCTAGGAAAAATAATTTAATCTATTTTTAAGCACTCTCTTTGAAAGCGGTTGGTTAACAGAAAGAGGACAGCGCTGCCGCTCTTCTGAGGAGGGGGGCGTTGGCAGGGTTCAAGTTAAGTTAGCCATGAAGCTAAGCCATGCTAAGCTAGGCTATGCTAACCAGAGCGAGGCTAAGCACCGTTCAGTTGCAGTAGTTCTGCAGGTCGGAGAGGGTGCAGGGTCGGAAGCAGCAATTGAACGGTTCGCCTCGCTTCCCCATCATCTCCATCTGGTCCTTGAAGGTGAACTCTGCCACCTCGTTCTCGCCGCCCGTCGCTGCAGCTCCGCCGGCTTTAGGTGGGAGGAAACCTGACAGGGCAAACAGGAAGTCATCATCTTACATTTACACTAACACTAATAATGAGTATCTGTTGTGTATTTACTGATGGTGTGAAGGTTTTTAGTCGCAGGTCTCACCCATCAGAGGGTCGACGTCTCTCTTGGGGTTGTAGAAGAAGCCTCTCTCTCCACAGACCAGGTACAGGGCGTCCTCCAGCGCAGAGCCACACAGGAAATGTCGGGCGGTGGCCTCGGAGCCCGGCCATGATACAGCCAGTAAAACCAGAAGCGAGACAGACTGGAGCCACAGAACCGCCATACTGGACGTGAGCTGAACACACAAACACAAACATTATGTTTTAAAAAATCATCTCAGGAGTTTCTTGGGCTGATTCTGAAAACTCAAGCAGGGCTCGAGACAAGGAGCACCATAGTTATCCCAGACAGTGTACAGAGGATAAAAGGAGGAGTTAATGGAGAAGGAGAAGGAGGAGAAGACAGGTGGGGGAGGAGAAAACATCGATGAAGAGTTGCTGAGGAGGACAGCTATCCTCGATTTTTGGTGGAGGTGAAGAAGAAGAAGTTGGAGGAGAAAAAGTAAGAGTTGTCAGAGGAGGACAAGATGGCAGAGTAGACCGATGATGAGGAAGATAAGGGTGAAGAAGTGGACGTGTAGAAAGATGAGCAAGAGAAGGAGGAAGAAGAGGAGAAGAAATCACCTGTAGAGTCAGAAGAGGAGGAGAAACACTCACCTACAGAGCTGGAGGAGGAGGAGATGGACGAGGTGACTGTGACGAAGAGGAGAAGGAGTTCATTTTATACTCCATCACCTGCACCTGGACACACCCACTGCTCTGTGTGTGTGTGTGTGTGTGTGTGTAAACAGTTTAGTCAGCACACAATAAGGGACTCAGTTACTTCTGATTGAGCGCTCGCATCACTTAGTAAAACAAACAGAGGCTAATGATCCAACATGATCTGATCACCTTGTAGACAAATATTGATCGTCAATCATGAGTTTCAGCTCTTTGTTTATCTGGACATTTTCAAGGAACAATCTACATTAAAACAGACACAGTTAGAGACACACTGCTGAACATAGCGGAGCATTTAGCAGCTGAAGAGACAGATATTTCCCTCAGGAGGTGGTGGAGACCAAAATCAGAGCTAAAACAGAGAATATAATGGACAGAAACACGACTAAATTACTCATCCCAGCTCAGCTCAATCGCAATAAAGAACAAAAGTTGTATTTAGGGATGTTGAAACTTGACATTTATTTTGGTTCAACTTTCATCTGCACGTCCTTATCCTGTGCTCATGTTCTGTTTAGGTTTAGGCACAAAAAAGACTTAGTCAAGGTTAGTTTTCACTGGCAACTGTCCCAAAGTGTTAAACATATCCAGGGGTTTCACCCTTCTAAATGTTGAAAAGCACTTTGGAGCAGCTGTAACTCCACCACCATGCCTTCTGCCTCACAGCAGGAAAGTCTGAGCTGCTAAATGCTGATGAAACTGTGAGAGTGTTAGTGCGAGGGGCGGGGGAAGTAATGAGAGGATGAAGTCCATCTTCCATTATCCACTTCAAGAAAAAAGTTGAAATGTCTAATAGAACTAAAGTCTCAAGATTTAAGTCGACATCTTTAAAATGTGAAGCCTACTGTCTTGTTTAGTTGTCCTTACCAACGGCTCTTTCTCCTTTATATTAGTGAAATAAATATGAGGGAAGACTCCAGAGACACAGACAGACAGATAAGATCAATATGTGGCTCTAAAATCTCCCTCCATGTTTCTGTGAATCATATAAAAGAGGACTGTCAGAGAGGTTTATCTTACCGTTCCTGCACGTCTCATTATTCAGCTGAACTTCTCGCATCGTGTTGTTTTGTTGAGGGAACAGAAACACGAGCTGGAACTTCAGTCAGTGTCTCCTCATCGATGAAGAAGAACCTCCAATATATCTACGGACCTAGCAGCGCTTCTTTATCTCTTTAGGTACATCAGGCCCAGTTCTGTAACCAGTGGTTCACCTGACAGCAGCTCTTCTCTGAGATTTAAAACCGACTGAACACATACAGGTGGAGGTAGAGGTGGAGGAGGAAAACTATAAGACACCTGATGCTGGTGCTCAGATTGACAATGGACTATTGCTGCCCCCTCATGGCTGATGTGGTAAAACACTGCAGATTTCTTCTCCTTCTTGATAAGTTTAAGTCTCCTCCTGTCTGCTGCCGAGATGCTGCTGCTCCATAGAAAATGGCTGATGCCACCACAGAGTCATAGATAGTTCCCCTGCACTCCAAAGGACCTGAGCTTCCTCAGCAGATACAGTCTGCTCTGACCTTTCTTATATGTTGCTGCAGTGTGATCAGTCCAGTCCAGTATGTTTTTCAGGTGAACTCAGAGGTACTTGTAAGATGTCATCATCTCATTGTCAGTTCCCTGGATGTTCACCTGTGTGTCTGTGCCTGTGGAAGTCCATCACTCGGTCTTTGGTCTTCCTGTGGTTCCGCTGGCACCAGTCCACATAGTCCTGAACTTTTGTAGATGACGTTTGGATGATTGGTGGGAGACGTCTGCAGTGTGCAGGTACCACGCAGGAGGTTTTCCACAGCGTTGGCACTTTTCCCAGCTTCAGGCTCATGTTGAAGATATACTCCACAATCCTAAACAGCTGGTCTGCACAGGACTTCAGTCTGACGTCTGATCCCTGGCAGCCTGAGAGTCTGGTTTCCTCTGCCCAGAGATGGTTTTAAAGGTTTTCCAGACTCCACTGACGTTGCAATGCTGTCGCTGGTCCTCCATCTTCCCCCGGTGGCTGTTCTTCCCCTCTCAGATCTTCTTCCTCGCCCTCTTTTTCTCCTTAAGGAGAGCCTTTATGTCAGGAGTAATCCAGCGTTTGTTGTTAAAAAAAACGTACAGTCTTTGTGGGTATGGTGTTATCCACACAGACGTTTATGAAGTCCTTTACGCAGCCTGTTAAAGTTCCCATGAGGAATGCACAGTTCTTCCCACACAGTTGAGTCAAAGCCTCTTCAGACTCCTCATGTCTTAACTGTGCCGGTTTCCTCTGGTTGCCTTGTTAACAGTAAAGTATTCAGACCGCTTCACTTTTTTCATATTTTATTATGTTGCAGACATCTTTTTTGCAAGTTTATTGAAAAGGAAAAACTGAAATATCTCACTGACATAAATATTGCACACAAGATGATGATTGCTTTGCTCCTATCACGTGTTGATTAAATAGATAAATTAACAGAAATGAGCCTGGAAGCTCTTAACATTCTGCACTTCCCCTGTGATAAATCTTTCTAGTTCTGCCATCATGCAGCATGAAATTAAATGGAGGTTTTACGATTATTTAAAGCACCCTGAATTTGTTTGAGTGCACTGTAACAAGATACACCAGTTGCTCTAATGTTGGATTTGCTGTTCATCACTTTTTATTTGACCTTGAACTGGTTGCACCTTAAATTGTGCTTCATGAATCATCCAACATGCCCTCATTTTGACTTTGGTCTGTTGATTGAAGTCATGACAGAAAGTACTTTATAAAAGTCACCACATCAAAAACAAACACGTGTTTTTTTCTCAATTCACAAAACTTTATTTTCTAGGAAAAATAATTTCATCCATTTTCTCAGTACTTAATTTGACAGTGGTTGGTTTTACAGAAAGAGGACAGCTCCGCCGCTCTTCTGGGTGAAGGGGGGAATGGCGGGGTTCAGGCTAAGTTAGCCAAGAAGCTAAGCCATGCTAAGCCAGGCTAGGCTAACCAGAGCGAGGCTAAGCACCGTTCAGTTGCAGTAGTTCTGCAAGTGGAGGATGCTGCAGGGTCGGTGGCAGCACTCCTCCACGATGCCTCGCTTCACCATCATCTCCATCTGGTCCTTGAAGGTGAACTCTGCCACCTCGTTCTCGCCGCCCGCCGCAGCAGCTCCGCCTGCTTTAGGTGGGAGGAAACCTGACAGGACAAACAGGAAGTCATCATCCTACATTAACATTAACACAAATACTGAGTATCTGTGATGGTGTGAAGGTTTTTAGTCGGAGGTCTCACCCATCAGAGGGTTGACGTCTCTCTTGGAGTTGTAGAAGAAGCCTTTCTCCCCACAGACCAGGTAAAGGGCGTCAACCAGGTGAGAGCCGCACAGGTGCTGTTCGGCCACAACAACCTCGGAGCCCGGCAATGATAAGACCAGTAAGACCACGAGAGAGACAGTCTGGAGCCACAGAGCCGCCATTCTGGACGAGAGCTGACCACACAACATTTTTTTTAAAACAATGTAAAACAGGAGGACAAAAGAAAGAGAAAGGAAGGAGGTTACAAGAAGACAAAGGAGCAACAAGAGGAAGAGAGTACAGATACAGGAGCAGTTGAGGAAGAGGAGAAGGAGGAGAACACAGGTGGAGGAGGGGAAAACATATAATGACTACTTGAGGAAGAGAGCTAATCTTGACATTTGGTGGAGGAGGAGGAAAAAAGGTTGTTAGAGGAGGAGAAGATGGCCGAGTAGCCAGATGCTGAGGAGGAGGAAGTGTAGAAAGATGAGCAAGAGAAGGAGAGGGAGGAGAAGGAGGACGACAGCTCATTACAAGATAAAATAGAAGAGGGAGAAGAGAAGAACTTCCATGTAGAGTCAGAAGTGGAGGAAGAGGAGAAGAAACACTCACCTTATACTGCTGGAGGAGGAGAAGATGGACGAGGTGAATGTGACGAAGAGGAGGAGAAGGTGTTGAGAAGCTGAAGGCTGGTTTGTGTGAGGACGAACAGAAGGCCTCCGCTCCTTTTATACTCCATCACCTCCACCTGGACCGCCCAGATGTGTGTGTATAAACAGTTTAGTCAGCACACAATAAGTGACTCAGTTACTTCTGATTGAGCGCTCGCATCACTTAGTAAAACAAACGGAGGCTAATGATCCGACATGATCTGATCACCTCGTAGACAAACATTGATCGTCAGTCGGCCTCCTGCTGCTTCCGATGAGCTCAGCAGACATTTTCAAGGAAAAATCTACATGAAAACAGACACAGTTAGAGAATAGCTGCTGAACATAGTGGAGCATTTAGCAGCTGAAGAGACAGATATTTCCCTCAGGAGGTGGTGGAGACCAAAATCAGAGCTGAAACAGAGAATAAAATGGACAGAAACACGACTAAATTACTCATCCCAAGTTTCTGCAAATCATGGATGTGGAAACTTTACATTTCTTTCGGTGCAACTTACATTTTCACATCCTTACTATGCTGTGCTCATGTTCTTATTAGGTTTGTGCACAAAAAACAGTCAGGGTTAGTTTTGACTGGCAACTGTCCCAAAGTGTTAAACATATCAAGGGGTTTCACCCTTCTAAATGTCTAAATGCACTTTGGAGCAGCTGTAAAACCACCACCATGCCAGGAAAGTCTGAGCTGCTAAATGCTGATGAAACTGGGAGAGTATTAGGGCGATATTTTATATTAGTAAAATAAATATGAAGAGGGAAGACTCCAGAGACACAGACAGACAGATAAGATCAATAGAGATGTGTGGCACTAAAATCTCCCTCCATGTTTCTGTATGAATAACATAAAAAAGGACTGTTAGAGAGGTTTATCTTAGTGTTTCTGCAAGTCTCATTATTCAGCTGAAGTTGTGTTGAGGAAACAGAAACATGAGCTGGGACTTCAGTCAGTGTCTCCTCATCGAGGTATGAAGTTCTGTGACAGTAGTTCACCTGACAGAAGCGCTTCTTGGAGATTTAACAAGTGGGCATGACTTCACGGAGGAGACAGTCTGAGCACAGACACAGGTGGAGGTAAAGGTGGAGGAGGAGGAGGAAAACAAAACGACACCTGACGCTGGTGCCCCAATTGACAATAGACCATTACTGCCCCCTCATGGCTGATGTGATAAAACACTGCAGACTTCTTGTTTTGGTTCTTCTTCTTCCTCTTCTAGTTCTTCGTCTTCGTGTAGTTCCTCCTCAACTTCTTCTAGTTCTTCTAGTCCTTCTTCTTCTAGTTCTTCACTGTCTATTACTTCTTCTTTTTCTTTGTCTTTTACTTCCATGGACCATCAATCTGGTCAATCACGAGTGATTCTCATCTCATCCGTCCACAACATTTTTAAAAAATCTGTCCTCAGATATTTCTTGGCCATGTCTGGACGTTTCCTCTTACACCGATCAGGCGTAACATTATGACCACCTGCCTTATATTGTGTTGGTTCCCCTTTTGCAGCCAAAACAGCCCTGAACCGTCGAGGCGTGGATTCCACTGGACCCCTGAAGGTGTGCTGTGGTATCTGGCACCAAGATGTTAGCAGCAGATCCTTTAAGTGCTGTATGTTTTGAGATCAGCCCTCCATGGACTGGACTTGTTTGTCCAGCACATCCCACAGATGCTTGACTGGATTGAAATCTGGGGAACACCTCAAACTTACTGTTGTGCTCCTCAAACCATTCCTGAACAATTTTTGCTTTGTGGCATGATGCATTATCCTGCTGAAAGAAGCCTTCAGGGAGTACCATTTCCATGAAAGGGTGTCCATGGTCTGCAACAATGCTTAGGTGGGTGGTACGTGTCAAAGTAACATCCACATGGATGGCAGGACCCAAGGTTTCCTAGCAGAACTTTGCCCAAAGCATCACACTGCCTCTGCCGGCTTCCCATCATTCCATATATGCATGGTGCCACGTGTTCCCCATGTAAAAAACACACACGCTCCCGGCCATCCACGTGATGTAAAAGAAAACGTGATTCATCAGGCCAGGCCACCTTCTTCCATCGCTCCGTGGTCCATGCCTATTGTCGGCGCTTTCGGCGGTGGACGAGGTCAGCATGAGCACCCTGACTGGATGCAGCCCCACACACAACAAACTGCGATCCGCTGTGTATTCTGACACCTTTCTATCAGAACAAACATTAACTTCTTCAGCAATTTGAGCAACAGTAGCTCGTCTGTTGGTTCGGACCACACAGGCCAGCCTTCGCTCCCCATGTGCATCAGTGAGCCTTGGCCGCCCTTGACCCTGTAACCGGATCAGTGTTATTCACTTCACCTGTCAGTGGTTATGTATGCCTGATCCGTGTATGTGTCTTGTTCAGTGGTGGTCGGGTTTCGGCCTCCCTTACCTTGGCCATGTCTCTGAGCACTGAACACCTTGTACTTCTTGGCACTCCAGGTAGGTCGCAGTTCTGGAACATGACAGCGCTTGAGGATAATCGGTTCCTGGTAGCTCCTCGTTTGATTCTTCTCAAATCTTTGGTAGTTAATTTGCGTCTTTTTTTTTGCTCAATACGTTTCTTGCGACCCTGTTGAGTATTTGCAACAAAACGTTTGATAGTTCTGTATTATATATTATATATTATATGAATACATATGAATACACATACAGTATAAACAAAATTTCCTCCATTTCTCTTGAATAAATGATTGGACTACCTGGTTGCTACCTGACATTGCTCTGCTGTAGCTGGTTCTCCTTCCTCCTCCCGTGGCTGTTCGTCCCCTCTCAGCTACTTCTGCACAGCCTTCAACTCTTCCTTGTTGCCTGACCTAAATGCCCTCTTTTTCTCCTTAAGGAGAGCCTTAATGTCAGGATTAAACCAGCTTTTGTTGTTTGAAAAACACTGTACAGTCTTGGTGGGTACGGTGTTATCCATACAGAAGTTTATGCAGTCCTTTACGCAGCCTGTTAAAGTTCCCATGACAAATGCACAGTTCTTCCCACACAGTTAAGTCAGGGCCTCTTCAGACTCCTCATGTCTTAACTGTGCGGGTTTCCTCTCGTTGCCTTGTTAACAGTAAAGTATTCAGACTCCTTCACTTTTTTCACATTGTATTATGTTGCAGATGTTGTTTTGCAAATGTATTCAAAAGGAAAAAGTGAAATATCGCACTGTCATAAATATTACATCCAAGATGATGATCGCCTTCCTCAGTGTGTAAGTGCTCCTATCATGTGTTGATTAAATAAATAAATGAAAAGAAATGGGCCTCAACAACCTGTATTTCCCCTGTGATACCCAAAATCTTTCTAGTCCTGCCATCATGCAGCATGAAATTAATAATTAAATTATGATTTAAAACACCTTGAATTTGTTTGAGTGCACTGTAACAAGATACATCAGTAGCTCTACTGTTGTAGTCGCTGTTGATGATGTTGCTGATGTTGGAGTTCACTTTTTATTTGACCGCAGTAAACTACAGGTGATCACACCTTTATTTATGGTTCATGAATCAACCAATATATATTTAGTTTAGTCCTTTGATTGAAGTCATGACAGAAACACACACTTGATTTCTCTCAATTCACAAAACTTTATTTTCTAGGAAAATAATTTCATCCATTTTTTCTCAGCTCTCAGTTCAGGCTAAGTTAGCCAAGAAGCTAAGCCATGCTAAGCCAGGCTAGGCTAACCAGAGCCAGGCTAGGCACCGTTCAGTTGCAGTAGTTTTGCAAGTCAAAGATGTTGCAGGGTTTGTGGCAGCACTCCTCCACGATGCCTCGCTTCACCATCATCTCCATCTGATCCTTGAACGCGAACTCTGCCACCTCGTTCTCGCCGCCCGTCGCTGCAGCTCCGCCTGCTTTAGCTGGGAGGAAACCTGACAGGACAAACAGGAAGTCATCATCCTACATTAACATTAACACTAACACTGAGTATCTGTTGTGTATTTACTGATGGTGTGAAGGTTTTTAGTCGCAGGTCTCACCCATCAGAGAGTCGACGTCTCTCCTGGGGTTGTAGAAGAAGCCTCTGTCTCCACAGACCAGGTAAAGGGCGTCGACCAGGTGAGAGCCGCACAGGTGCTGTGGGGGCGCAGCGGCCTGCGAGCCCGGCCATGATACGACCAGTAAGACCAGAAGAGAGACAGACTGGAGCCACAGAGCCGCCATTCTGGATGAGAACTGAACACACAAACATTTTGTTTTGAAAACATCATCTCAGGAGTTTCTGATTCTGAAAACTAACGCAGGGACTCAAGACGAGGAGCACTGTAGTTATCTCAGACAACGTACAGAGGATATAAGGAGAAGAAGACAAAAGAGTGAGAAAGGAAGGAGGTTGCAAGAAGATGAAGGAGCAACAAGAGGAAGAGAGTACAGATACAGGAGCAGTTGAAGAAGAAGGTGGAGGAGAAGAAGAAGAAGTAGATGGAGAAAAGTAAAAGTTGTCAGAGAAGGAGATGATAGCAGAGTAGATAGATGAGGAGGAGGAGGAGGAAGTGGAAGTGGAGAAAGATTAGCAAGCGGAGGAGGAAAAGGAGAAGAAGTAGGAGCAGGACAGCTCATCACCTTAGAAACTAGAAGAGGAAGAGGAGAAGAAACACTCACCTGTAGAGCTGGGGGAGGAGATGGACGAGGTGAATGTGACGAGGAGGAGGAGAAGGAGTTGATAAGCTGAAGGCTGGTTGGTGTGAGGACGAACAGAAGGCCTCCGCTCCTTTTATACTCCATCACCTCCACCTGGACACGCCCACCACTCTGTGTGTGAGTGTGTGTGTGTGTGTGTAAACAGTTTAGTCAGCACACAATAAGTGACTCAGTTACTTCTGATTGAGCGCTCGCATCACTTAGTAAAACAAACTGAAGATAATGATCCGACATGATCTGATCACCTTGTAGCGGGCATTGATCGTCAATCGGCCTCCTGCTGCTTCTGATGACCTCAGCAGACAAACAGGAACTGAGATCAGTTTACTGTGTCGCAGTGAAAGTTGTCTCTGAAGAGGAAGTCGTCTTTACGGAGCTTCAACGTGAGTTACAGCTCATTTTCAAGGAAAAAGCAACATGAAATCAGACACAATTAGAGACACGCTGCTGAACATAGTGAAGCATTTAGTAGCTGAAGAGACAGATATTTCCCTCAGGAGGTGGTGGAGACCAGAAACAGAACTGAAATAGAAAGAACATTGTATGGAACTCTTAGTGACTCATATCAATCGCGATAAAGAATAAATGTTGGCAAGGTTTGTTTCTGCAAATCCAAGATGTTAACTTTACCTTTCTCTCACTTCAACTTTCAATTCTGTGTCCTTACATTGCTGTGCTTATGTTCTGTTTAGTTTTATGCACAAAAAACACTTAGTCAGGGTTAGGAAACGTTTGCTTTGGCTTTAAATTCCTGGTTCTGTTGCCTCAAAAGTGGCTGGAAACGGAAAGTGTTAAAAATATCCAGGGATTTCACTCTTACAAATGTTGAAATCCCCTTTAGAACAGCTGTAACACCTCGATCCCTTCTGCCTCACAGCAGGAAAGTCTGGGCTGCTAAAATAAATAGTCCAGAGCAGAATTTCATCATCAGGTGCCACAAACGCGACTCTAAATCAATAATCATGTCGATCCATTACAGCCAGATGTGGTCAACCCAATCACCAGGGGCATGTTGAACATTTCCATTTCTTTTTAGGTTCAATTTCTTAAGGGCTCCTTAAAACTCTCAAGTTTTAAAGCTTCACTTAAAACCCTCATGCACCTGATAAAACAAGGAGAGTATCAGAGCAAGGGGTTCTTTTTTTCATCAAGAAAAAAGTTGAAATTTGAAGAATAAACTTGACGTTTCGAGATTCAAGTTGAGCTTTTGAAGCTACATCAATCAGCGCATAAGACCCCCTCAACAAAATGCCTTGTGTAGATGAAATGGTGAGACTGTTCTTCAGAATCGGCTTCGGTAACAAAAATGTTATTTTTCTTTTAGCTCCCCACACAAGCTTGGAGGCGGCTGCACAAAATTGTATTTTGACTTTTTTCTTCAAGTGCATAAAGAAACAAAATGCGTTTGACGAGAATTGTCAATTTCAGGTTTAAGTGAAGCTTTGAATGCACAACTCATATTTATTTTGATTTAATTCATTAGGAACAATAGAAAAGAAAGCATGTAACTCATGTGCTGCCAATTTCCAACCCTTGTCCTTAGTTGGACTTCTAACATGTAAAATATAAAACATACAGCTTTCAATGGTCAGTATCATAAAATCACTACACAATAAATATATAAATGCTACTGGTTTTGTTTTAGCCAGAAAGAAAGCTGCTTGTCCAAATTTAGAGATACCATGATCACTGGGCACATCTATAGTGTGATATTACTACTTTTAGAACAAGTACAAGATCTGAGCACTTCGTCCACGTCACCCAGTGGTGAAAGTCTGGACCACGCAGGCACCACGAGGTCCTCCATCACTCAGTGTTTAATGTGAGTCCTGCCGACGGAGCTCCTGTTGCAGCCTGTTTGTCACAAACTCAACTAACCGTGAGGAGCGTCATCGTGATGACGGTGGAGGACGCTGAGAAGAGTGTTTCTGAAAGCTTCTCAGAATCAGAGTGAGGATGTCTCCACTTCAGACTCCTACCAGAAACCATCTGCTGCCTCTCACTGACTGAAGAACGCCATCTTTCATTTTCCAGACACATTTTTTAAAAACATTTAAGACAGATTGTTTTTTCTCCTTATTTAAGAATTGCAGGTTTGTATAAAGGCAGCAAACAATACAAACACAAAACTTTAGTTTTCAGTCCCTTTTTTGAAGTTGATGGAAAATATCTGAGACTTTTTTTTCTCTCAGGTGGACAGAAGAGCTCACTAACACTGATTTGACTTTAA
>CAEMYA010000585.1:1687050-1701832 GCA_903131615.1 Diplodus sargus | reverse complement strand
TATATATATATACATATATACATATATATATATATTATTGTAAGGCACATTGTTAATGCTTTAAAGTTAAGTGCCATTGCCAGAATTGGTACTTTCTCAAGATGACATCGTTCATCATCATGAATACATCTCTTCACTGGCTGAGAACATATTTTAAAGTGACAGGCCGAGACACAACAGTATGTATATTCCAAGTTAACGACTTGATGGTTAAAATGACCTAAAATTGGAGTTTCACAAGCGTTCTGAAATGTTGAGAAATAACAAAAAGAATTGGAGGGAATTTGTGAAATGTGTGCGTGAAGAGTTCAAAAAGGCAGCGAGGGAACACGTCATGCGGCCTGAACAGACTAAGCTGTCAATCATTAATCACTTAAACTGGGTTGTTATTTTCACCCACTTTCTGCTCAGATTATGGTAATTATTCACTTGCACTTTTACTGCTTGCTTAACATTTCTGAGATTTTTGCTGCTACTTATTTTGCGTCACTCCACTACATTTTGGAGGCCAACATTGTACTTTTTACTCCACTACTTTTATTTAATAACATAAATGACTAGTTGCTTTGCATTTTTGATGCTGCGTCAGTGCAAAAGTAACACATTTTCAAATAATTACTTTTTGAATAAACAAAACACTGATTACAGTAACCAGAAAAATGCTGAAAATCATATCTGATCGGCCAGGCCGATAATCAGTTGACTGTAAACACAAACGTAAACATAAGTATATTTTACAGTGAACCAAAATAATAAAACAAAACAATATTCCAGCACACACCAGGATACATTTTACACAATTTTAGCCACAATTATGTTAAAAAGAGCAAACTACGCTAACTTTTGTTCCGTGCTTGCTTGCTAAACCGCCTGTTGGCAGTTAGGCACAGATTAAATCTCTGTTCTTAAACAACTTTATTTACAGCTGAAGTTGACAATTCTAGAGAAGTACAGTTTTTTTTTTTACAGAAACACATGCTGGGAATTAAATACTGAGTAAATCTGAAGAAGCTACATTTGTAAACTGTAGTTTGCACTTCGCCATTTCCAGTGTGATTGTTGATAAAATGGTGTCACTTCTCTTCTTCTTATCCTGCTGTGATTTTTATTTTTTACTCTCCACAGTGGTTTACTTCGTGCCAGCTGTGCATGGGGTATATTTAGTTTTTTGGATTAGTATATTTTACTCAAATACATTTTACTGCCAGAAAATTAAGTTTGATTAATTCAAGTACATTTAACATCAGATACTTTAAGACTTATGCTCAAGTACTATTTGTATGGTTGACTTCTGCTCGTACTTTTCAATAAGATAGTTTACTTTTTTACAACACAGCTTTTTCAGAGGTCCTCTGAGGAAAAGTGTTGGATTGACATTCACATTCTGTGTTTCAGTTTTCAGGTCTTTCAAATTTAAAGACACAGTACATTTTAATTTCCTTCCAGGATGTAACGTGCGTACGTGTTATCTGATTTGAAGGTAGAAAGGTGACATTTGTCACAGCTTCCCAAAACCGAAAGTCAAACTTGTTTCTAATCTGATAGCGTGATAGCTGAGGTTTGGCTTTTTTCCTTTCACTGTCACTCATGCCTGCTGTGAACTTTGTGGCTTTGTCACTCTGTAATTATTTGTGCTTCATACAAAGCACTTAACAATTTGACGTATGTGCTCATTGATGAAAGCGAGCTGCTGTTCCAGGGAGCTATGTGATCATCAGTACTGGCTCAAGGCGCGAGCTGGGAATCGAGCCCTTTGGTGAACCTGCTCTACTTCCTAACCACAGCTGCCCCCACATATACTAAATGCATGAAAGGTGCAAAAGTAAACTGGAAAATCTGCAGTCAAACAACACATCAAATGATAATAATGTGTGCTCTGTGATGCATCTTCAGTGTTTTATAAAGAGCGAGTAGTCATCAAATCCTGTTCCAATACCAGAAAATCTCATTATGGTGTTCTCATTGAAACCACAAAGTCCAGGAAATGTTTTGTGTGTCACAGCAGAAATGTCGCCAACTCCCAGGACTTTATTGTTGTCATCCTTTGTGCATGATTTTATTTCACACGAGATATTATCAGATGTTGTTAACATGACTTCTGCTTCCTGGTTCCTCCTTCAGACGCCATCATGTCTACGTTTGTTGTCCAGCAGCCTCGGCCTGTGATGGTGGCCCAAAGCTCTGATGAGTGGGGATCGGGGATATGCGACTGCTTTGAGGACGTTCCTCACTGTAAGCGTCTGGTTCATCTTCATAACAGTGAAAGTGCTGGATGATAACCTGATATGTTCATGAAACAAATATCAAGTAGCTTTTTAATAGCAAATGTGAAGGATCTGTTAACCCAAACAACACATTGTCCTTACTTTAGATCTGGTAAACAGCAGAATTACGTTTTAAAGGAAAACTGTGGTATTTTTAAACCTTGAACGTATGTTTTAGTGTGTAGATGATTCATCTATAGTTTCTGAATCGGTCCAGTAGATCTCCTCAGCTGGCAGCTATCACACGGCTACAAAGTAATTACTTGGGGCAATTGTGACCGTCACAGTCTCGTCCACTGAAAGTGCTTGTTTTTTCCACTTACAGTCGAAGGCCTTTTTGCCGGTTGGACAACATTACAAAAACAATTCCTTTCCAGATGAACCTTTTTGTGAAACCTCTTGTTCTTAAGAAAGTTGATTTGAGTCTCATTCCACCATCCGCTATCCCAAAGGCTCAGTATTTGACAATTTAGGAGACTCAACTATCTTACAAACAGGGGTTTTAAATATGAAGATCCTTTTCATAACCAGAAACACAAGTCTCATTCAAAGAGAAGTCTCGTTATGAAATCTCAAGAGAGGTGTGTTGTTGCTGGAAGACAATGCTTGAAACCTGTTTGTGAGATGAGTTTGGACTTAACCCAACGGAACTGCCAGCAAGAATTTATTGTCAAAGTCTTGGCTGAATATTTCACAAACAAACTAGATGACACAACAACTGTTGCAGCTCACATCTCGTGAGATTTCAGAGCAAGAGTTGTGTTTCTGGTTGCATTTCTGTAATGTTGTCAGACACTTATAATAACAACCTCAGCCTGTCAGTGGCAAAAAGAAGAACTTTTAATGGACTTAACTTTGACACTCAGAGTTGATCCAAACGATTACGCTGCAGCTGTTACAGGCGTGTTGCGGCTGCCAGCTGAGGTGATCCACTGGACCAACTCCAAAACGTTTGAATCATTGACACACCAAAACATGTTGATGTAGGCTGAACCACGATGAGGTCACTCAACAACAGTCATGTGAAATCAGCTTTTCTATTCTGTTGTCATTTCAGTAACGGGAACGTTTAAAGATTTATAGTTAAACACTGTGATTCAACCTGTCTGACGATTCTGTCGTGCTTATTTCATGTTCTATATAGCTTTGCTAGCGTTTCTAATAGCTACACAACTGGGGAATCATCAACATCTTTCACAGGAAAATTATGTCTCCGATCTATCTTAGTGATATAGTTGTTTTTAATGAGATCATCAAACACATATTTTAGATAATTTGAATGTATACACTTTGCCATAACATCGTGATAAAAGTATTAATTGTATGTAAGCTATTGTGAGATGCAGGGCTTTTGTACCAGGAAAATAATTTTTATGAACAAGTACGACTCAGTCTGTAGGACCCAGGTCTAAAGATTGCAGAACCCCACTTTAACTGCTAATAAATGCATATTACAATATTACAAGAAATACTTTGTAAAGGTTTAACAATGACATAACAGGAAAGTTAGTTAAACTCAATAAATGTGAAGTGATATTATAGACTATTTTAATCGTATTAACTTCTTAAGCAGTCTATAAACTGTTAGCAAGTTTAGCAAGTGCTTATAAATGTCTTTTCATCCAACAACAAACATGTTTATGATGCTATAATGAACACTCACAGTCTTATTAATGTTTACAACAATCTGATAAGGACCTTTATAACCCTGTTATTGCTTGTTACAATGACCTTAATAGACAGCGCTACTATAAACATTAACAAAAGACAAGTGTTATTTTTTCTGTAGTTTTTACTGAAATATGTCTAATAAATTAAAAACACAATTTTGTTATTTCCAGATACATACAAATACAGTTATCCTACCAAGTTATCCCCTCGTTGATTTAATTCTTATCTTTTCAATCTTAACACCAATGAAATGTCTAAGTATGGAGCAACATTTTTAATTTATGTATTTAAAACCATGTTAGATGAAAAAACCTGGAAATTATGTCACATGAGACAGGAAATAATGCGTCTTTACTCTTTCGTGAAACCGTAATAGTTATTCTGGGAAGACGATCAATAAACTTCCTCATATCTTCATGTTTTTTAAGGAGTGTGTCTTTGCGGCAGAGCGTCTGTAGGTGTGTCTTGTATCACTGTCTGTGCTCTTTATCTGTTGCTGTGTGTTTCCTGGTTCAGGTTGTTTCGCCTTCTGGTGCCTTCCATGTTTCGCCTGTATAACCGCCAGAGAATACGGCGAGTGCCTCTGTCTCCCCCTCCTGGAAATATTTGGCGGCTGTGTCCCTCCCATCACAATGTCCATGAGGGTCTCCATGCGGCAGCGCTACGGCATCAGAGTAAAGCCACAATTCTTTGTAATCTGTAAACTTTCGACCTAGTTAGAATAAAGGTAGATAAAAATAAAAGACATGTTGGCTTGTGGGTGTGTAGAAAAGATCGATAGCTGTTAATCCAGTGAAATGTAATTGCAGTTTACACATAAGTGACATATAGCAGAGGCGAGGAAGTGTTTGACTAGTATGAAGGTGTGTCGGTGTAATCTAGACTGATAATCCTTCACCTGTTGAACACTGTATTGTGTCTTCAGGGCACCATGTGTCGGGACTGTGTGTATTCGACCTGCTGCTTCCCCTGCTCCTGGTGTCAGATGTCCAGAGAGATGAAGAAACGAAACTACCAAGTCGTTCTCGTCGGGGCCAAGACCACATAACCTCTTCGTCACCACTGTCAAACACAACCTGTTACAGATGTTACTAACATGTTCACAGCGGTTTAAAGGAAGTGCTTGTACCCGTGTTACTGTCCGAACATGAATATGTGCCTGTAATTATAATTTATTGATATTATTCCATCCCATGTACTTTCTCCTTTACAGGCAGCTGTAGCATGAGCATGTATTAACCAATTAATGATCTTATCTTGTAATTTTCTCTTACCTTGTTTAAAGTTCTGGTTCTGTTATGAGACACACACAGCATGAGTTTATAATCAGTCAACCTGCTTTATCCATCAAATGAACGTTAAGCAATTTAAATGAATTCAACTTAAATCATTACATAGAAATACTACATAGTGGTATACATATAACATAGCAGATATACTTCATCTTACAATACATTAGAGTATGGTAATCAACAGTTTTAATAATATATATATTTTTTAAATATTTTTTTTTTGTTCAAGTCTGTTACATTTAACATGTTGGCTTTCAATAATTATCAATCTTTTGTCAATAAATCTGCTTTAAATTAAAACAGTGTGCTGCATATTTGCATATTTGTACAGTATCCAGTTAAGAGAAGGCAACAGGACATGAATATGTTGATCAATAAGCAAATATAAAGCAAACAAAGGACGTCCTGCACAGAAAATAGCAGAACGAATCCTTTAAATAACCACGTAATGCCTGGAACATCCGGTAGAGGGAGCCACACACGGCATAATGAGCCCACATGGTTGAGGCCATGCGGGGTCACAGTGCATCATGACTACTGTGTTTTGATTTAGTGATAACACAATGTCCAGGAAAAACAACTTTGCAATGTGTTGTTACTTATAGGGAAAATTGAGAAGTTCGGTTGGTACACTTTCAATCAATTCATTTCAGTTAAGAAACATTCATAAAAATGTGAAATGTGTCCACAGGAAAGGATGCAATCAACATTTACAGTTAAATGCAAGTTTACTTTATTTACTTCCTCATTTTTGGCTAAACCTTTTTATTTTTTTTTGTGCCATGTTTCAGTTATTTTGTCCCCTGTAAATCACAAGAAGTAAGGATGAGATGTCTCATCTCTAAATCAAATCTCAAAACATTACGACTTTTAACTTCATAAAAAGATAAATTAGGTGTTACAGGGCTGTTCATTCCCTTTGGCAGCATTGTAAGGTGTTTTTTTTAATTTGGTCCACCCTCTATGTGGTGGCCATTGTATGATCGCTCAGACTCAGCTCCGTCCTGTTAGAAGAAAACAAGAAACTGCTGATGAAATGTGATGCATTCTGAAAAAAAAGGGTTAAAGTGATGAGATAATCATAATTTTGACTAAATAACTGAAAGTTTAATTCAGAAGCTGCGTACTAAATAAATATGATGCAGCTGTGTCAAACTTTGTCTCACTAAATAGAAATAAAAATAATCATTATTTTCTAAATCTTGCTTAATCGTGCTATTTGTAAGAAAAGCTGAAATGAAGAAGATGATCCCAACTTATCAAATAAAGACGCTTTGGGATTGTAGTAGGTTGGCCTCCACCCTGATCTTTTATTACAAATAGCACCTTTAAATGTGCAGCATGTAACTTCTACTAAAGAGTTCTGTCAGTCGAAACAATAACAAAGGAGCGGGTCGCACGGGATCAGTGCATTGTCATCATCATTGTTAAACAACTTCCACTGCTGATGAATCTGACAGGCTGTAATATTTTAAGGTTTTTTTAGTCACGTTCGTCCCCGATAAGTAAGGGATAATGCCCGACGAGGTGTCCATTATCAGGAATTAATGGACGACGCAGAGTCCATTAATTACTGATAATGGACACCTCGAAGGGCATTATCCCGCTTATACCATGGTCACTTGCCAAAGAAAAGAAATTCAGACTATTAATTTATACTTTCATGCGTTTTACAATCAAAATATAAAGTTTTTCACAAGCCATAACTAAGTTTCCCTGGTAACGCCTGAGGGTTTGACTAATACCTGGAACGATCATTACTCTCCCGTAAGGTTCTTATGCAACGGAAAAGCTGTTCACTTCTCCAGTAAATAGGACGGAACATAGATACGACTTGGCAACGGGAGATATTCTAGTCCGCTGAGCGATGAGCCAGAAAGCTAACGCTATGCTAGCAAGATTCAAAGTCAATAACATTGCGTACGGTTGACAAACAGTAAATATAATTTGACAGTATGCTAGCTAACAAGACCAGCTAGCTAGCTATATTCATGTCATTGTCCCCAAATCAATACCATGATTTTCACGAACAAATGACCCGCCGTGTGTAACGTTACAGTGGCCGCAGCCTGAAGTAACGTTAGAGAGCTGGACAGCGAACGGGATGTGAGATTACTCGCGTATCAGTAAGTTAGAGGGGAAATGTACTTTCTGCAGCTTGTGTGTTACAGTCGCCACCTTGTGGTGTTCAGAGGCACTGAAGGACTGACGGACTGAACTCAGTGCTGGAAATAACATATTCAGATTTGATATGCCAGCTAGCGCATTGATTGAACGGTAAACAGACAGTTTGACTGGAACTACTTAGTAGGTGTCCGTATATCAGGGGTTAATGCACACCCTTCAGCCAATCAGAATCGAGTATTCCCCCAGACCATGGTATAAGTAATGTTAACCAACATAGTGATAGCAGACTTTCTTTCTCACTCTCTGATGCGTCATCTGGTGTTTTTACGTGTTGAAGTTGTAGCCACTGTAGCGTTTGTTTGAAATATTTGGGATATATAAGTACACAAAAACAAAAATATTTATGTATTACAAAGATTTCTTCCTTTTAGACATTTGAATGCAGAAATGCTTAGACCACAGTAGTTTGACAGCATTTATTATGATACCTAACCGTTCCTTTTTTGTTGTTGTTGTTTTTGGCATAACTGAGTACCTTGTCAGTCTTGGATGAAGGGAACTACTAATTGATGTTGTTAGGAGTTGCATTTGTAATGAAATGTACTGCTTTTTTATAGTACTATGCAGCATAAAATGCCAGCAAAACATTCCTGAAAACCAACTGAACACTATCTGCTCAGCACCAAAACCGCAAAGTTAGTGACTCTTTAGTGAAAAATGTGGAGCATTTAGCAGCTTAGGAGCCAGATATGTGTGTCATGAGTTGGCAGAGATAAAACCAGAGTTACAGACTGTTTTTGGTGTTTTTCTGCCCTCTTGTGGCCTTAAATTGATTCAACCGGCTTTAAATAACAACATCTGTACTGTGCCATCAGCCTGATGTTTTCCAAGACCTGTTGAATTAAAAAGAGGATGGAGGAGAGGAGAGTTTCTGTTCAGTTTGGAGTCACTATCATGTCATATTTTGTGAAATGACTCCCAATAAACATTCCCATTTGTTTGGTCCGCTTTGGCGTTCCAGCTGAGGCGATCGCTCCCCTCTGCTGGCACACTTGGCCCTGGTGTTCACTGTAAATTGCTCAGTGGGTTGTTTTTAATGGGATTATAATGACAGTTATGGTTTGCAAGAATTGATGTTTGTGACTTTTACGAGGTGTGAGTGAAGGGGCGGGTCCAGGCGGCTCATAAAGGCTGCAGGAATGTTAATTGGTCGAGGCCACTGCTGCCCTCTTTGTTCTGCTCGCTCATACTGGGCTTCTGTTGCGCCCGTTAAAGGCCAAAGAACTGATTTAAAATCTGTGACTTTAACCCCGCACACTCTCCGACGCCCCCCGCACACACATATGTACACAGATTATCCCACCTACTACCCCCTCGTCCGTCCCCGCCCAGTCTTTCTTCTCTCCTGGAGAAAATGGAGCCCTTTGCTTCTCTCATTTCCTCCATGTTGCTTAATCAGGTGGTCGGCACCCCTCCTCCCCGCTGGGTTTGATCCAGTGTTGGGGGAGTAATTTCATCACAGCTTTTTTCTTCTTTCTTTTCCTCCTCTGGTCAAACCGACAGCTGCGTTTTCCAGTCAGCGAGGGAGGTTTTTAAAAAGGCCAAAAGGGGATTTTCTTTCTTTTTCTTTTTTTTCCATTATTTGAAAATACTGACTTAATAAGCATAATTTCAACACGACTGGAGAAAGTATTTATTGTTTTCCTATCTGCTGTCAAACCTCAGAAGATTTGAGTGATTTGTTTTATTCTGTAATCTTTAAATGTATTATTTGCTCTAACGTTGTACAGCCTCGTCTTTTATACTCTTACGTATTTGGATCTCCTTCGCTTTATTACACAATGCACAAAGTCGTTTCTGCTGCTGACATGCTGATATCATTTCAGTGTTTTTGACTCAGTTAAACTCAAATCGCTTTTCCAGTTTGTTGTTTGACCATCTAATGTTTTTTTAGCCCAGGTGCCAGAATAGATACGTTGGCATTTTATGTTTGTGCCCTCAAGAACATTTCTATGATGTGTGTCATATCGCGTCCACATTACATGTATATGAGCTGTCATGTTGGAAAGGTGGGGGAGTCTGAGATCTCTGTTTAAGACTGTTTCAACATTCGTAGGAGTGAAACCACTGGAGGTTTGTAATGAAATGTTTGGACGCTTTCCAGGCATGTTTGTAAAAAAAAAAAAGAACATCTTCCCGAGACACAACAGCACAATAAGTACAGCGTTGTCACAACATAAAATAGGACATTGAACATAAAGACGCGTAAAGTAACATTAAGAAGAAGGGTTTTGAACCTCCCTCTGGTTTTCAGAAATAGACATTGGCATCATTTATTCCCATGATTGGGTTTTTAGAAACCATGTTAGCAGCAACTGTGGCTGAAATATCTCAGATATTACTGGAAGAATTGGAAGATGAATGTTATTAAATCGATCCCTTGACATCTAATTACAATCAGATTAAAAAGTTAAATGTCTCCAGTACTTTGTTTTTCAGACAAAAAACCTTAAAAAAAACATATGACATTCCCATCATCCTCAGCTGTGCTTTGTGTTTAATGTATATTGACAAATGTCAGCACGGTAAACCAGTCACGTGAACATCCTCATCAGTATGTCAAGATTGTCATTATGTTAGCATTTAGCTCAAAGCACAACTGTGCCTCACTGATGCCATGTTTACATGACAACGGCCTCGATAAATCAGTCTTGTTTATCAGTCTTTATTTGTTTAACGCCAATTCACAACAAAAGTCAACTCATGACACTTTCAAACCTGAGCCAGTCTATACCATACTCGTGACTCACAAGACTTATGAACACTCACTTAGAATCAGTAGTCAGACCGGTTGAAATGTCTGCGTTGAGATGAGAACTTTTGAAAGACAATCCCTGTGCACATGGATCGGCAGAACCCTCTGAAAACGCTGTAGTGTGCATGCGAGGCCAGTTGTTGGTGGTGTAACTTTGTAATGACTGACCTCAGAATAACATCACGCATCTCTGCACAAACGTAAAACACACACTCCGCCATTGTTATTGTTGTCCTCCTACTCGTAATACGCATGCGCAAAGTGGGCCGTGACATCACCGTTTTCACAGCGCACTTCCAGTTTACACGGTGATAGTAGGGGCAGTGTTTTCAAGAGATTACAACCTAGAACCCAGTTTCAAAAGTTTGCAGTTTCAGGCCCCCAAAGCCCTGTCGTCGTGTGAACAAACAATTATAGTTTGCTATTTTCTTTCCTGTTGAAAACCTTTCCATGTGAACGGCCTCTGAGTAGCAAGCATGGCTGTACTCTCATTTACTTACAGTTGATTGAGGAGGAGAGCAACTGATTTCTATTTTCCCTCCATTTCTATCCCAGTTGGACCTTATCAACTCAACCTCACCACAAGAAGACCGAGTTTACTCTAAACTACACTCAGTCCTGCTGCAGTCTGAAAAACATCAACTTTTAGATGTTTAGGGACAGAAATTCCTCTTGAAAATGAGCACAATTGTTGCAAGCAGCTCAATTTCTTCTTGAATATGTTGAAAACTTACAGGGATGATGAGTGAATCCTGTGTGACAGGGCCTGAGATCTAAGTCCGAGGTCAGTAGATGCATTTGAACCTGGAGTAGGTGGAATCTGCCTGAAGCTGTCATCCTGTCCGTCCTGAGGTTTCCACCATGACAGATAGAGACTGTGTCTATCTGCCCGAGTCTCTCCATAATTTCCAGGGGAAGTGTTCCTTTTAAAAGACAAGGTTGGAGTTGCCGGGGAGTCGGCTGATAACGGCTCAGGTTAAGATGGGGCGGGAGGGGAAGGCGTAGTCCGACACGGGCTATCAGACGACGGGCCTCCGGGCAAACAAACAGCTCTGACCTCTGAAAAACAACGGCAGCAGGGAGCAGCTGATAGTGAGAGACGGATAGGTGGAGGTTGGTGATGGTGCAGTGTGTGTGTGTGTGTGTGTGTGTGTGTGTGTGTGTGTGTGTGTGGGTGTGTTGGGTGTGTGGGTGGGTGTAGGGGAGGCAGAGATCAGGGGCAAAGGGGCATGCAGGGCAAGCATTATCTGATCCCCCCCTGATCTGAAGTGTCTTGGTGTCTATTCAAATCAGAGGTGTGTGTGTGTGTGTGTGTGTCTGAGTCGTAGTTAATTTAATGAGCTGTTAACTCAAAAATAATAACGTTTCGTGTCCCAGAATGATCAAAAAATTCCTGACATTCATGTACGCAGCCGCAACGGCTACATCCTCACAATCTGACATCCAAACCGTAACATTCACACCCTGTCATGAAAGTTTTCCATCTGCATTCAAATTCAAGTTGGAATATCGGAGAAGAGTCTAAAGAGTCAGTTCATTCAAATTACAAAAAGATAAACAAGATCGTGTAGCGCAGTCTTACTACAATTTTGTCATTCCTCTGCAATCTTTACAAAACCGGGTCCAACTCGTTTTAGTTGTCTAACTTCACATGAACAAACGTTATTTTTCAGCAGATAAATCAAACATTAAACATATAATATTGTTTGAAATCCTTCACAATTCATAATTAACGTGATACGCGATGATTAGACAGCAGAATACCCAGTTCAGATCGCCTTTAAACCTCGATTGTTGGGAGGAGATGGGATACAAACAGCTCTGGTGCTTCAGTCGCCTCCATCTCCACCGACTATTTACCAGATGTTCAGACCGAAACCAGCACTGCACCACAACACCACAATGGGCTACGATAATTACTGTTGAGATGATTAAATATAGGAGGACAGTTGAGTAGCAGGAGGGAGTATCACACACCAGATCACTCCATATAATGATCACACCAGACAGGATCCCCGTCAACATAGAGACCCGTGGCTCCACTGTCGTCCAATCACCTAACTCAGCCTATATTTTAATCTCAAAGGACACTCATGTATGAGAAGATGTTTGTGAAACTATTGCACCGGCAAAAATCCATCCACAAACAGACAGACAGACAGACAGTAATGACTTACATTACGATATTACTGTCTGTGTAGAGTAATGTATGCATAACTTATTACACTCTTTTTTAGTTGCTTCCAGCAAAATGTCCAAATAACCTCTTTAGAACAATTAAACAGCCTAAATCTTTAAAATGAACATGTGGCCTTGGACACAGTGATGAGCAGGCAGACAAAGAAACAAAGTCAGATAAATTATACAATGCAACACAACAGACCTGCACCTTCTATAATGTTGCCTGTAAAGACATGATCTATGCCTTTTCATTTTAGTCCACAGAACAAGGGATGCATGGGCGTATGTGATTCATGAATGTAAATTTAAGTATGCACGGAGTCACAGACTGAACAAAGCTCGGCTATGTTAAACACACAGAGCCTATATTAATAATATGGTCATGTTGGTGTGGATGGATTCTTAAAAAAACAGCAATAAAAGCTTCACTTTGGTCAATAACGCAGATTCTAACATGTTGCGTGACATAACTGTAGTAACATATTACTGACATATCATTAGTAAGACATTATATTATTCTGTTATTGCTAAAATAAATATATTACTGTTGTGACGCTATCACGCTGAAAACAATCTGTCCACAGACACACACAGACCTATCAACACCAGACAAAATACTTGAAATCACTTCTGTGGTAGTTACAATCATCGTCGTCTCCAGGAACACATGTTGCCATGATGACAAACACACAGACACCCACAAGGTGAAAACAACACCAGCCGATGCTGATGCAGCTGGTAAACATTGGTGGAGAAGGTTTGGAGAAACAGTAGATGCCACATGAACCTTCTGGCTGATACGACACAGAAAACATAATCTGTAGGCTACTTTAAGTTTCCTCCTAACTGCATTACTGAATGTGAACACTTGTATTTGTAAGTGTTACTGTTATGGTTTGGATGACAGTCACATGCCAGCATTTTCTGAGTAGGCTCATAATAGAAAGAATGTGGCGGTCAGATTTCCCCATTTATTTGTGTTTCTGGTCACGAGGCCTGTGTGTGCGTGTGCAGTCGTGTGTACGTACGGATCTGCGTTCGTCTTCGACACATACAGACAAATGAGGGATGGGAGGATGAGCACCGGGGGAGAAGTGAGTGAACGGGAGGGAGGGTCAACAAATTCTTTGATTACTGAACCTCGTCAGTCAGATAGCAGAAGACTCGAACAGGCGGTGAACACACCGGACAGCAGTCTCATCACGCTGAGGATCCTCCAGGGTCTAGATTCATTTCTTAAGTTGTTATCAAAGTTTCATTTCACCTCTTTCTTCTACATAAACCATGTAAACCTGCTGATGGTTTTGCAATCATTATTAAGTTTTTAGGTATATTAACAAAAAATGTCTGATATTCATTGATGATGCAAACATGATTCCAGCTTCACAGATTTGAGAATGTTCTGCTTTTTTCACTGTTTTATTTCATTGGAAATATAATATTTTGGGGGGTTTTGGGCCGTTAATCTGACAGAACAAGACTTCTGAGTGTCTCTTAACCTCTCATCCAACACATTTAGATGGACTTCCTGTAAACGGGGCCTTCTCATGTATTTATATCCAAGCTGTCTTCCACTAGGGGGCAGCACTGAGACTTAAACTCATGCCAGGCTCCTCTGAAGAGGATCTCCTCTGTTGTTAGCTGTGATATACGGCTGCTGGAAACAACCTCTAAGTGCATCTCAAGGTTCATTGAAAGGGTGAATAAGATCTATAACTCCTGAGTGGACGTCGTTTTCCTCCTCTGCTGTGTCGGACAGCGACCCTACACACTTGTTTAGTGTCACAGAGTGACTTCATTTGGCCGGAAAGCACATTTTTAAAAAACTAATTATCCGTTCTGCCCATGATGTCAACAATAAGAGCAGCAGTTCCTTGTGCACTGAGATATATTTGTAGTTTTGTATTTGTAGTTTTTTGATTTGTTTAAAAATGACTGAATTGAGCAGTTTTATTTTGTGTCTAAACATTTGAAATCTCCTCAACAGATTCTTGAGAAAGAGTCATCAAATCGGCACAATGAGCATCTGAGATTGTGGTAAATTTCCATCTTTTTACCCATGACAAGCTAAAACTAATAATCTGGTACTGTCAGTCAATATAATACTGAAAGATCGTCAGTCAAACGATTTGTCTGCAAAGGTTCAAGGAAAAAAAACAAGCACCAGAATGATCTTTTTTTATATAAATACATCAAATATAATTCAGAGTTTGGAGAACAACGTGGTGATTTATTAACAGTAAAGTGATTGTTTGATACAGATTATTTAGAATAACTATGCTGACATCTCGACTACCGTCCTCAGCTCGTCAGGTGACACCTTTCTCCCTAATAGTTGGTGTGAATAACCACAGTGCAAATCAAATGTAGCCGATCAAACACATTTCAAGCTTTTAAACTTCCCGAGAGATTCAGTAAATACATTTTCGTCT
>CAEMYA010000585.1:1673308-1686152 GCA_903131615.1 Diplodus sargus | reverse complement strand
TGCGTTCTCTCAGCAGCTCAGTCATGTGACACATCTTCTGCAGCACAGAGGATTGTGGGCCAGAATAGTCCAGAGGAGCATGTTGGCTTACGAACTGCAAAATGCCACTGAGTGCAGTCAGACATGCTGGTAAATTTAGCATATAATACTGCTTTTGACAAACTAGTAGGTAGGCCTGTTGACACTTGTTATATCTTTTGGTACGATGGGTAGTAGAACACAGGCAATGTTTATTAGCTTGCAGCTTCGGTCTTCTTCTTCACTGCCTTTCTTAAAGTGTGTTCTTGCCACCTGTTAATCAGCGGTATCAGTGTGATCAATCGTCTGGAACCTGTACTGTGTCGCCTGTGTGTACAGGAGGCAACAAGACAGGGAGCGAAACGTAGAAACTAGAACTGCAACTAACAATTATTTTAATTAATTTCCATTATCGATTAATTTGTAGAATGATTGATTATTGTTTCGTCCAGTGATTCCCAAAGTGTGGGCTGTGTGAAGTCATTTACAATAAATGAATAAAAAAAATTTAATTTCACGTTTGTAATAAATGTCATTAAACATTTATGATTGAATATTTACATTTAAAAATCTCATCATCTTAATCTCGTGTGTTGATCAGGCAGATGTGATTCAGGTTCAGTTTGGGTGGACTGCAGTTGATTTCTCATTTTCGAAAAGTGTCATTTTTAAGTTTGGGAATGATGGTTTAAACTATTATTTTTTTGTTTTGTTTTTTAGAAAGGGGGAAAAAGCTCATCACAATCTCCCAAAGCCAAAGTGACGTCTCCATTTCGCCTGTTTTGTCAGTCCAACAGTCCAAAATTCAAAAAATCTTCATATTCTGTCATAAATGCCAAAGAATAGCAGCAGATCCAGAAATCTTCCAATATCTTCTCATTACACTCCACACGACGCACTCATGTCTGTGTTACTTGGCAGCTCTGTGTGCAGGCAGCGCTCAGCCACTGCTATTTAAGAAAAAGGGTTTGTTGTCGTTTGCCCTCTTAATTTGAAATTCCTCACTTCCTGTGGGCAGAGACGTCATAAGTAATAAAGTAAGACCTACAAAGTCATAATTACAGGAGAGCTTGTCTCTGGTGCAGATTATTGAGTGTATTTTTATATCCATTTGTGGATATATATATTTATATTCTTTGCAGTGCAGTCCTCTTTGACCCACAACACCGCTAACTACCCTGACCCCCACCCCCACCCCGTGCCTGCACCTCCACCTCCACACCCCCAAACCTAGACTCTTTGTCACCGCGGTGATCGGTAGACTAAACACGGTGCAATATTCACCAGATCCACACTGGATCGTTACAACATTAAGACGATACAAAAGGAAAACAAAACTCGTGACCCCGCCCCACCCATATGTCCCCCCTGGCCTCCATACACTCGCTATTTTAAGTCACATGGACACAAAAATCACACACACACACACACACACACACACACACACGGACTGAAGCATATATTCTTAACATTCTTCGGCCAGTAAACAAACGGGCCGGACAGATGCATCACCCCCGGCAGACAGACAGATTCTGAGGGCTGGGAATGTTTACACGGTCCTGTCGCCCTCTGAGGCCTCATCCAGAGCCGGCGAGGACTCAGACGGAGACGAGAGAACCGCTGAGAGACAATGTTCATCATGTCATGAACTGCAACTGATACCGCTTCTGATTAAACTGCAAGGAAGTACTCGTAATATAAAAAAAATAAATAAATAAATAAAAAAAAGTGTTCTATTTATGCACATTTGTGGTCATGAATTGATAAGAGAGAATCAAACTCATTCTGAAACACTTGTTTGAAACAATTTCTAGTTCAAGTTAGGCCGTCCTGATGGCTTTGATTGATTTTCATCCAGACTTTATGTTGCCAAAAGAGGACCTGTTTACTTGACAAACTCCTTTGTGTGGCCGATTCACAGTAATTGAAACCAATAAATGGTTTGACTACAATATTTTTCAGTCCAAACTTGAAGTGCATGGATGCCCCACTCAAGTACAGATACTAAAAAAAGACTCTGGTAAAAATAGAGGTACAATTCAATTTATTTACTCAAGTAAAAGCAATAAATTACAGACTCTGAAACTTTAGTCAGAGTATCAAATTAAAAAAAGTTTCCCTCTCTATGACATTTATTCTGGCCATTTCTGGTCAAAGCTAACTGAAGCTCGCGTCATATTAATATAAATCAAAGACTATAAAACTTAAAGGTAGAATCAGTAGGATTTTGTCCCAGCTTTTTCTAAACGCACCACAAAGATAGTTGATTGTTGATTCTCATTCCCAGGATGTCAAACTGCCACATTTTGGGTAAAACGTCCGGAGCGAAGTGAGAAAATACGAAAATCTGCAGGGCTGCAGGGTCTCTGGAGATACGAGACACTAACGCGCCTTTTCTTCCCATTCCAGTCTCCCTCTCGCCGTGCGCGATGTGCAATGAAATCAGTGTGATGTTGGGAGGGCGGCGTGCAGTGACTCAAAATTAAAACAATGCACAGTTCCCCTCAGATGTATTCAAACTAAAATAACGACCCTGTTTTGGAAAAGTAAGGAGGAGAAAGTTCAGATGTTTATGTTCAAATCTAAGGAAAAAAAGTCAAAAAATTAATACTCATGGAAAGTACAGATACCTGAAACATCTACTGAAGTACCACCTCTTCCTAAAATATCTACCAGAATCACTTTCTGGATCAGTTTGAGTTGAGGATAAAAAGTAACGGTTCCTTGTGGGTTATTTTTATGATATTTAAGTGCCATGTAATACCTGTGGAGTAGAACTTAAGCTGGCTCTGTGTGAGAAGTCACTCACTCCTGGTGTTGAATCCTGAACTGGCCTCTTATCCTCACCCAGGCGATGGAGGAGATTCAAAACAAAGACACAATGCACTAATAGCTTGTTTCCAGCACAGGAATTTGTCCCTGGAACCATTTCAAGAAGTATCTTACTTGCATTTACTCTCCTTAAACCAGAGGAACCCGGGTCTGAAATTTGTTCATCAGTCATAGTTCTCGGTGCCAGAAAAGTCCCCCCTCTGGGAGAAGTGCTTTCCAGCGGAGCAGGAACTATCAGAGTGGAGTACGCAGTGCTAAATATCACAGACTGTAAGGAAACCTCACTTCAGTACAGCTTCATTTACACAGTCAAGAAGCCCTTGGATCCAGTCATTGGAGTATTTCACTCAAAAAAAAAAAGTTCTGACTCGATGCAGCAGAAGCAGAGAAATTGACTTTTTTATTCGTCATGTTAGCAGACTCCTAATTAACCTTAGCTACTGCTAGCTCTGTTATGAGACGAGGCCCTTGTGAAAAGTCACATCCTTTGGATTGTCGCAGAAAATCGGAGCTGAGTCGTTCACAAAGAAATACACAGTCCAGCCAAATTAAACATCGTCCACAGGGTTGTATAGACAACCGAGAGACGGGGAAGGTCTCATTTTTATGTCATGTTACAATGTGCTCACATATGGCCAATAAAAAAGTAATGAATACATTGTTGTGTATAGCTCCTTCAGCGTTTGTGTTTATGCATCTCTATGTTCCGGGGTAGGTTCAGTTTTGTCTTACGGTCAGGTTAGGTTTGGTTGGATAAACCGTTTGGTCAGGGTGAAGAAAAACTTAGCTGGTTTTGTCGCCACAAACGCGGCACGAGTGTCCTGACGTCTTGTCAAAAATATCTAACGGGTTTCATGCTTACAAATGTTTTAACGGCCAACCTGTAACAAGCAGTCCTGTCCCCCTAAAATCGATACTCAACTCTCGTGTCCTGTACCAAACGTCTGCTGTGTTTTACTGTTTCATCATGTTCACTTTCAGCTGTTTCAGGAGTCATGTTTAGTCACGGCTGCTGAAAACACAATGTTTCCTGTGATGCTGCTTCATAATACAGGCTTTTAAATGATGAAATAACAGGGGGCTTTTATTGTGAAGAAGTCAAAGTAAATGAAACATGAATTAGTGGAGCCATTTTGTTAGCTTTGATTGTCAATAGTCGGGATAAAAGCGTCATTGTTTTAAGTAACACATTCAAACAGCAAAACCGGGTCAAACCAAGTAGAGCCAGACCGGCATCGAAAGATGGCACTGGATCTGCCACAGTGACAGAGGCCTTGTACAACATTTTTACAGATACGCACTGGTGCTCGATGTGCAAAATTGATTGAATTGGTGGCCTTGAGACACGTCTGTGGCCCGAGTTGGTGTGTTGTGGTATAATCGGCACCGGTGGCACTATTTGGCGTTTGTTGGCAGTGGAGCATGTTGATGATAGAAACTCTGATTTCCTGTTGATCTAAGTGCAGAAGAAGAGAAATGGAAGAAGAAAGGTAAAACCCCCACAGTCGATGTGAGGTGACCTGACAGCCAGCCTTCGTCACTGTTGGTGTCCAAATGAACTTAATAGAAACATTTTGTAGCGGAAGGAACATTTTGTTGTCTGGACCTCTCGTTTTAGAGTGGATGGCTTTTCTACCCTCCCATGGATGAGATAAGACAAAATAACACCTAACTGGTCTCTGAGGGAGAATTCAAGTGTTACCCAAAGGTAGAAACTCTTCTTATGCCCTAAAAAGAAGATTTGGGACGCGTCTGACCTTCAGCAAAGAGCCGGTTTGTTTGCAGCACTCAGACGAGTCATGCGACTGAATGAGAACCAGCCAGCAGACATGTTGGAGTCCCTGCGGCCCCGGATATGAATGAACTGACCACATTCTACCGTGACTCCACATCACTCAAAAAGATATACGCCACTTCCTCCACACACACACACACACACACGCTCAGAAAAAGCCTCCATCCCCGTCTCCATCAGTCAAGTCCTGTGGCCGATGAACTTCCATCGTCTCCAAGGTTGATAACAAGCCTCTTAAGCTTGGCGGCTAATCAAGCTCAAAGGAGGGAGAGAGGGAGAGATAGTGAAGTAGAGAAACAGTGATCTCTCTCTCTCCTTCTCTTTCCTCTTCATTTTCAATTTTCCCTTATCTTCCTCTCTCCACAGGGGGAGGTGGAGGGAGGCCTAATAGCCCGCGAGGGGGGCTCCGCAGTCTCTCCACATACCAGTCATTTACTCAAACTAGAGAGGAAAAAAAAAAAGTCTTGATAAATTATCCGAGGTCACACGGCTTCCATGTTCCCCTGAGTTACGGAGATAGAGAGCGAAGAAAAAAAAATGAAAAAGAAAACAGGAAAAATGATAGAAAAACCAAAAACAATCCGTCTCAGACGTCGGTCTCGTCTTTGATGTCCGTCCCATCAGACAAGCAGCACGAAGCTGAAATAAACAGAAACAAGTGGCTGCGGCGCTCTGCGGCTTGCACTCGAGTTCAACTTTTGATATGAACACACTTCCTCTACAAGCTTTAATAAGCGCCGCGTGACATGAAGCTACTGTGTTCCAGGAGTTTATTTCACTTTCTACCTTTTTACTGTTTGTATTCTTTTGAAATCCGTCTCCTCTGCGATTGCTCGATTCACATATCTGCAATGGAAGATGATTAATACATCCATTACTGGAGATGTTTGTTTGAAAATGGCTCAGAGCCACGGCAGCAGTGTTGCGTTGCTGCTGATTTATCTCTTTCGGAGCTTCTCTTGTCTCCCTGTTTTTATATTCTTTCACAACTCTAATCATTTCCTCAAAACAAGTACACGGTATCGTTGTGGATCTAATCCATGACAGTGATAAAATGTGGAGAAATTCGAAGCATAAAAGAACAAAAAGAAAAGAACATACATGAATTCAGTAAGCAGCGCCGTGACGCTGTACTTAGCAAGCCTCCAGGATGAGCGCCAGGCTTTGAAGCCAACTTCCATAGTGGCCAAACCGCATAATTACAACGTCACATCTGACTTTTTCTCATAAGCTTACATTTTGAAAGAAGCAGCTGTTAAACCGTGGATACATCTTCTTTGAAAGCACGACTCCCACCATGTTCACCGGCATGTAAAACATCTAACCGTAAAGCAAAGAATCTCTGTATGTCAGTTTGTATGTTATTTGCATATCTCGAGAACAGTTCATCCGATCTACTTGACATTTTGTGGATTTGTTGCTGAGAACGGAAGGTACAATGTCGAATTCAGTGCGAATTGGACGTGCTGCACAACTTGCTTTAGTCTGAAGCTGAGCTCACACTGCTGCATTTTCCTAAACAATTTTATGTCAGACATAAAGAGAAATTCCCCAGGTTGTGTAATCTTAAACATACACATGACAAGCTTTTTAAAATAATCGTGCATCACTACGCTACAGATATGTTATCATACCAGAGGGAGCATTGCACCGGCTCATGTGATCTCATGAGGAAGCAGACGTAAACACAACGGAGATTAGTGTGGTGCAACAGCTTGATGTAGTAATGTCTCGGAGTGAGAAAAACAAAGACATGAGGGTAAACGAGGCTGGATTAGTGGGAAGACGTCCTCTAAACAGGTTTTTTGATCCTTCATCAAGAACAAGAGTTGAGATTTTAAGTTTCTGTCAACAGTAGTAGGCTAGTTGGACAAGAATGTCACAGTCAGCTGCTCCGGCATGCCTCCCTTACTGGTTGTCGTGGTCCAGCTCTGAAAGTACCGATGTAATAAACTAGATTTTAGAACATAAATATCAAACATGTTTGATATTGTTGCGGTGGCTCCGATGGGTCTGTGAGAAGTTCAGAAGGTTCCAGACTGGATCTGTAAACCTTTTATATTACCAGGTAATCTGTGCCGACTCGCCTGTTTCGAACCAGCACTCATAGCACAGCTGAGGTTTATGAGAATGTCCTTAGTTTTATGATCAAAATGAATAATTATGTCACCTTCTTTTCCACGCTGTTGATGCCTGACTCTCTCCTCCTTCATTAATGTTTGGAGTGACCTTCTGCAGCTGGCTGATTCGTACACATTACACCTCTAAAAATGTTGCCGCTTAATCTGAACATGAATGTTCTTGTCTTGCTCTTAAAGGGAAGAGGACGGTAAGACTTTGTTATTATCATTCCACCTGCTCACCTGTTGAGGCTCATAGGCATCTGCAGATGCACAGATTGGTAAAGTTTCTCTCCGTCTCTCATCGCTCTTCCTCTTTACTCTCTCTTATGTCTTTCCCATGACTCTCTTACCTCATCTTCACTCCTCCTCCTCCTCCTCCTCCTCCTGCTCGTCTTCCTCCTCCTCCACCCCTTGTCATCTCTCCGTCTCAAATCACCTCCTCTAACCCTTGTCCCATTCAGCCTCTCCACCATCTCTTCACTCTCCTTGTCTACCCTTCAGCTTCTTTTCCCACAAACAGGAACACGTTCTTTCTCTTTCTTTTGAAGAGTAATATTGTTCTACCGATGAGAAAGCACCAGATAAACAGGAGGCGAGGACCTTCACGTGTGTTTATATGTTTTTGCTGGAACTGGTTTCCTTGCTGCTTACGTCCAACCAGTCGGATCTCACTGGAAAAATGTTTAGAAATGTTCTCAGTTTATAAAAATCTAAATACAACACACATTTGGACTCCCACAAAAAGTAAATACACAAAACGGATGATAAAAGTCCTTGGAATTACATTCATATTTCACAATATACAAGATCTCACCGACCAATGTTCAGTGCCAGTGCAGAAAGAAGGAAACACCAGGTTCTGACTGCGAGTGAGCAAACGATTCAATATGAAGTTAGGAAATCCCATTGGAGAACTAACCACTCAAGTTAAGGATTGAACTGCGAACAAAAACTGCTCCGTAACGCCGTACATGGGACCTTCACAGTGCTCTCTCTCATACACATGCACTGACTCGGCACGTCCGCCCAGCACGGCAGGAATTTACATTTCCATTACAATAGATCTACCGCCTGAAGGCAGAGATGAGAATAACAAAGTACAAACTTTTCCTCCCTACATCTGAGCACACATTTCTGAACTTTCTCCTCCTCACATTTTATTGTTTATTGTTTATTTTGTGTGATTTCACGCAATCTTCCCAACATCACAAGACTGGTTTCAACCTGTCACAGCAGATGTAGCGAGACGGAATCACGTAAAAGACGTGAGAAGACGGAAACTGACAGAGAGGGAGTCTGGCATTTTCTTATTTTCACACTTTGTTGCTGCTCAGGACACTTTACCAACCCAAAATATGGATATTTGACATCCTGGGTATGAAACTCAACGATCATCTATCTTTGTTTAGGCGATGTCTTCAGAGGGAAACTTTTTACTTTGATACTTTAGGGACATTTCATCATAGTACATTACACTTGTCCTGACAAGAGGTCAAAAGAGTGGCATGATTCATCAGCAGTTTGTTAATTAAGTTGACATTGTTTTTTAAGCAAACGGCAACGTGAGACCACCGAAATCACATTCAACAAACAGTAAAGAGTTGTGTCAGTGTCAGAAGGTGGTCGGGCATCAAGAGAGGAGGAATAAAAGTGAGGAACAAGTGTGTGTCGAAAAGACAAACACACACACACACACACACACACACACACACACACACACACACTCTCTCTACCTCTATCTGTCCCTCCTCCCCCCTCCTGGTTCTCTAACGTCACTCCTGCAGGGCAGATAAGGCCGAGCCGGGCTGTCAGCGGACACCATGTCTGTCACTGTTCACACGCACACACACACACACACACACACACACACACACACACACACACACACACACACACACACACACTCACAGACACACACACACTGACACTGACAGAGGAGGAGGAGGAGGGGTTGGAGTAATATATCAGTTCGTCAATTATGGGTCCAGTATTGTCCTTTTGATTGCAGTGTAATGAGATCAATCTTACCAATATGGCTGAATCTGCCCTCAAGATGCACTTAGACAGGACTGCAGTCCGATTGTCCGAACCACTCTTAACATCATTAACTGCTAACTGTAAATGTAATGCTTCTCCAGTCTGTACATCTGGGAAGCAGAGTCAGACAGAAACACGTCACCCGGATGTCTTTTACAGCATGTTTTATGTAAAAGTAAAGTTATATGCAGTCCAGTCACCCATTTTTCGTAGTCAACAAATCAATTCTGGAGCTTCACAGCAAAACGGTGTTGCGGCATTCTCCTAAATAACTGAAGAAGATGAGAGTTGGTTTTAAAATGTGAAAAAAAGGTTGAAAAAAATAGGATAAAATGGCTTCATACGGCTCGTCTAGCATAATCCTGGTCTTTTGATTTGAAAAGATGTATTTTATGAAGTGAGGTCAAGCTCAGAAGGAGGCGCATGCTAACGTTTTTAGCTTAGCAGCTACGTTGGTTTCGATTACGTCCTAGAAACGGGTTCAAATAACATCTTTTCAAAAATACATTTTGCATCTCACAGGCTTCCGGAAACTTAAAATGTGTTTCTTTTTGGTTGTTCTTTCATGATTAAAAACAAGTGCCGAGATTCTAGAATGGACCATGAATTACAAAATGGCCATTTTTTCTTTTTTACTATCAAGTGAGAGTTAAGGTCATTTCCTCATAAGCTTACATTCAATTGGACCTCTTTTCACCCCCTGGTGGCCATGAGAAATGTTCCAGGTTAAAGGCACTTTAGCATTTGCTTCAGTTTATGTTATATGCAGTTAATGGCTGAACGGCATCATAGTGAACATGCTACCGCTGCTGCTATTTTCCATTTACTCACCATAACTGCCAGTAAGCTAAACTCTGGACCATCTTAAAGTACTAATTTCTTCACAATAACAATAATAAACTAAATAACTGTAACCAGTCTACCTTAGCCGGGCAGCAGAGGCATCTCTTTATTGAACAGAAATGTGCTGTCTTACAGAAAAGATCCTTTGATTTTCATACATAATAAACATTTATATAATATGTGGATGGAATATAGTTAGTGGTTGATCCTTCTATGGTTCTTGTATACATCCTCCCCAGGACACACACACACACACACACACACACACACACATGCAGACACACACACGCAGACACACACACACGCAGACGCACACAGAGACACACACCCTCATTCTGTCCAGGAACACTGAAATAGAGGCGATTATGCCATTAAGGCGGTCACTAATCATGCTCGACCTTTTTCCTCCACATGTCGTAATGTGTTTCAGCTAAACCCCCACCCTCCACACGCACACACACACACACACACACACACACACACACACATGTCCTCCTCCTCATACACTCATTACATGACTTAAAAACCAGGAATTATTTTAGCTTTCTGTGCCTGCAAATGCTTCGAACTTTACTCTATTAAACCAAAACGTCAGATCCTCCAAGTGCTTGAAAACAATCACTGAGGCTTAATTACAGTTTTTGACCCTGATCTGGCCCTACTTAAGACCCCCATCCCCACCAGCGACCCCCACGTCCTGATTCTAAATTGAGTCGAAGAAAGCCGGGTGTCCCCTCACCCAGAAACACACCTCGGCACTTAACATCCAGCAGCGTCTCTGGTCTAATTTCTCTTGAAACTGCTGCCTGTTAAAAAGCTCAAGGTGTTGCATATTATCAAGGCTTAACACAGGAGGTGGAGTGGGGAAGGAGGGGTGAGACATACATAAAGGGGGAGTGAAGTGAGAAAATTTAAAATAGAGACGAAAGAAGCAATAAAACGTCCGAGAAGGAGTAAAGAACGTATCTGTAAAGACGAAGATAAAAAGGTGAAGGTTCAGGGCGTGCAGAGAAATGTTCATTTATTTATTCTCCGTCCTGAAGCATAAACTGATAATAAGTCACCCAGCAGGGGTCTTTGGATCTCCGTCCAGCCGTTTTACAGTAAAGGATTATAGGTCATTAAAAACAGGAACTGGATCAAAACAATGTGTAGCGATGAAAAATGGAGACGCCTCCCAGACGCGATGGAGCAATCACACCGAAACGCGATGTACTTCCGTGGGTGACCTTACAAAATATACTCACGCTCACAGACGCTCCAAATATGTATCCCATGATTCCTTAGGTGCCATCGCGTTGGACGCTGCATGTCTTGTAAACGTCAGCGGCGTGGAGGAGGTTGGAGGAGAGATGGTGTTGAACCCCGCAGAGAGACATTCTTCTTCTCAGCTTCACCTTGTGCTGAAAAGTAAATGTTTAAGCGAGTGGGGATAAACACCCTTAAATCATCACCATGAGCTGCGAGCGCACACCTTATGGGGGAATTCTGGGATATAATAGTTGTCCCTTGGCTGTATCTGTGCGCTCATCAGGTGTGTGTGGAGGGAATTTAAGTCCCAGCACACACAGTCTCCAAAACAGACTTTGTTTAAGGCTGCCAGCCTCGTCGATGTTTCTGATCGCGCCGAGATAGACAGCAGGTCAATGCATCTTTTGGTGCACCCTTAATCCCGGCGACACAGATAGAGCTGCAGAGAATTAGTTAAAAAATTGTGGGAAACATTATCTCGTCTGATTCATTATGACAGCAAATGCCTGTCTTAGCTTGGGATGTAAACACGGATTAGGCCTTTTTATTTAACAATATATTTGCTTGGCTTTTCTCCCCTCTGTCTCCCTGAAAGCCAAACAAATCATTAACGTAATCGCGGCTGTGTGGCCGGGAGGTTACAGTAGGAGATAGAGCTTTGTGTGCTCCACTAATTTTCCACAAACAAGGGATGTGACCTGATAGTGCTTCTGTAGGTCACAGTAAACAGAACATGATGCATGCTTTACATAGAAATTAATAAGAAACCAAAAACAGAAGTTGCATTTCAAGATATTTTATCTGTTTGCTTAATAAGTCTGACAGGAAGTTATAATTGGATTTAAGAAATAATCAGATGAATATGCAGCTCGAGAGAATGTTAATCATTAAAATGTTTCCTGGCATTGCTTCAGAAGCTTCTTATTGAAACGTATTCCTCATGTGTTGCCTGTGTGGATTTGAGATTTGACAGGAGAACAAAGAGATGCTTTAAATGATAGCGAGTCAATCAAAGAGACATAGAAGAGTAGAACAGTGTCATGGCCGCTGTAAAGCAAAAAGAATTGAGATTTTGAAAATAAAGCCATAATTTTACAATGAGAGCAAAGTCCTAATATTCAGCTGTATTCTAATCAAAACATAAATTTACATTTGTACAAAATGTGTCATACCACGTTCACATTGCATCTTTATGACCTGGCTTTCGTATGGGGATGTGAAGGGGATGGAGGCGGCGTTACAGCACCTTCTGTGAGTGTGACAAACGGCTGGCTAGCGTTCAGGATACATCTGGACAATTTCTAGTCGAGTTCACGGCGACCGAAACTGGTATTTTTAGCCAAAACATGATGTTTTCCAAACCCTGACCAAGTGCTTTTTTGTGCACGGCGTTGTGACAAGCAACGTAAAGTTTGAACGTCTGTGTGCTTTTGCAGAAAATCACCGTCCCTACATTTTGTACTCACTGGCAGTAAGTACAAAAACTAAAAATCAAAATACTAAATCCACTCATTCAAAATTAAATTATGTAAACCAGTGTGCAGAATTATATTTGAGTCATTAAGCACAGTTCTTTCCAGCATCTACTGTATAGTGAAGCTGTAAGTTAGTGTTCGAAGCTGTTGAAACTAACCAAAATCAGAATTTGTCATATTTTAACCAAAACAGTTTAGTCAGTTGAGAGTGATGAATGTGCTTGATGTATGTTTTAGACAATAACTGTGTCAAAACGCTTTAAAGCAGGAGATTTAATAGCTTCTAAAATAAAGATTACATGATCTTCTGTGGATTTAGAAACTTCCCTCTGAATAAAACTCGCAAACTAAAGACGTCAAACCGCTTTCCGTGACCGTGAGGAAGCGGAGGGACGCGACTTGTGTAGTATTGGTTTACTTTGCAGTCAGAGGGGCAGCACAGGGTAAGCAAGCGACCCCCTTCCACCCCC
>CAEMYA010000585.1:1637779-1673234 GCA_903131615.1 Diplodus sargus | reverse complement strand
GAGCCTGGCTGTACTGAGGAGACCAGAGGAGAAGACAAGGAGAGAGAAGGAAAGAAAGAAAGAAAGAAAGAAAGAAAGAAAGAAAGAAAGAAAAGAGGAGGGAAAGAAAAGGGTATTTTTGAATAACAGGCACAAGGAAATACGATCTTTTTTATGATGCATCAAGAGATGTGTGTGTGTGTGTGTGTGTGTGTGTGTGTGTGTGTGTGTGTGGGTGGGTGGGTGGTTGTGGTGCAGGTAGGAGGTAAGATGGAGGTGGAGGTGGGGGTTAGGGAGTGATAAGCCCTGATACAAACAATAACAACAGGCACCATCCAGCCACATCAAAGCCCCCCATTTAGATTTTGGCTGGTTGAGGGGCTGTATATGGATCGGGATAGGGGGGCATAGGTGGAGGTGGTGGTGGAGGTGGTGGTGTCGGGGTCCTCTGCAGTTACAGTTGTTCATCAAAGCCTCGGCAGCAGTCTGACCCCGCACCAGGACCAGGTTTTGAACATCTTTTACGACTCTGTTTCAAATAAACAAAACACAGCGAACAACACAGAGAAGAGGAATGTCCAAACCGGCTGCTGATAAAGAGTTTACGGTCGGCCGCAGCAGACGGAGCTTTTACTCACTGCTGTGGATAAAGAGCCGAGCGCCATAACTGTCAGCGTGTCCTCAGATGTCCGAGGGAGCGTTACACAGACAGACAGTGGAAACACTTTCACTATCAGAGCAGGATGTGCTGTCTTCGTCTTTATTAGATATCGTCTCAGAGTAAGGAAGGAACTTTAGTAATGATCAAATCTGTGTTTGTGTGAGGGTTGCCAGTTTTGTCTCGGAAGGAAATTAAAGGAGCAGTTAACCTTAAAAAATGTTGTGATTCAATCATTATGTCTTCACCACGTGCCGATGAAAAGTCGGGTGAAGTTTGACAGTCCACAAAATATTTCTGGAGGCTCACAGCAGAACAGTGTTCCAGCATTGTCCTCCTCGGGAGGAAATGTAAAAAACAACCGGAAAAAAAGATACAACGTCTCCGAACAGCTCGTCCAGGATAAACGACATATCCGGAAGATCCCAAATTGATATGAAAAGACATTATTTACACCCTTTTTAAGATGAAATCTAAACTGTAGTTTCAGACGGGTTGCGCAATAACGCTAAATCCCATTTCCGAGTTTTATCCCCACTACTCATTTTCAATGGGACAACCCGTCCAGACTCTCATATGTCGTCAGTTACATGACAATCAGACATTTCCAACATGGCTTCTTCCCCTCTGGTCATTTTTATTGTGTTACTGTGGCAATCCTGGTAATAGAGAGAAAAAAAAACAAAAACATGGATGCTCACAATTCATTCAAAACTTTATGCTCTCAACCAAGCCATCAAACAAAAAAAGAGCACTGCCTTGTTACTGGCCAATAACATTAGCGGTGCTTTTTAGGCTAACTTTAGCAGCCCTTGCTCCCTCTCTGCCAGTCTGTACTGATATTACAGGGGCGGCGCCGAGTGCAGCAACTTCACGACTGGACCTTAGTTGCATTTCAGGCATCATATGACATCGAAGGAGGGAAGACAATATTAAAATATGTGAAAATGTGTTTCTGTAATGCACAAAATCAGCTTTTACAATGTAACATTAGCGAGCCAGACAATTTGTTTCTGAGATAAACTAGTCACGATTGTTTCATGCTTTTTTGCAACCCATCCATGCACGCCATACCCCTCTATCCCGACAACAATCAGGACACCCTACACCGAGAGGTGAATGTACAAATGAAGAGGTTGGGAGCGAGGTTGTATTGGGATTGGGCCTAACTCTTTTAGATTAGCAGCTCATTAGGTGAACTGTTCCTTTACTGCCTAAAATGGCCACCCAACCAGGCTGTAATTTTAGATCCAACTAACTCTCATTCTCGCTTGTCAAACTAGGTGCTGTTGATGCACCATAGTGCTAGTTGCCATCCGCCATAAAACAGAAAGATTTATTAAGTGTAATAGTTCTTTTCGTACACTTTCATACAGTTACGCTCACAGACTCTCTCTTCCTCCCGACACTCGTATTTTAAGGGTGATTAATTTGACAACAAAAGGAAACAAAAAACACAATTAACAGAGTTGAAGATGAATTTGACTGATTGACTTTCTGATCTGATGTTGTGACTTTCTGGTCTTTTACTTTAAGGTTTTTTTTCCACAATGAGGATCCAACTTTACCAGATTCTCAAATTTCCATCCATCTAATATTCATGCTCTCGGTTTTTGGTTGCCAACATGCCACTTTGTTTGTTTGATCACCTGCAGCAGAGCCCCTTCAGCTCACGATGTTAGAGGACTGAGCTCCTCTCTGGATGCGACTTTAATCACATCACACAGTGAGCAGCACCTCCAGTTCAAACAGGCCACACTCATCCTGTCAGCTGCACCGCCATCAGCTGAGGCTCGACCGCTGCGACGCGCTGCAGCTTCAAAGCTGCTGTTCGTCTGGCTCACGCCAAAACCAGTTACAGTGGTGGAGAGCAGACCGCCGCCACACAAAGGAAGCTTTGCTTTAATGTTATCAGAGGCCGATCCACGTCTGTGCTGAGCTGTAATGATGCTGTATTTCCCTGCCTGTCTCACAACGGCCTCATGGCTTTTATAAGCAGGTCCTAATACAACTATACACCATTAGTGAGCCACTTTTATTACGTTTCCAGCCCTGCAGAAGCCCATTCATCTCCAGCGAGATGGATCGCCCTTGTTTTTTGTGATCATCAAGATGAATGAGTTTATGTTTCCCTCTGGCGATGGAGGGGGAGGACGGTGCCTGCATGAGGATGAGCATCCAATCAGGAGGAAGAACTCAGAATAAATTTGATCATTTTGCTAAAACAAGATAACTAAAAAACACTTTGCTAATTTCTGAGCACATGCTTTATTGTTCCTTTTGTATTTTTTATCTGTTTTGTTAGTTTGAGGTGACAGTTCTGAGGTGACTAGCGTCTGTTTAATGCAGATACACAATACACCGTAAATAATAACTTCAACTTCAAAATATTGTTTAGAGTTTTGTTTACCGTATAGTCACACTGATGAAAATCATAAATAGTCTTGATTTCCCTTTAGATTTCTCAGTGCGAAGTGTCAGTTCTTCAGAAAAGTCAGCTGCAGCTGCTCCTATCAGAGCGTCTTTGTTCCTGCATCCTGGTACAAAGACAATATGTGAAACTGCTCGCAGTAAACCTTTTAAATTTAATTCTAAGGGGATTTGCGGGTCAGGGGTGAAGGCAGACTTTGCCTGTTAAATGTCAAGAGTCATCAAAAAAATCCCGACTTTTTTTCACCATGTTATATTAACATTTAAATGTTAAATTACATATATTTTAGCTCCCTGGCAACATTTTAGGTTGGTAAAGCGTCCCAAGCAGCAACAAAGTGAGACAATAAGAAAATCCAGGCAGAGGGCTGCAGGGTCTCTGCAGATACGAGACATTAACGCGCCTTTTCTCCCCGTGCCAGTCTCCCTCTCTGTCTGTTTCCGTCTTCTAACGACTTTTACATGAATTCGTCTCGCTTCGTCTGACGTGCGCCGATTTTGGGAGGGCGACGTGCAGTGATGCGTAATTTAGAAAATAGCTAATTCACCTCAAACACGTTCAGCTAAAGTAACAAGTCTGTTTTAAAAATGAAAGGAGGAGAAAGTCAAAACGTTTTGAGAAAGTCAGAATTAATTCTCAAGTACAGTAGCTGAAAAATATACTTCAGTACAGTAACAAAGTATTTGTGCTTCGTTACGTCCCACCTCTGAGTAATGACAAGAACACAGTGAAGAAAAACAAAATCACTTTATTTTCAATTAGTTTCCATTTTGACCTCTAAGAGTCAGCAGAGATAAATTCCCCCTCAGGTCATTAAAACCCCCCAAAAGCCAGAGACGTTACAGAGGACATGACCTCAGCGTCCTCAGCGGTCGCTGTGGCCGTCTGTACAAATCTTCTTTTTAATGCAACACCTCATTGTTGGGTTTTGAATTGATTATCTGAGCATTCACAGTGTGTGGATGGGGCTTTTGACGGCACACAAACAAGAGGAAGAAATAAGAAAAAAAAGAGACAGTCAGTCACAAGTTAAAACGTAAAGATGATTTAGATTTGTACGACTTTGTGTCTGTAATCTTGGCAGAAGAAGCTCCTGTACGGGTGTTGAGAGCTGCAGCTCGAGCAGATCCGTGCCGTCCAGACGGCAGCGGCCTCGCGTGCTCTTGCGCCGCTCGTTGTTTTCATAAAGGCCAAAGCTCGGAGGCCCCCTGACAGATACTGAGATGTAATTGGAAGCGTCTGGCATTGTGTGTTGGCCTACAACCTCAGTGCTTCTGTCTGCACGTACAGAGAGATTCCGACCTGTACACACACTTAAAGTCAAGTCACAGTATATCATGACCCGACGTCACAGGTTTGCTTTTACACTGATCTATTGGCTGTGAGAGACCGTGGGAGCAGGGAGTGGATGCCCGCAGGGATCATCCACATTTGGTTATGAAGTAGGAAGAGAGAGAGAAAAAAATCAAAAGGTAAAGACTTATTTCAAACCAGGAGAACACAGTCACTGTGGTTTGTGTCATTTTAGGTTTTTATAAACTTAGAAAGTTGTATTATTTTTGTGGTAACGTAAGTCAGAGGATGGTTTGTTTAGAGGTGGTTTGGGAAATGTTTGTTTACTCATGTGACAGTTTAATTCGGTCTGTTTATGACATAATGCACCGCAGAGAGAGAAATCCAAACTTATTGGAGTAAAATCCATTTTCATTGTTTTTTGTTGTTTTTCCAGATGAACATCAGCTTTCAGAAAATGGTCACTAGTCTTCACGGGTTTCGTACGAGAACAACAAAAACACAAGATCACGTCAAGTCAACGAGACAAGGAAACAAAAAGAGAACCTACAAAAACAGTTTAACTCTTTTTTTCATCTATCATTTTATAAATATTGTGAATTTCCAAAACTCTTCCAAATCAAATGATGGCATTTGTGACTCATAGACGTGTTTTCCTACTCAATTACTCAAGTATCATTTCCAGGGTCCTTTTCTGCTACTTCACACTTCCACTACACTTTATTTTGGAGGCTCATATTGCACGTTTGCTCCTCTACATGCATGTAGTAACTTTAGTTACTTTGCAGATTACATAATGCATCAGAGCATATTCGTGTATTTATTTATATTTTTTAATTAAAGAATTATATCAGTAATTATATCATAAAAAACACCAATTCTGATAATCAGAAAAATGCTAAATACCAGCTCTAATAGTTGATGAATCAGTCGACCCATAATATAAAGTATATACATTCAGGAAAATGCATTTATGCATTAATTTTACTTGTACTTTTGGCACTTTACTATATCTAATATCAGTTTCTTACAGACTTTACTCAATCACTATTTATTCTTTTACAAAGGTAATATATTTGCTTTTACTCAAGTATGACTTCCTGGTATTTCATACACCACCAGTGTTTTCTGATTGGATGACCCTCACTGCAAAACTTCAAACAAAGTTACAAATCACTGCTAGAAGAAAATAAATCTGTTTAACGAGGTGACGATGCTATGGCTAAGGTTTGGTTAGGGTTTGGGAAATGGGTTTGGGATGCTAAAATTAGAAAACATTTTAGTCTGGGTCAAGATGTGGCTACGGTAAGAAAACGATTGTGGTTAAAAAGAAACCATGAACAGGTTGTTTTGGGGCATTATGATGACGATGCTGTCGTTAACCTTCTGATGACAGACTCAGCCACATATTGTTTTTAATTTATTTATCTTTTTATAATCCAAAACGTGGGTTCTATGAAGCACAAAAATGTGCTGTGTTATCACAGTCCGGCCTGAAGTGAATTCAAAGCTGCTGTTAAAAATTTTACAGGCATCATTTTGGGCTCTTTTGAAAGGTCAGACTTGTTTTTACCTCCAGTAGTCAGAATGCTTCTGTCATTGACATTTATTTTTCTTGCAGGAACGTTTAATTCAAAAATGAGCCTGCAGGTGACTGTAACTGCCCATATCAGTTGGAAAACACAATGGGTCCAAATCACATAGTCGCACGTTGTCCAAGTTCAAATTAGATAATATCACTGAAAATGAACACGTTTTTCTGAGGAAATATCCAGAAATATCCCATCTGACCAAAAAATGCCATTTTGTGACCCCATCATTTTTGATTATGGTTCTTTTTAACATGAATTTTGTACATATAACATAGTCCAAACCAAGTGTTTAGGTAGAAAAACAGCCTATACAAAGAGCAGATTGCATACAATGACATCAACTTTTATTATTTCCAAGCTTGGGGCTTTATAACCTGTTAAAATATCATTATGGATTTGAAGTCCCATCATGATGTGTTAATCATCTGGAGGCTTGGGGGAGAGGGGATGGAACTAAGAGTGGGTCTGATGCCTATATAATCACTCTTTGGCTGTTGTAGGCTGCATGGAAGGCATAGAAGTGCTCAACATCTCATGTCTCCTTGGAAATATCTAGTGGTTTCACACTAAAAAATGATGAAATTAGTTTTGAACAGTGGTTTCTGGGTTGACAGCCCTCTCGCCCAGCTGTAGCGCCACCACCATCCACTCCAGCTCATATGCATGTAGCATGAACGTGATATGAGTAATGTCAATTTGTTATAGATGACAGAAACAGGGCTCGTTTTGAAAACTGGCATAAGTAGATGATCCAACAAGTGCTTAAAGTAGTTTGAAGTGTACTAAAGACAAGGAATATAATAAAAAAGAGGAAGAAGAACAGAAACCCGGCTCAAAACCTTTGGAAGCATTTAAATAAAGTATGATGTCTGATTATTTGTTTTGTTTATTTTCGCACAGTAGCATCACTTTCTGTAGGGCGATAGTGATCTTAAAAATGTTATATAACAATAAATGATCAAAAGAATGGAGTTGTATTATTACCTAAACATACTGAATAAAGTTTGGTTTGGCATGAATGAAAAAACATTTAAAAAGTGACTCACACCGTGTTGCGATCTTCACATAAATACAAGCTGTCTTTAAAGAGAATCTGATTTATATTTTTCATGTGAACGTTATTCATCCAGGTTGCTTCCTGCTTATCTCCGGCGGAGAATCATCCAAGACAGCAGCAGTTAGCAACTTCACAAGTGACAGCCTCAGACTATCTTGATGCAGAGAGCGTTACCCTTTGGCTGCTATCCCAAACATCAGACTGGACGGTACCAGCATGAGATCGCTGATAGGAAAGCGGGACTAAACAACATGTGACACAAGCAGAATGGACCATAAATCCCGTCCAGGGCTCAGCGAGAATGAGCAACAATGAGTGGCTGGAGTGAACGGCCAGATGTGGAGCGGTGCTGCTGAAGAGGGAGACAGATTTATGGCCGCGTCTTTAATGAGGTAACATCCTTTTCACTCATAAGACTTTTAAGAACTTTTTTTTCTTTTGCTCCCACATGCAAGAAAAAGTAATTCCTCTGGAAGTAAGACGAGGGTGCAGGAAAGGAGGGGGGAAAAAAGCTGAGACGTAAACTGTAGAACTTATTTTTCTTTTTACGTCATCGAAGAAAACCACGGCAGAGGGGAGTTTCGGGAGTGAGAGGGAGGATTAAAAAAGATAGTAATACTTTGACAGCACTATAAACTGTGCAATATGATCTATAGTGTCTTATTCTGCTGTGAATGGAGTGATTTGCACTTTTAATCTTTGCAGCTCGTGGGAAAATTACAGACTACACACCAAAAAAGTTTATACAAAAGCTTTATAAATTGCTTAGTCGGAATTGGCAAATTCCATAAAAGCTTTTTATTATTTGTCTCATTTTTTGCCAGCATTACATTCAGGAATCTGTCTACAGGCAGTGTGTGGCTTATTTCTCCACTAACTCACAAGTACATGTGCTTTGCAGAGTTGAAAGTTAAATGTCAACACACTGATCAACATTTGTCATTTACTCGCTGTTAATTTTAGAAAGGTGTAAAGGGATTCAATATCTTTATTCTATCACAGAAATTTTACATTGCAAACAAAGGAAATTAAGGTGACATCAGTAAAGAGAAAGATGACAAAGACGCTAGCTTTTAGCTTGAGAGTTGCAGGTGCAGGATGCAAACAAGCATTTTTTTTTATGTCATGAGAAAAATCTGACTTTGGAGCATGAGCACAGTATTCCCATGGATTTTTAAAATAATACGATGGCCATGTGTTCTCATCAAATTAGTTTTTTTTTTAATCATGTTACATGATTGTGGCAGTCTGGCAAGTGAAACCAGATACAAACAGTGTGTTGGCCCACGTTGATTAGCTAAATTGATTGCGTTAGTGCTGATATTAGATTATATTCAGTTTGTTGACAGCATCAGGGCCGTCAGAGACGACTGATAAGACTCAGAATATTAAAGCTAGGGTTGATATTCTTGAAGGACTTTTTTCTGGTTATATTTATGGACAATCTCTAACCATCAGGCCAGTGTCAGTGGCTGCTGCAGGCCTCTAGTAAGTCCATCCAATTGTCTCATTCAGCTTTTGTGAAAAGACTGGACCGGCCCGCCTGTGCGCTCTCTGCCCTTTTACCCTCTGCACTCACTGCACACGACCGCAGTCTTCCACAGAACCTGGCGGATGTGTTTTTAACGAGCTAGTGGCCCAAGAATGGCAGAGAAAATGTAGCCAGAATTTCCCAATGCAAAAAGTACTAGCTTGACAGCGGCGTATTCTAACATGTGAGTGACCCAGGAGGTAGTTGGATATGGTTCAGCAGCAGTTAGCACAGCCGTCGCAGCCACGGCAGCAGTAACGTGCTCCTTTAGCGGCTAACCTTAGCACAAGCACGCAGCTACAGCAGTACGTATAAACGGCCACGTTGTGCTGCCTTTTCAGGCCAGGGTACATTCATGACTTGTCTTTTTGGATGTATTAGACAAAGATGGCCGAGTGTTGAACTGAGCGAACAAGCTACAGAGCAGTCGGTGTCTGTAATCTGCTCGTTAAGGTCTTGCGGAGGAGTCGTTCTGAAGTGAGTGGTTTTGGTTGGACACTTGGACAAAAGTTTGCTTGCTCTTGCTGAGTTTAACAATCCTACCAACGCCACCATTAACTGAGAGGCTACGTGGATGAGTGTTCCCACCCTTTTAATAATATGTCAGGAGTACAGAATAAGAATAAGAAGGCTGCGCTGGTGGAGTCGTGTTTTTCAAGGACAATTAAATAAAATAAATCATGAATCTGAAGGCCTGCACCACGGTTAGTAATACAACTCTGGAAATTTATCACAGCAGCAACTATTCTGTCTGCGGTTATAACAGTCATGAGGTAAACAGTAGGAAAACACTGTTCATGTAATCTAACAGGAATTGTGCACTTGCATGTATTTGAGTGACCAATGCAGCTCCTTGAAGGAGGATGTTTCATTCGATTGCAGCAAGAATTGAGCCACAATTTTTTTCCGGAGCCTTCAGCGACAGCAACACTTCATTCACCTCATTATGAAGGTGTCACGACAATATTCAATCAATATTTCTGTCTCATCCTTGATCTTTTTAAAAGATATCTTTTAGGCTCCAACTCTGAGATCTTTCACTCTGAAGCTAGAAATGTGTCCCCTCACAGTTAGATCTGGATTTGGGGCCCCCGGACCCTCTTGGGCCCCTGAGCCTGTGACCATTAAAACCCTTTTACCTGCTGACCCATGTACCTTTGTGTTGCACTACCAATAAACTAAAAAGCGTGCTGTCACATAATGATAACTTACGCAAGTTTATGTGAATTAGTTATTGAGTTTGCTGACAGACTATTTTCTCGTCAGCGTGCGACATTAAATGAAGAAACAGCTGCCCTCAGCATCACCTCCTATCAAACTAAAACCTCCTCTATTAAAAATATCCAGAGGGACGATCGGGGCCCTGCAGCAGATTGCATCTTATGAAACCGAAGGGCCCCAGCTTGTTTTTGCTGAGGCGGTGGGCGGCCATTTATGAGCTGCTAACATGAATGAAACAAGGTTTTAAAACAGAGGAGGTAACAGAGGATTTGTGTGGCTGCACTCGAGGGCCTTCGCCTCAAACACTGGTGCAGATTGTGCTCGGGGCTCTGAATGGCAGAGTCATCACCCTCTAACTCCTCTGCTCATTATACAACCTCTCCAGCTTCACTCAGCGGTGTTTGACCGGCACTGAAGGACCCTACGAGAATGAGAAAACACGCCACCAGTTTCATGAATGGGCACGGGCCCCCTCTCCAAATAAATCTGAGAGAAAAACACAAGGTGGGTAAATACTGACCGAGAGCGACGAGAGTCAAAATTGAATTTCCGTGGAGGTGATGTAATCCGCTGCCCCAGGTCAGACCGAGATGTTATTATCTTAATTTGAGGTTCATTAATCGCCGGTGAAGCGGGCTGATGACAAGGTTTCCACCTTGTCCCAGCTGCACGGAGCTGCCAGCTGATTTAGGACGGCTCCCTGCCTCGGTATGTAAACCATTTGGTGCAGGAATGTATAAGCAAGCCGTAAAAATAGGATTTGGCTGAGACATACAAGACGGATCGCGCCGTAAAACAACGCGCCCCATCTCCACCGCAGCCTGGCGGGGGCGGTCGAGGTGTTTGGAGGTGGGGGTGGTGGGAACGGCCGAAGGGAAGCCCGCAGGTTCAGAGTTCGGGCCCTGCATGGCGACAGGAGGAGGGTGGGCGTGTTTAGAACTGAGAATGGATTATAGGCTCCGAAATGCTGTAATCCTCCTCACAAATAAACGATATATAACGTGGGAGGAGGCTTAAGGAGGAGACACTTTCACATGCAAACACTCGCTTTCACGTCTGCACACACACGCATATTTCAGAGAGAAGAGGTCCCTGTTAGCTGAGAGGCTACATCATAATCCGGAGCGAAATAAGGCAAAGCATGAGGAGAAATATTGACCGCATGATGCCTGGTAGCAGCACAGATTACCGCTTCCACATCCATCAGCTTTCTGAAATCAGTGAATCACGTTTTAAAGCACACAAGAGCAGAAATTTTACCAATAATCTGCCTCCTGAGAAGATACAGGACTGGCATCATAATTGGTTTCAAATTTAGAGATTTTACTTAAAATGAGGTCTGACAGACAGAAGAGAAATATACGAGCAGACGTCGTGCACAGATCAGAGTTATGTCTGCACGAGAATGTTTAAGAAACAGCGACTTAAGCTTAATCCTAAACCAAACAACCCAAAGCAAACTCTGGGCTCCTTCTATATTTACAGAGTAAAAAACTGTCTTTAATCGTTTTCTTAAACATGTTAACTGATTACAAGTCAGAGCTGGAAAAGAAAATGATAAAAAGATGTATTACCTCACTCATAAGATCTGCTTCCAACATCGCTCAAAAATGAAAAACAACATTTCTAACTTAATTTATTGATTGAAACGTATGAGATGTAACATTTCTGCATTAAAATGTCAAAAAAACAAGTAGACCTCTGTTATATATTTTGTGGAGTTGTGTACCCAAATGTTTGAAGTGATGATCAAACCCCAAAAATGTGTAATTGAGGCCGCCGTGCTGTCACTATAATTTCCAGGAGAGAGTCAGAGAGTGAAGATGCACCAAACATGAGTTAAACCTTGAAACACGACCTCGTCTGTGAACATTCGTGCCTGAGTCAGTGTAATTGGCGATGAAGGTTCATTAACAATGACAACAACTCTCATGATACTGCGCTACTTCACAGCATCCTAAAACTACTTGCTACTTTTGTTTTCATTGTTTTGTGTGAGAGCAAATACATACTTTCCCACAATCACATACAGTCAAATATTCAGATATTTAGTCTTAAGCTAGGCTACAAAACATTTGGCATTTAAAAACCCTCGACATGTTATTGTTTTCATGCAACCAGGAATGTCTCATTCGATTCACGATGTCCCAGCAGGACAGCAGCATGAAAAGACACAAACAACGTTAGAAGAAGACAATAAAAAAAGTTACAACAAACAATAAAAAACTTTAATTAAAAGGACCAAGCAGCAGACTGAAAACAGACAGCAGTCAAACTGTCCTTAATCATATCAAATAATCTATACGGTGATCCTGCAGCTCATGCTGAGATGAAAAATCACCGTGCAGGTTCGAGGAATGACACGTCATTTGTCTGCGTGACCGAAGGTTGCAGCTACTGAATGTGAAATGTAAACTCCTCTTTGTTTCATTAAACCCTGATTACAGGAGGACGTGACCTCTGTCAGCATACACACTGTTATATTTATTACAATGTACAGTCTTTTTTAAGTAACTGATCTCCAAAACAGTTACATACATAAGTAATAGTCAGTTTGCACATGGAATGTAATTACACAAAATCACTCACTTTCTGCTAGTTTATACTTCAGCTCCACCACATTTATATGATGAATTTAGTTTCTAGTTGCTGATTATTACATTATTGTAACTCGTCTCACTAAACACTAAAGAATAATCTGCGTATATAGAACTCAATGATCTGAACCTGTGTTTGTTCTGTTTATCAGCTCATCTACAGACTCTGTCGTGAACAATGTTCCTGCTGTCATTCATATTTATTCCATCTGAAAAAACTATAAACTCAGTCGAACGTCTCAGTTACAGTTTGGTTTAATCTACGAAGGCTGTCAAATGTTATTCTCATCAATTATCTTTATAAGCAACCCAATAACTCTGCTTGTTCATATGCATGTCTGATATCGTACAGATTATTATTTCTTTTTTTCTTTTTATTTCTCTTTCTCTCTTTCCCATCCTTTTAATTATTTATTTTTCTCTTTTTAATTGGACTCATGTGGTTTTGCACTGGAGAGTGCAAGTTTTTGCAACTTTCCATCACTTCTTTTGTTGCTCTTGTGTATATTAATGTGTATTGTATACAAACACACACAAAAGAAAATGTAAAGAAAGAAAGAAAGAAAGACAATCACACTGATTCTGAAAATGAGAAAGATGCTGAATATCAAATCCAGTAATCTACCTCGCTCATAGTAGCACATGTAAATATACTGTATGTATATTTAACTTTTAGTTGTACTTTTAATATTAATCACAACGAATATCAGAAACTTTAACTCGAGTTGGTATGAGTTACTGTCACGCTTACCAAAGTAATATTTTAGCAAGATCTCTTTTACTTTTATTGTGACGATTACAACGTTAACATATTAAATAAATCAAAATGAAATAAAGAGATACAAGTTTTGCTCTTTTTGCTGCTGTTTTCAAACATCATGGTCTCATAAGTGTCCTCTGGATGGATTCATGTTGCTTATTACTCTCTTCATTGTCACAGAGACCCAGAAAGAGAAAATGACTCAAGTAAGGAATGTTAAGAAAGTTAAACAAGACAAACTGACAGGGCCAAAGTTGAGTTTGTATTTTAAAGTGAACCAGGCACTCGCATGTTTGAGGTTCAGAAATGTCAAGACTCCAGTATTCATCATATTGCTGCGTCTCGTGTGTTTCCTCCGGCAGAGGATATTATCTAAGATTTAATATCCGAGTCTGCAAACTTCATTATATTTCTTTCATTTTAAAGGTCAAGCATCATAAAATATAGAGCTGGTACCTAATTATTTAAGTGGTTTGCAGTCTACGTTTTGACTCATTAGAAGTAAAAAACTACGTCCAGGATGATAAAAGCTGTAAACTCTCGATGCCACCGTCCCTCTGAGCTCAGCAGGTGCCCTCCGCTGCTGTTTCATTGAGAACTTTACCACCCGAGTGGAGGATAAACTACCTGTCACATGTCGTGTGTTTGGCTTTGACGATCGTCAGGACGGGGAAATGACTCGATGTGATCTCGCGTGCAGTTCTCTGTCCTCTCGGGCCCACTGAGGTCTGGAGAAATTCACCTAGAGAATTCGGTTGGGAACGGACCGGAGTCACATCGGGCGTATATTATAATTCAAAACAATAAAATTACGCCTCACAGAAGTTGTTTGTATCGGACTCAAACACATCCAGAAGTGCTGTTTCCGCTTTGTTTTAATCTTCCTTTGTTTGGGGGAAATTTGCTGCTTGATTTCTGTCTTGATGAGCAGAACACCTGACATCAGGAGAGGAGTAGCAACGGTTTGTAAACTCAGAGAGAAATGCTCTGTTTTTCAGGACGGCCCTGTTCACACTCACAGTTACATCTGTTGAACATCTGTCAGTTTAATATTTGAACTTTATAACCTAAATTCAATAAACAATTCGCAAAAAGCAAAGGCAGTTACATTTTTTTTTCCAACTCTAAATATCTAGACTAAAAGGTAATCTGCAAATATAAAAAAGTTGTATTGATATTTAGTTATTCTGACACTTGTAACCTTTTGTCAGGACCGGCCTGCCTTTAAGCCCTTCAAAATAAATTCCTCTAATGATACATTTGTGCATCTTTTCTTCAAATTAGAACATTAAAGGTGATCAAATGTATTTTCAGCATCCTCAGCCATCACTTATAAATCAGTATGCTAAACTGTATGTTGTATAACACTAAAGCACGTCCCCGAACGCAAACTAATCTGTTACTTACGAGATTAGCTTTATTGGTCTACAGTCTGAGAGATCTGCTGCGGTTTTGTTTCCCGTTGAAGGTTTTTGTTTTTTTGTTTCTGTGTCTCATTTGTTGTACAGACTGTGAAGTAGGTGTCGGCCGATTTTCAGGTGCAGATGTTCAGCATTTTCCAAACATCGGTATCTGTGATTTTTCTGTCAGACTGCAGATGAAATCAACTAATTTAAAAATGTGCCTACTTTTTGTACCCGATTATAGCATTTGAGTAAACTCTGCTTGTTTTGAATATGGATCAAATGAATATCGGCCCCAAATATCTGTTTTCAGTCTCCCTGATTTCCAATAAAAGGCATGAAATGGCTTTGAGGCAAATTGTGATATGTTTGTGATTAAAATTGACTTAATATTCCTGCAGTTGCTTCAAATATAAACCACCAAAAAGGTTTTTGTTCTCGCCCCTCCAGTCATTGGTTGGTTTGTTGCAGTATTAATGTTCAAATCTCATATATTTAACCCTTTGAGTCTTTGCACAACAGTCTGAGTTGTGCTGTGGTCCAGCTGGGAGTGTCGCAATATTGTGGTATTCACGATAACCGTGAAACTTGATACGGTGTTAATAATACACATATAAAACTGTGTGAATACTTCAGTGAGGATGTTCGGCCTTTAGCTTCTGTGGTTTATGAGTTTGTCCGGTTGCCTTTTCACACTCAATTCCACAAAACTCACACTAAACCAAGTTAAAGATGGATTTGATTGTTCGCATGTTTGTTTTTTTAAGTTTTCTGCAGATAGCGTGATACTATTGTTATTGTGAATTTGTTTGGCCACGCTAGTCATGGAATGACAATCTGATATCGTGACAGTCCAATGTCCAACACGGTCAAAGAAGAAAAATCAAAACAAAGCTCATCACAAATCTCCAAAGTTGAATTTACTTAAAGTGGCAACGGACAACTTTCGCCCTCCAAGTGGTTATATCGTTGCCACTGCTGTTTCAAAGACAACTGGATCATTTCCGTTTCCGTTTCCATTTCAGAGTCAAAAATAATAACAACACAGAACAAAACGTGAGTTTATTCAAACACTTAGTCTTTAATAGAGGTGGATCATCAGTTAACCCTCTTTACCGGGATGAACACGCGCCCGGTGGCAGGCAAAATGGTGTCGTGATAGTGAGGTTTACAGGGAACCCGTGTCAGCGCTGATGATTTTGGAAGTTTCTTCTCTATTTCTTTCAGAAAGCAACAGATCAGGATGATGTTTAAAGTCAAAGGGAGGCATCACTTCTGCCAGTTGGGTGAAACTCGTTCTGCTTGTCATTTGTTCGCTGTTCCTGGAGTCAAAATGGCAGCTTCACCTCAACACAACACTGACGTCACGCACCTGCAAGTCATGCACAAATAGACGCTGGAGGCCGTAACTTAACAGAAACCTGCTCTGTTGTGATGAGGAGCTCCCTCACTTCCCAGCATCGCTCATGATTTAGCCTCCGTTATTTAGGCTGCGAATAACCGCCGGCCTAATTCGTTCAGCTCGGTGGCAGGCAGCACAAATGCTTCTCATGCAAATGAGGTAAATGTGTACACCAAATTACAGCTTGTCATCCTGCATAACGCGGTGGCGAGCCGGACAGTTCACAGGAGTGATCGCCCAGACGAGGCGGAATAAGAAGAGAGGCAAGCGAAAATCTCCACGAGGCAAAGATGATTTCTGACTCTCTGAGGCTGCTGTTTGATTGGATTACAGTACAAATGTGTTTTGAAGGGGATAAATCAAAACGCTGCTGAAAACTGGCAGAGATTTGAGTTTCACCTCACGGGGAGAATTGAGTAACAATGCTCACATTCAAAAGCTCATTCTCCTACTTTATCACACACTGTTCTTGTTTATTTTGTTGTGTATGGACTTGTACATGCAGTCTAATGCACGGCAGAGGTCATGTGTTAGAAGCCCTGCCATAAAAAAAAGCCCAAGGGGCAAAAGGGGGGGAAGGAGAAGAAAGCCGGCAGAGGATGAGGAGGGGGAGGAGGAGAAGGAGGGCGGCGGCAGAGGAGGCGTCTGTTTTTCCTCAGGAGCGAGGCTGCAGAGCGAAGTCGACATGGAAAAGCCGGGGAATGGGAAAATGGTGCTGCACCGCGCCTGAGCCGAGCTCCCAAAACCTGCACTCAGTTTTACTAGACTCAGCTCTGTTAAGTTCTGTTGTTATTAGTCGTGTTCGGGTCGACGCCATCAGCTCTGGTCTGCAAACGGGTTTCTGAACATTAATGAGACGAACACAAAGTACCGATTCTTTCAGAACTCATTAAGAGGTCGTCACATGAGGTCTGAAAGAAAGTAAACACATGAATAATTTAAAACAAGGGTTGGACGAAACCAACCAACCCAAACAGCAGAATGAATGTTAGCGCGGCATGTTTCTGCAAAACCACAGGGAAGTTAAAACTGTAAACTATTACATGTTGCAAGATTACTTTTTCAATTTGATGTTGCATCTCCACTGTAATTACGTTCTGCTTAGGTTTAGGTGCAAAAAAACACTTGGTTAGGGTTAGAAAAAGATTACAGTTTGGCTTAAAATACCTCTTTTGGTGGCCGCGGTAACTGATGCCAATGGTTAGACTGCCTGTCAAAAATAGCCCGTTTTGGTCACCACAGAAAACTTTTAGGAATGTCTGCAGTTCTCCTTATAAAAACATCGACTTTTGATGTGACAAAAACGTCTGGAAGTATCTCAGAGGTGTCCTTACAAATATGCACTGGTGTGACTCAAACTGCGTTTGGCCGTTTGGCAGCATTGTTGTCTGTAATAACGCCACCGCTGTCCCAGCTGCGTTTGTGGGGACAGAACCAGGTATTTTGTGTTGGACAAGGTCGCTTAGAAATGAAAATTCAATAATTATCAACTCACCCTGTGCCGATGGGAAGTCAGGTGACCTTTCATAGTGCACAACACATTTCTAAAGCTTCACAGCAAAACGCCGTTGCAGCGTTCTCCGAAACAACTGAAGTAGCTGGAAACTTCTTTTAAAATGTAAAAAACAACACCAGATCACCGCGTGTGATCCAAGTCTCTACGAGCCCTGAGATCCCACACTGATCCAATAAGATGTTATTTACACGGTCAACAAGCTCGTGCACCCCTTCAAACACTTGAGTGAATATTTCCCTGTAAATAACATATTTTCAAATCAATTTGGGATCTTGGAGCTTCCAGAGTCCTGGATTATGTCGAACAGGCTGTGTGGTGCCAATATGTTTTGGTTGTCTTTTTACATTTTAAACAAGTCCCCAGCGACTGTACTTAATTGGAAAATGCTGCAATGATGTTTTGCTGTGAAGCTCCAGCAATGTAGGACCAAACCTCCCCCTGGTTTTACATCAGCTCCGGGACTGAATTTTCATCCCTTTAACCAAGTGTGTTTTGTGCCAAAACCTAACCAAACCACAAGCACAGTGTTGTCAGAACATAAAATTGTAAATTTAACCTAAAGAAACATAAATTTGTGACATATCCAAGAGTGGCAGAAACATTTCCAATGTTTAAACTGTTTTGAAAATATTTATATCGTGAAGGAAATGACATCTATGATTTGACAGCCCACCTTACGTCATCCGTGCTCATGTGACTCCCATCAGGCTGAAACAGACATTAAGTCCTTGTCTTCGACTTTTCATCGACAGTATTTGACCCGGGTATGATGTCAGCACTGTCGCAGGGTCTGTCGGGGGAACCGGGGGGTCCACTGGCACCAGCAGGGCTTAGCCCAGATTGACCCTGAGCCTCTCATCTCTCTTTTCCCACAGGACGACTGACCTGGCCAGCCACAAAGCACTCATGGTCAGATTTATGTCCGGCCTCGAAATTACACCCAAGAATTCGGCAGTCATCTCTGTCTTCGGTGGTAATTTAGAGTAGTCATCATTATCTTTAAAGCATCTTAACAGTAATCAGGGACGGTTTATATGTCAGATTATCAGAGTAAAACATTCAGAACCTCCACGACGTCTTTGGAAAATGTTTCTTTTACACGTGTGGCAGCAGAAAAAGCATTTAAGGAATAAACAGAAGGTCAAAACAAAAGGATGCCACCTAAACTCACAGTCATATATCCATGTATGGATGATTAGTTTATGGAGAAGAAGGAATCCAGATTCTCTTTAAGCTAAATGCTAATGGATGCTCTAATGCAGGTGACAAGGCTGCCAAGCTGTTGACCGTGGTTTGAATCTAGCATTTATAAGAGTGACACAGTTGGATGTTTTTAAGGAGACCTCAGGACATCTCCAGTCATGTTTGCAGCAACTAAATCAAGTATTTTAAGCTGAAACATGATGTTTTCCTAACCCTAACCGAGTAGTTTTTGTGCCTTAATCTAACCTGAACAAAAGCACAGCGCTGTGACAAAGGAGAAATAGAAAATTCTACCTAAGGACGCCGAAAAGTACAGTTCAAACTCATCTGAGGTTTCATGGTTTGGCTTAATAAACCTGGTTTCATCACCATAAACATGGCTGGGAAACGACCCCGACATCTCATTACGAATATCCAGTAACTTTCTCGTGTGCTAATGTTGAAACGCCTTCTCATTTAGCCGTCATGCCATCATCAACCCCTCCACAGATCATATACATGCAATGTGAATGTGAACTGCCAGTTACTGTAGAAATGACGATATGGTACGGATGATTCCGGAATAATTAAATCAATTATTAATTATGGTGACAGGACTGGTTCATGTCACGTGACGGAAAAAAAAGGACATTTTCTTTCGTTCTCAGTGGAAAATGCATTATCAGATACATTTGATTTGTTAATATTTCTTTTGGGAAATGAATATTTATTGTCATAACCTGACATCTCCACGTGGTGTTGCTGTTGGCGCCGCTGTTAAAAACATGGCTACCGTTAGCAGCCTGGCTACAAAGCAAAAAACAAGCACAAGAATCCCAGTTTGATCTAGATCCCTGATCTTAGTGCTATAAAAACAAGTAGTTAATAAGTAGGCAGGTCGGTAGGTTTTGTTACTTACTGAATGCAGGTTTTGAAGCGTCTCAAGTCCCGGTGGGAAGAGGAAACACATATCAACGGGGGGAACAGACTTTGACACAACGCCGGATCGCTCACCATCCAGTGAATGCCCGTCCGTTCTCTCTTGTTTTTCTTTTACGCAGTTATTTCAGTTGCTCCACTGAAAAATGCCTCTTCCTGTTTTGGATTTCTTTGTGTCATTTTTTGTCCTTCGTTTTACCAGGAAAAATCCAGCCCCGTGGCAGAAAGATTACCACAATGAAAGCGAGGTTTATCAGGAACCAAATCTATTCAAGGATGGGGTCATTTTTCTCCAGAGAACGCAACATTTTCTGTTTTTACAGGAACGCTTCTCAAAATATTGCATTTTCCACTGAGAATTAAAATCTGCCGTATTGACGGTCATATGAAAAGCAAGCTAAGCCATTACTGTGAAATTAATACATTTTGAGTTGTCGTCTATGTAGCTATTTAACATCTCTGTTTTTTATAAATTAAAATAAACACAGGTTAGATTTTCAGTCAGCCAATACTCCACATTTCTGGCAGCGGCACACATACACAGTAAGTAGTCTGAACCCACAAACATCAGATCTTCCACACAATTTACCTACATTTTCCTAAATAGGTGTCTCCTCTGCTACTGAGCTTGTAACTCACTAATAAATTATCTTTGTGGCTCACAGGCCCACAGAAGGAGCCTAAAGGTGTGAAAAAGCATCAGGGGAAAGTCCGCTCGCTGCCGCCTCGCCCTGCACCGGCATCCCACGCTGATAGTGTAAAGGTCATTCCATCAGCCGACAACAGGATATGGTTATGATAAGCATCCAATCAGAGCTCACGTAGCTGTGATAAGCATCCAATCTGAGTCTGAGAGCTTCTCGCTGCATTCCACAGGCCGATCCGACACCATCATGAGGCCTGAGCTGAGGGGCTATTTTAGGGTCTTTATAGATAGGAGGGAACACAGCAGAGACAAACTGCTGCTGCTGCACTCGGGACAACGACACGTTACTGTGACCCTCTTTGATTTCATGGTTAAAGACCAGATCATGTATAAATGCTACACCTTCATTAATTAATTTTGCAGAACACAATCATGCCTGCAAATGAAAGTCCAGTGTTCATCAACATCGTAGAAAATCATCATGTCTTCACCAGCTAGTCACTTCGTCTGTCCCGCTGCTCAGACTCGCCCACGGAAAGCAGCAAGGCGCCTGAATGTGCCCTCTCCAAATCTGCTGTAAGAAGTGAAAAATGTTTGTCATCACATTATCATTTGGGTCTAAAACACCTGCCAGCTCCCTCTTTTCCTTCTCTTTGGCACATTACTGCATAATCATAGTAGTTAGTTAGTTATAATTAGTTAGTGTGCATCAGTAAATATAAAAAAAATGACATTTTACTAAAGCAGAAAAAAAATGTTATTTTTGTTGTCATAAAGAATATTTGAGTGCAAAATAAAGTCTGATTATCATTGCGAATATTGGGTTGAACATTATGGACTCAAAACATGTTCAAACAGGAAAGCGTCTTCTTCAAACTGTTGCCAGAAAGTGGAGAGCACACCAAAGCCCAAAACATTTAATGACGTTGCATTAAGATTTATTTTAATTGTGAAACGGGGGCCCAAATCCATTAAGTACTGACCCGGACACTGAGCGAGGCATGTGGACAGACGGCCACCCTCCTCAACCCAAATAGTGCAGAAACTCAGAGGAAAAATTTACATTGTCATCGTCCAATAACTTAAGGATTTGTTTCCGAAACTCTTTTGAAACAATGTTAACCTTTGCTGGAGATTAAGACTCGAGAGGACGGTCTTCATATTGGTCCTGTGAACAGAACCAGGTGTAAACTGCTCTGTTTGTCAGCCAGAGATTGTAAAATCCCCTCCCTCCTGTGTTTGAAGCTTCCTGTCTCTCTACCTGCAGCAGGTAACATCAGTCAGTGGACGGACGCGTCTCCTCACAGCACCGGGCAGTGAAAATAAATCCTGGGTGGCCCGGCGGGGAAACGAAGCCCTCACCCTGGTGTTTAACTCCGCTTCCTAACTGCACCTCTCCCAATGCTCCTTCCAGGTAAAACTAATGGGGGCGACTCCACATCTGTGGCCCATTCACCGTTTTAATGAGCAGGAGAGCGAGGTGGAGAGAGAGCCGAGTATGAATGGACAAGCAGGGACTTTAACTAGCTGCCTCCGCCATTAAGAGCCGGTGGGGCAATTATGTTACCGAGCACAATGACCTCCAGAGTGTTTCTATACAGAAAAAAACCTTCACACAGATGAATTTCCTCTTTTTCATATTGTATAATTGAAGGATTGATAAGTTGACCAACATTTAGGAAGCACACTTTATAATATCAATGTGTGCACGGACGCTAAACTGGTGATAATATCTTAAATTTCCACTTAGCGTCCTTAATTTAATCCACTTTATTTTAAACTTGTACACTGCAGACAGTATTTCAACTCACAACACCATGTTTACATCTGAACAAGTGTGATATAACATCAAATTTCCAATGATTTGTTTCCCTCAGTCCCACATATGGTATCTTTGCAAGCTGTAGTATCTTTACTGAAATGTTAAATTCTGCTTTCTGGGAATAAAGAGCGTTTGGTTGCACAGCAGGAGTTGGTACCACACGTCACAGTTGTGTAGTTTGGATTCTCTGTATGTTAAACAATGTTCTGCTCCTTTCTTCAACACACTAGTAGACAAAACAGATGAAAAAGGTAAAACTGCATCTTCACTGAAAACGTTCATATTAACAAACAAATGTGATGCAGCCGTTCATCCAAAGATCAAAGATAATCCGCATTGAGTTCCAACTGTAGAAAATATTAGTAATTATTAATATTGGATTGCTCCGTTGTTATCAAAGTAGAAACTACCACCAACTTCAGGTGGGACTAAATATCGATATGCTGATATATCGTATCGCTCTCTTTCGCTCTAGAATTACCAATAAACTGGTGCCACACATAATATTTGCCTGACAGTTTGACCCACCAGAGTCTCGACTTCATGACTGCTCATGGTGTAAACTTCAGCTGCATCCGAACTTTAAACATTGTATCATTTTATTATGTGGACATTGACAAGTTGCAGTCAAGTTGTAAAACTCAAAACATCTCAGTTAGTGTCAGATTCTGTGGAACCGACTCCAGTCAGAAAGATATTGTGATGTATCATTATATTATTGTCTTGCAGTCAGGATTGTACAAATACTGACGCCACCATTTTGACCAGAAACCATTCATTTAGTCTCACTTCTTCAATTATTTGGATTTATTTTTAATACTATGATCATTGTTGCTATTTATTCTATTAATTGTCTAGTTTTTATCCTGTACATTTTATTCCCCAACGTGTCTCTGCCCTGCAAATAATCATGTCTTTTCCAAACAACAAACAAAATGCTTATATCATTGTGACAATGCTTTCTGAGATAAAACAGTGTTTTGTTTTTGTTTTTTGTTTTTTTTAATTATTATTCAGACAAAGACCTAAACACATCAACTCCGCTCATGCATCAACAATATTAAGATGGGGAAATGATCGGTCCTTTATTTGTTTATCTACTGGACTAAATCTTCTCAGATTTAATGTATTGTGTCGAAAAAAAATACCAGAATCATTCTGTAAAACACTCCTCGGTGTATGCAAACTCCCTCCAGGTTCCTAAAATACCCACATTTCCAGAAAGAACCACAGAGGACATCAGTGCCCTCAGTCGTACATACTGCGATGCTTGCAATGTATTGATTATCCCGGGACACAGGAACAAAAAACATGACTGCAGTCGTTCATTTAGACTGTTATAGAGACGTGAAAGCAGATAGAAATGGTGCCAGGAGACTTTGTGCTGGTGGCAGACAGCATACGTTTATATGGAACCCACCGAAACTCTGATGGTGCAATAATTCTGTAACAGCTACATTGTGGAAGTAACATTCACTTTGTGATGATTCATCAACGCAAAAACCATTTCTATTGCATGTTTAAGATGAATTAAGATGAAAATGAAGAGCTTGGTTGATGTATCAATAACAAGACTGACCCTAACTTATGGAAGTTGTTCCCGTTCAGCGCTTTAACACTTATTACTCACTCTGCAAAATACTGAGTGGAGTGTTGTAGCCTCTCGTGTTAAAATGCTTTTAGAGAAGTGGGTCCCTGAACCGTCTCCACCTCTGGATTTCTCAGGGTCAAACCTTTATGTCGATGTTTTGACTGTCAGCCGCTCTAAAGCCTCTGGGCTCGTCTGACACAGAGCAGCCACCCTCTGTTAAATCTGCTGCTGTGAAATCATTAGAGCCCGGCCTGCCGGTGGTCCAGAGACCAGGAACCGACTGTGTGTGTGTGTGTGTGTGTGTGTGTGTGTGTGTGTGTGTGTGGAGGGGGGAGGCTGGGTTAGATGTTTCTGACCAGTGTAAGAATAAAGACAGGATCAACATGGACAGAAGCTTGTAGATGCTGAATTACCTTTTACCTGACGTGCAGTTCGGCTACGGGCGACGAGCACGCAGCTACAGCCTGCGCCATCGGTACGGCGTAGATTCATGCAGGAAGCATAAATCAAGCTTAAGTTTGAGGCTGTAGTTACCCCTCCAGCATCACTTCTTGAAGCGTGGTGGGGGCGTACTGATGAGTCACACTGGACTTTGGCGATTACGTCACTTAAGATGCTTTATGTAAGTAACGTGAGTGAATGTAGTTGTTTTTCTTAAACCTAACCAAACTGTGACCGATTGACAACAGACTAAAAGTGTTAATCAAAGTATCTGAACTTAATGTCAGCGAGCTTTATTTTGGAAGTCTAACCAGATGTATAATATTACCTATTATTGCTAAATTGACAACAGAGCCGTTCATGGGCAAAAGTTTTTTATGCTGTCATTGTCCCATAAATTTGTTCCTCTGTGTGTCACGGATTATGATCTTGACTCAGTCGTGACCTTTATATTAATAAAAGCAATTTAAATAAATTGACACTGAGCAACAGCATTCTTCTCCCGTTTTATAGAAATGAAAATTTAATATCTTGAGTTTCTGATTTTATGGAATACAAAAAATAAGCCATATGCAGACGTCACCTTTCGCTCTCTGACATTTTGTACTCTTAATGTTAATAGACTTTTTTTGTTTGTTTGTTTAATCTTGACTTGTTCGGCTTTCACTGAATGGTGCTCTGCACTTTTGCTACAGTATATTATCAGTTACTACTGATTTTAATACTGTGCAGTTATGTACTGTGATTTTTTTCTGTGGTGACTTGATTACTGCGATTTTCTGAGCAACTTTTTTGGATTTCTGTATTTTTTGACTGAATACACAGTATTTTACTGTTACATAGTGTACAGTAATTTGCTTTGCAGAATCACAGTACTGTAATATTACTGCAGATTTGTAAAAAGAAAAAACACACCTGCGATTTAAACACTATGACTTCTTTTCCTGCTGATGACATTTAAGTTTCAATTTTATTTATACCAAACAAATTACTGCTGTTGCTGAAAGGTAAAAACAAAACACATTTTTTCCAAAGAGCTGTCAAACTACCAGCGAGTGTAAAAAAAAAACTGTCATGGACGGTTTGAATTAGTGCCGTTGTGTCTAAACAGTTGTGACATTAAGGTTACTTAATAAGTTCCTGATCATTAAACACAGTGTCCAAATGATCAGATAAACAAAAACAGTTTTAAAGGTTGTTACAGAAAGTGTCGGACTTTATGTCAGTTTACGTCTCTGTCACCTCTCGGCTCCACATTCCAGCCGTCCGGCTCTTATCTTTATTGGCTGAGGACGGGCGGAATTGCTGCAGTTAGACGACGGTTTGTGGAGCTTTGACAGGCAGATGACCAGAGAGACCAGAGAGCAGACGTTCGTGGAGACGACGGCCACTTATCAACAGGAGTAAAATACGGACGAAGAGAAGAAAGCAGCTTCTGATGTGGTGGAGAATTGTTTTGTGTCCAGACAGAAAGTGAGAGATAACTGGAAACTAAAACTGTTGTGAAGTGACAGCTGTAAAAGTAAATGATCTGGTAAAGCTTCCAAATTACAAAGAAATGAACTGGCTCGTCTTTAGACTCGAGTTGTAGCTGAAGATGAATCATCTCAGATTTAGAGCCGGATTTGTAGAAAGAAAACAAAAATTTAGTTTAAATCAACCTGAAAGAACAGCTCAGCTTTAATCCAATCAAAAGCCTGATCCAATATCAAACTTATTCCTGCATCGCTCTATATTTAAACCACTCATAACTGTTAAACTATCATTTACAAAATTTGGAAAATAGCTGCTGAGGGTAATTGTGGTTTTCTCTCCCCACAGGTCTGGATCTGCACCAGAATCTGCCATATCCATTTGGATATACTTCCCAAACTATGAAAGATACGTTAAAACCATTAGAATATCCGTTCTCTCAGCTGCACACTGGTGGTAGTTACAGGTTTCTATCCTCAGATTTTAGCGGGTGAAGATAGATTCCACTCTATGAAAACATATTTAAATCCACATTGTGCGAATTCAAATTTTGGATTCAAATCCAATTCAAATCACGCTCACTGTTATAGATATCAGCCGCCTAAATACGTCTGATGTTTTTCTTCATAATCCAACACATTTATACATTTACCATCACATCCATGGCCATGCTCTACATCTATTTAACAATGTGTGGAAAAAAAAACTACAAAAATCAATGTCTTCAAATGTTCATATCAAAAACGGTTCCTCCCTTCTTCGTGTAAAACACAATGTCTGTGTAATAACTGATTTCAGCCCATAGCTCATTAAATCACGCAGCAAACATGGCTAACAAGAGCCACACTTAGAAATAAAACCACCTTGGCACTGTATTAGTAATGCCTTTTCAAATTTGGGATCTTGGAGCTTCTGGAGACTTGTGTTATGCCAGACATGCTGCATGGAGTCATTTTCTGTTTTTTGAGGGGGGGGTTTCTTACCGAGTGGAGGGGTAGCCCACCCTTCAGAATTTAGCCTTTAGCCAAGAGACACGGCAGCGAAGAGCGACTCTGGAGTCGGAGTAAAACGCAAGAAGAGCCGGCCGGTCAGGATGGAATGCAATAGTTGAAGAGGTCGGTGTGTTTACTGGGGAAAGTACAGGTCACAGTCTCAGGTGTTAGCACAGCCGCTAAGCACCAGAGAAGAAGCCGGAGAATGCGACATTACCAAGCGGATGCTACAACCCACGCTAAAACAAATCCCCATCTACTTCAGTTGTTTAGGAAAATTCTGCAATGCTGTTTTGCTGTGAAGCTCCAGAAATGTTTTGTGTACGAAACTTCACCTGTCGTTCAGTCAGCAGGGGGGTGAGGAGATAATGATGAAATGTTCCGTTTTTCCTGAGCTGTTCCTTTAAAATTATTATTATATATATATATATTTTTTTGCATTCTGTCTTGCTCCACTTGAGGACACTGAGTGGGGTTAAGTCTCCCATCAGGCACCGGGCCATGTCATGACCCAGTTTGCCCACATTTCCCGGAATGAGGCGGAGCCGGCTTGTCTAATTTAACCCAGTGGGTTGCGTGTCGCAGTCAATGCACACCAGAGGTGGATATATATATATACTGTAGGAGCCCCTGTATGGTAAACAGTCGGGGCTTAGCGTGCTCGGCAGCGTTTTCCGTGCTGAGCGCGCTCGGCTTTAAATCCGGGCGAATATTTGTTTGAAAATGTAGAGTTGAGGGTAAGCACTCTGAAGAGGAGGGAAGCAGTGTCTATTGAAAAATCTACATGATGACACAAACAATTATGAGGAGAATTCATAACACGGCCAAGATGGCTCCCTATGACCTATTTTGGATGTTTCCCCTGGCAGAGCAGCGAGAGGAGAGAGAGAGAGAGAGAGAGAGATGACTGCAGGCGATTGGGGTTGAAAGCAAACTATGAAGAGACTATTACTGCTGCCCAGGTCTTTCAGCACCTCCAGCGATAGCAAGGAAAGAGAAAAAAGAAGGAGATCAAAAAGAGGAAAGGTTCTGGTTTAAGGAAGAGAAGGAATGGAGAGAGAAGGAGCAGAAGTGGAGGAGAAAGTGACGGAGAGAAAGAGTAAGAGGGGGATGTGACCAGGGTTGTATTTCATCTCTGTGTAGTGGACGTCTTAATCAACAGTGTCAGGTTTTCTTTCTGGTGTTTTTCATGCTGACAACATGTGAGTGGCAAACCGGACAGAGAGGAGGATGTGCCCTCACCAGCCTGCAGGAAAATATGTAAATAATACCAGTAATATTATTGTTTTATGCAGCCACTCATGTGATGAATTAAGCCCGTTTGTGTTTGGACTTGTTATTAACCCGACCGTCACTTTGAGCTGCAGTAGACGGTGCAAAACATCCAGACGGACCAACGCTCGCTCACGCTCGAGCATCTTTTTGTGATGTTTTAACGATTCTTGAATTCGCAAAATAAACATTGAGACAGTCACGATCACATTAGAAATCTCATGTTGTTGTCTTCTGTTTATCAAAATACCAAAATGTGCTCGTCTATAAGCCTATAAGATCTTATTATTATGGAGTTTTACAGGAACATTCGTAGTTAAAACCAGGGGCATAAGAGTAAAATATGAGTTATATATATCGAACAAAGTCTCTTGATTTGCTATTTCTACTGCTGAAAGGGCAAATGTGAATTAAGTGCAGTTGCGTGCATCATGAATGTCTTTGTTTTCCACAGCTGCTAAAATACTGTTCATTAAGTACATCGTCACCCAAGTGATTATGGAGTTTGAATATTAAAGATTGAATTAAAGTGCCAAAATCTGCACAATATTGTTGTTTTTTAGTTGTTTTTCTCTCCTGTAAAGTTGATCAAATCTCACTGACAGACCTCTGGTTCTCGATATCTAAGTGGTACAAAAGGAAAAGACACAATAAGTTCAGCAGAACCAGAGGAGTAAATCTTTACTAAGAACTTCTTTTTCTTCATCTTGGATGGATGTTTTTCTTTGTTTTGTTACTGCATTGTCCTGTGTTTTGTCTCTTCTCATGTGATTGATAAAGTGACAGTTTGTTTTGTTTTTTTTCATCAGACAGACAAAAAAATTATAATACAAGATAAAATCATTCAGAGCTTGTACTTCATTTCATTTTTGAAATCTTATTGTAGTTGTTGAGTTTGCTGATGTTGCTGTGTAGTTATTAAATATGTTGTCTATCACTGTATGAAATGAAATGTTTATTTTCTTAACAAAGCCTCCGTCCGTATCCCTACCAGGGACTACATATGTAAAATAGCTTCTAGCTAACTCTGGTACAGCTAAGAGGCTGAACACAGTTCCAGTCAAGTAAACATATAAATAAATCCAAAGGATAACATGTGTTTACTCCCAACATGGTCCCAATATGTTACAAGACAAAGGAAACACAAAGAAACACCAGGCATTCATCATAAAAAACTAAACAACACTAAAATCCAAAAATACATCACCGCATTTTATCTCCACATCAAAAAGCAAGACCGGCTAAAGTGAAGACGTCATTCCAAATGTCATTATAAATCTTTTACGCTGTTCGTCTCTGAGCCGCTCTGATATTTAACATCTTTAACAACATGGCACCGGACTAAAACAAAGAACTTATTGCTGCGTTTTCACTCGAGGGGCTTCACATGGAAACACCCTGTTGTGCTGAGGATGGACGGTTGTTAACTGAGAGCACACGTATTGATCACGTGAAGCACTTTATTCTAAAAAATGCTACACAAATAAAGGCTGTTACAATATTTACAGAACCTTCCAGTCCTGCCTTGTTACTGAAGTCACGCTCTGTGCTGTGCTCATTATTGCATATGGTTCCCTCCCTGTGAAATTAATGATGCATTAAAGTGAAAGCAGCGTTTGATGGTTGCAGCTGCTGCAGATGGAGGAACTCATGTGATCCTGAGGTGTCTCCCCTCCGCTGTTTGAAAGTGCTGATTGGTCCCCATTTATTTTGAAAAGGTTTTACTTTTGGTGACATGGTGCTATTTTCCTGAACTGCAGCTTTTTTTTTTGTTTTTTGTTCCCAACCCACAATAACTAAAAATACAAGCCTGTTTTGCTCCAGTGTTCAAGAAAACAAACGTCACCATGTGGTCTTGAAATACATTGAAAACTAATGCTGGCTAATCTCGTGTCCGTTTACAGGCCCGTAAAAACAATGTTGCATTGGGCAGTTTTGAAAGCGCAATTTGTTCCGAACAGCTCCCGTCAAAAAAAGTTGGATTCAATGAATTTTGAACTGCTGTTACACAATTTGTTCCCCTCCTCTAATTATCGACTCTGACATCTTATGATCCCACACTGCATCGCCTTAAAGATCATTTTATATGATATTATACATTATATTATATATATTTACATCATATTTAATTTGTCTGATCCTCGTGTCCCCACCACTCTCCACACAAAGTAAGACCCTTGATTAAATCATAATGTCTTTTTACTTTATTGCCATTGATTCACATTAAAAGGCAAATAACATAAAAGAAATCACCTTGAGATTGAGCTTCAGTTGCCATATAGATGAAATAACACACGATATTTATACCTGCAAAGACTACACATGACAAAAATAGAATTAAACAAAATTAAAAGCAAAAAAAAACAAAGAGATGCCTCGCCAAATTGTCCATCTCCTCTTAAAGACAGACACTTGTAGCTGTAGCTGGGCGGACATGTGTTCCGTCATTTAAACATGTCGGAGTGTTCGGCTTCATTCACTTGATAAGCCTTTTTTTTTACCATCGAGGACACTGAGGTCGTGTCCTCTGTATTTATTTTTTCTGGATATCTTTATCAAGATATATGTATACATATACATATATACATACATAATATCTGTCTTATCATCAAAATAAATATTTGTATATAATAAAAAAATGGCCAAACATTTCAGATATAAATGCTTTATAAAGTTTTTTATCGGCAACTGTTTATTAGGAAGTTGGAACTGATGTTTATAACAGTCTGTAAATGGTTAATAAATTCTGTGTAGTTCATTTATAAACATTATTTGGATGAATACCAACTGATGTTTTTAGCCTTTACAGATGATTCATGACACATTTCATTGTTTCCTGACAGTTAAATAAACTAATAAATTATTAATTTGCCATATATTAATTATGATTATTATAAAGTCAATGAATTAGTTTTAGAAAAGAAATAAGTTTAATACACTGAAGTCAAAATTGGCCACATATGTTACTCTTCCTCTTGTTCTTATGTGGGAATTTGTGTCAAATATTCATCTAGTTGCTGCAACATATTATTTCCTAAGTGATTATCAGCGCAGAGAAACGCACAGATGTATCTTTCAGTCTTTAAAATGCTCTGGATGGATGGATGGGGGGTGGAGGGGTGGAGGGGCCGGTCCTCAGTGTATCTGGGATCCTGGTTACGGCCCTGCTTCCCACTGCAGGTCCAGAAGTTTTCCCCCTCTCTCCTTTTGATGTTTATCCAAAAATATGTGTGTGTTTCGTTTTACTGATAAATCTGAATGTACGAAAGAAACTCACAACTGCAGGCTTGCAGAGTAGAAAAAGTCGAACAAATGCTAATTGGTTTATGTAATTTATAGCTGTGTGCTTGTATACTTCAAACAGCCGTGTCACTGGCAGCATTTGGTGTTTTGGTTATAATTGGAGATAAGAGAAAATAATGGAAACATTAAAATAATGTCACGAGCAACAAGAACAATAGCAGTAACTACGTCGGTGTATTACAGAAATATGTGGTCTCCAGGAAAGCAAGAAGAACTGTGCGCGCAGAGGTGAATATCTTGTGCGTATTCCCGTGCAGACTTGTGCACATGCGGGACATAAAGTTGTGACTGATGGTTATTTATTGTAACGCGGCTGGACGGTGAGATGTGCCGCACACCGCCGTCCTGTAAACAGAGAACAGGCCAGGAGAGCTTTTTATGGAATACATGTAACTGCGCAGCGCGGTGACACCTCCTGATTTATGGCTGTATTTAGATAAGACGCGGCCCGTAAATGGTTTCTAAATAGCGTCAAGGTCATGTAATGTAATGGGATAATGTTTTTAGGCGATGGAGATAAGATGATATGTTTAGTGTGTGAGGAGCTGTGGGGAATAAAGGCGCAGATAAAGGCGCTGCATGCGGGCCTTTTCTTCTTCTTTCCTTTGCCTTATACTGCTGAGGTTTGATGACAACAGGCCGCGGACTGTGTGTCCCGAAATAATTCATCAGGCTTCATTTACACTTTCCAGAGCGCTCTGACGTGTACCTGGTGTTTTCACTGGAATACAAGACTCTGATAATGTGAATTACGCGTTTCAGAAAATATGAAAAATCTTAGCAAATCTTGACAAGCATCAGCTGGAAAGAAAAACAGTGAAATAATTCCATATTTCCAGAGTATATTTGAAGCATGACGCACCACACTGAAGCAGGATGGAAGTTTAATCTGATAAACTGTCATGTGTTCAATTTCAACAAATGTTTCCCTTTCCCTTATTTGTTCATCCTTAAAAAAATAAGAGCATACTAAATTAGACACTTTACCTAAAAAATGTTACTTTTTTTTAAGGCAGGGGAATCAAATCTCAATATGCGCACCTTCGTATTAAAGGTGTCTGTGAGTGTTTAGCAAAAACATCTTAAAATCCATGTGCGCACCCCACAAAAAAAAAGCCAGTGTAGTTCCTGATGTTGATCCCTGCTGTCTTCACAAAGCTTGATTTCATACATGAGTTGACAAATAAAGTAACACAAGTAATTATATTCACCACTGAATTACAAAACTCACACCTCATAAACAGCCTTAGCCAAAGAGGCGGTGCGTAAATTCTGTGCGTAAAACCTCCCCAAAACAAACAAAAAAATAGAGTACAAAAACTGACCAAAAATGTAATTTTTACTAAATATATACTAGTTTTTCCGTCATATGTGCACAATTGTGTTGTCAGTAACCAACTCCAACAAGCAGATATTGGCTCCGTGTGTAGCGCCGTGAGATTATGGCACCACAGCGCATGTTATTCCAAACCTCTCCAGACACTCCTCCCATCCTGGGCGCTTTCCTCTATTGGCTGCCTCCTCTCCACGCTGACATCCAAATCATATAAACCTGGGGGCCTCACACCTTCATCGGGGTCAAATTTCTTGGGCAAATCAGAGCAGAGTCTCCAGGAGAGGAAGAGGCACGAGTGGAGCCCAACAGCGCCCAGACTCGCTCCCTGGAATTATAAACGTTTTTTCGCGGCCTGTTTCACCTCGGCTGAAGTCGCTCTCAGAATGGCGACGATGTAAAAGTTGGTGGGTTTTGTTTGGCTTGAATGGGGAGGATACATGTTTAGGTCTTGAATGAGTTCTGTTGGCTGTCGATCCACGAGCAGAGACCGTTGTGGGGCAGCAGCAGAGAGAGGCCGAGGGCGAGGGACAACACGGCAGCGAGCACATCCGTCATCCCGCCCAACATGAACCTCATCGGGGGCTACCAGCATCACCACCACCTGATGCACGAACCCTTCCCGTTCGTGCAGCGGTGTCACCAGGACGCGCCCTACTTCCAGAGCTGGGTGGTGAACCACGGGGAGGTGCCCCCGGACTTCCAGATCCAGGCGCCGTACCCGGCCGCGGAGCTCGGGGCGCCCGTAGCGACGCACGACGCCCGACTTGAGGGGCTCCAGGCCGGGATGGGGAAGAGGAGGACGTCGGGGCCGAAGAAGGAGCGCCGGCGGACGGAGAGCATCAACACAGCGTTCGCCGAGCTGAGGGAGTGTATCCCCAACGTGCCCGCGGACACGAAACTGTCTAAAATTAAAACTTTACGCCTGGCGACCAGTTACATCGCCTACCTGATGGACGTCCTGGCCAAAGACTCCGGGGAGACGGAGGGCTTTAAGGCCGAGATTAAGAAATTTGAGAACCGGGATCTGAAAAGAAAACGAGAGCCGGTAAGTCGAGGAAACTTTCATTTTCATCCAAATAAACTCCAGCCAGAGCAGTTCAGAAGCTCCGCAGAGTTAGTTTATTAACTTTACATGTTGGAGGCTTTAGTTTTATTGTTGCGCTTTTATTTTTGCTGTTTTAGCCCCAAAATTGAAAACAAAATCTAGTCAACATGAATTTATGATATTATATCTTCAGTTTGTTTAATTATTTATAAAAGTCCTAATTAGAATAATATCAAATTGTATTTTTAGCCAATAATCCAACTTGGCAGCAGAATAAAAGTGCAGCATTGTATTTATATTTATGTTTTGTGCGTTTATAGTGTTTAACTTTAATAACCTGTTGTAGATTTATACCTTTATAACTACAACTGAATATAACTAAGTACATTTACTGACTGAAGTACAATTTTGAGTTACTTTTACTTTATTAACTCCATTTTTTTTATTGTACTGTATTGCAACATATTCCACTTTTTACTCCACTACATTTATTGTATAATTATTTACGATAAGAGCGATTTTTTCTGTTTTGTTTAACAGCAAATTTTAATTTGACATAATTTAATTTAATTTAAAGGCAATCAAGTTACACAGAACACTGATTCCAGAGTAAGAAGTGTATACACATATGTTAAAACACGTATTATTAACTTGTACTTTTGATACTTGATTACATTTAATATCAGAAACTTTATGACTTTTACTCAAGTACTTTGAGTGACTTTCACTTTCACCATGGTAACATTTCACCACCACATATTTACTTTTACTCAACGTATGTTAACTTTTACCAACACTGTCCTTCTGACTGCAACGTGGAAGCAAAACAGCGCGTTTTTAAAACATCTCCAGCCAGATAACGACAGTTACATCTTCATGAATAGAAAAGACAAAGGTTTTAACGCCATGGCGCAGAAAACAACACAATTATAGGACACATAGAAAACTCACAATCAGTAAACAAACATTTAGTAAACAACATTACAGCCGAATTAAAGGTAGTAAACAGTAGAATACTAGAATAGACTAAAAATCTAGAAAATGAAATACAATAAATAAAGACAACGCAGTATGCATTAAAATATATGTTTATGTTTATGCTGCACCAGAATAGTTGCAAATAATTGTACAGTTAGCCTTTAAATCAACATTTCCTCTCATGTAACTCAGCTGGTCGCCAGTTCAAACTAACTAAAATTCAAAGTCAAATAACAATTTAGTTGTTTATTTTAAAATACGTATCATTATTTAATATCATATTAATTGACGTAAAGGCCTGTTTTGTTTCACATTTAGCTCATTAATTTGGTTAATGAAAGCTCGTGATGTCACGGCGGTGATTGCGTCACTGAACCCCCCCAAAAAACAGCACGTATTATTTTAATATTTTTAAGATCTGCAGATGTTTTGACTAAATTTGATCGTCATTCATCTATTATTTATATTACATTTGGTTAATTTACGTGTATATTTCACAGTTAAATGCACCAAACTCGGCTCCACGGCGCGATGAGGCTCTCGGGGAGTTATAAACGTGATATTAATGCGTCCTGTAGAGATGTTCATGTTGAGAGTGGCTCTCAGCCGGAGCTCTCTGTGTCTGCTGCTGATGATGTGGTGTTTCTGGTGTTTTGGTGTCGCAGACTGACGGCCTGCAGGACTCTTTAGGAGCCGAGAAGAAGGTGAAGGGCCGGACCGGCTGGCCGCAGCAGGTCTGGGCTCTGGAGCTCAACCAGTGACCCTCCTCCTCCTCCTCCTCCTCCTCCCAGACTCTGGATTGAAATCAGATAAAAACCACTGACTGTCTGAACCTGAACGCACCGCTGTGCGCAGGAAACACGGAGTGAATTGAAGGACAACACGGACACAAAACCGAATGGATGGACACTGATGTTGCTCTCCTCTCTCCTGACTGTCGGTGTGTTATTTGTGGTATTTCTGCTTTTTTTTTTTTCTCCTTTTTTTCTTTTTTT
>CAEMYA010000585.1:1594450-1633104 GCA_903131615.1 Diplodus sargus | reverse complement strand
AAAAAAAAAAATCAACTCCCACCACCTGTGACACAGAGGAAATAAATCAGTGTGTGTTTCAGCCCAGTCACCAGGATGAAATATTGGCAGTTAACGTTTCTGCAAACCTCACGTACAATTTCAATCAATTGAATTTCCACACGTGTCAAACTACGTTCAGGTGACTTCCATGCAGGGAAGCAGAGCGGATAGTGTTGGTCAGCCTGAGGCCCCAGTTCAAGTCTCGTGATTCAACATTTGTAAGCATGAAACCGCTGGATATTTTTACGGGGGACCAACACGTGACATGACGAGACATTTAAGGAAAATTTCCAGCCATGACTGTGATGAATAAAACAGGTATTTGAAGCCATACCATGTTCTTTACCTCAACCTGTTCATCATTTAAATTTCAATACCAGTTCAGGGGACATACCTGTGAGCCTGAACCTGATCACAGCATGAGAAACGTGAAGTTGTAAGTCATATGTGGTTTTGCAGAAACGTACTTTGCCAACATTTGTTCTGGCGATTGGGTCGGTGTGTTCATACGTACATAAAACAGCTTTTAAGAAGGTGAAGAGTGGGTCACAACCAGATGCTACATCATTCACCACCACCCGTCCATAAACGCATCACTTCTAGCTGGAAAAGGGCAGCGAAGAGATTAAAGATCAGGACTCAGATCAGCGTCCTTTTGTTTATTTTAGACATTATTGAAAATTAAGGTTTATATGTGAATTTTGTGCAACTAAAGGAGTAAACTGACCCTGAGTCCTGAGGTGTTTGGCGCCCTTTTCCGATGATTCATTCATTCACAATAAAAAAAACAACTCTTCATTCAGTTCCAGCACTCCTTCCTGTTTGGCACAAGCATTCTTCCTGGTGAACGTGTTAACAGTCAAATCGGCAAACCCCAAAAAAAATTCCCCAAATTACCAAAAAGTGTTTTGTATTTCACTCTTAAGGCAGCTATAATCGTACATTGCATTCAACCAAGTTACGTAAGATCGGACGCTGTTCTTTTGTACATATTGACAGGTTACATTACAGCATGACGACGTGAAACCCTGCAGACTGAGTCCTGGTCCTCGACAGTCTTTAGGGACCGGGCTTTAGCGGAGCAGAGGAAGAGGGGGCGAACCGGAGGTGGAGACGTTTAAAGAGGACAGAATGAGCCAAAGCGAACTCATCCCGCCCTCGGTTCTCCTCCATTTGTCCTCAGAAGACAACAAGAGTCTGTGTCTCAGAGGAGTGGGACGGTGGCAGGGGGGCAGGAGCTGGTGCCGGTTGCGGTGTCCAGGTTTTGTCACTGTGGTTGTTGATGACTGTTGGAGCTGCAGTGGTTGATGTCAGGGAGTTTAGTCCAGCGGTTTGCCGCCGCCGTCGCCTTTCTGGTCCAAGCGACTCTTGCTGCTCTTCACCATGTAAATAAAGTAGGTCAGCGTCTCCTTCTCGTTCACCGGGATGTTCCTGAAGTGACGACTCACCGTCTGCAGGAAGAGGAAGGACAAGAATTTAGAAGGAAACCTCAGTGTGCACATCTCATACAGCTCTGCACAGCATTCAGGAACTGATAGGTGTCTGCGGCCCATTTCCTTAAAATTGTCAGAAGATGGTGAACACATGCGGAGTTACCATGGCATCTGTAACTTTGTAGCCTGTGCTACAACTTGTCTGCAGGCTCAGACAAACCAAATCGATAACGAAGAACTAGCAGCGTCCAAGACCGACTGTTGCCTCAACTCATGTCGTCTGCATCTCGATCAAAAAGCTGCGCTGGAAAACATGCAACAGCCAACTAGCTCCTGTCTGTATTCATCAATCAAGAAGTGGAACTGGGAGACTCAGGAGTTCTCTAATCAAGAACATGTTAAAAATAAAGTTGCAAATGGCAAAATAAGGAGAAACTGCAGTAAACAGATAAAATCATGGATACCACAGCTACAGGCTCAACGCGCTTTTTCCGATTCTCTTCTCGTGCACTTATTCACTTAGCTGAACAGCCGAGCACAGTGATTTCTCTCGCTGCAGTCAAGAACCGACTGTGTCGTCAAAAGAGCCGCTCGATGTTGGATCAGACCCGACATGGAGCACATCAAATTATCGGAATCCATGTTTTTTTTTTGTTTTGTTCGATTGCCAATGCTGATCACAGTGCTGAGTCTGACATGACATCTCCAAATGACTTATTTTGTCCAACCAATAGTCCAAAACGTAAAGACTCTTCCTTTACTGCCAGAAATAACAAAGAAAAGCAAAATATCCTCATGTTTAAGAAGCTGGAACCAAATAATGTTTGACTTTTTTACTTGGAAAATGATTGAAACTAAAAAAAAACAATTATCAAATCAGTTGGCAAATACATTTCTTTTAATCGACTAATCAATCCACTGACTAAGTGTTGCAGCTTTATAGTAGACCATATCTACTGCCAACTGACTTGTAAGACAAATGTAGAGGAGTAAAAAAGATTTTAATCTTTTACTGGAAATGTGTATCGATTCTAAATATCATTTATCAGAATCTGCCCTGAACAAGAGACACCAACAACTGAGAATGTTCCAGTCGGAGACATAAAGACCGCACTGAAGTCTGACTACTGGTTGTTTGGATTCAGAGGATCTGTGTTTTCCTCTCTGTGCTCTGCAGCCTCTGGTGCTCCTGAACAGGGCTGAACTGGAACAGCTGTAACTGGTTTTGGCTGTTGACTGGTGCTTTATTAATGATGTGAGAGGCTCATTAATAAGAGGGCCTGAACCTGACTTACAGCCAGAGGGGAAATATTCAACTTACAGCCCAGTTTCATTCATTCATTCATTCATTCAGTCGGACTGCTCGACAGCCGAGTCACATCCGACCCGCCCCGCCGCCACATACAGGGAGTATTTGTCAGGACGAGGGCCGAGCCAGCTGCATCAAGTCCACCTGTCAATTTGGCAAATTAGTCTAACAATCTCCCCATGACCAATTACTGAAGCATAGGACCTGTGACACTACGTATATCACAGTAAATGAGTATTATGGAGCTGAGAGTTGAGAAGAAAGAGGCCTAATGAGCCTGCAGCCTTCAGTGTTACACAATTAATATTACTAGACGGATTATTAACCCAAAGAAATCCTTAAAAATAGGAATCTAAGAAAAAACAACCACAGCTTCTGTTTGAAAAGTTGTCAAAGTAAGTTTCTATTGCTCTAAAAAGGACTGATGAAGTGTTTTATAAACTGATGCTCACCAGAGTGGCTACAATTTTTTTCATGACATTGATTCTTGTATGTCTGCTAGCAAATGCCTGACTGAACTGTATGCATTACAACATGCTGCAGCATGCGTAACAACATCTCATGCTGTTGCTATGGTTACCAGCACAGCCTCAGCACGAGACTGACAAAAAAACATGACACGTTCAAATCCGAAAGGACTCTTTAGACTCACCATGAACAGGTCACACTTTTCCCCCCTGCATGATAATGCTACATTGCTAGTTAACTGACAGCAGCCAGTGTGCAGCAGAGACCAGTGGTGTGTTTAGCTAACAGAGCTAACAGCTAAGCACACAGCAGGACTGAATTTAAGCTTCTGTTCAGAGGAACATGAAGCCGTAAACACAGCAAAATTATGTGAACTAAATTTACACACTTTAAGCGTTTTCAAGTGGCTTTTTAAAGCTTTCTAGCACAATCACAGCTGTTGTAATATTACATATTTAGAGACAGTACATACACCTCAAAATGATTAATGACTTCATCACGTTAAATGTGATCATTTGTGCTATAAAACAACCAAAATTATGTTTCATGAAAATATGATGCTGATTTTCTTCGGGTTAAAGGCCAAGTGTCCGTTATTTTTTAAGATTTAGAATCATGTGAAAATCTCATAGCATGTAAACTGTCCAACTGCAAAACTTCCATCACACTTCCCAAGGTGACATCTTCAAATGTCCAACCAACAGTCCAACACTCACACACAGATATACATGATAATATAGAATAGAGGAAAAATCCAAGCGAACACCAGCAAGCGTCTGGAACTTTTGGCTTGAACAACAACCGACAATTAACAAATTGGTCCAATTCACTCTCATGTGGCACTGCATCCATTCAGACAACAAACCAGAAGTAGCAGCAAGCTAAGTTTTGTCTATCTTTCTACATCTATTTAGTTCTCCTCTCAGTCAAAACAATGCTTTTAACATCCATAAATGCTGGTAAATTAAGATGCATACAACTTGTAAGCTGAGACTTGTGCTTGACATTTAGCAAACCCATCCCTGACTGTCAGTGGGCCAAAGAGCTCTACCTGAACAACAGGTACTCTTTGAGGACCGGGCAGCGTGCCAGAAATAAAGTAATTTTGACATATGGTTAGGTTTCCGAGTTTCAATGCTGTACAAAATGGAAGGAGAGCTCAACATGCACGGTACAAAGTACGAGACATCCATCACGCAGTGGACAGCGTCTCCACATTGATGCAGTTGTTACCTCTGCCAGCTGGGCCTTGTTGAGTCCAGGTCTGGTCTGCAGCTTGTAGTGTCGCTTGTAGCGTCTCAACGTGTTCACCTGCAGCTGGAAAAGGTCGACCTGAACACACAACAGACACAAAGACGCAGTCAGTCAGTGAATTATGATATATGCATCTTTTCATCCCGCCTCCATCTTGAAAACATTTCAATGATTTGCTGCAGACTCTCGGAGGACTTCTCTGTGGAGAAACTGGGTCATCGCAGCCATAAAAACTAAAAAGCACAACTAAGTCGAGGACAAACATCATTATTATTCCTCTTTTTATGAAAAAATAAATAATATTTTTCCAGTATTTGTAATGATGGTTATGTAAGCACGTTCAAACAACAATTCCACCAAGAGTTGATGTTTGAAGGCGTCCCATTTTCTGTCACCATGTTTACTTTTGTTCCTTTGCAGAATACAATCTGTTGTGCTTAATTATAATTTTGGTTTTAAACATTTCAGTTGACTTTACCTCCGGCACCTCCACATCATGATCAGGGGACTCTCCTCCATCGTCGCTGGTCTTCCTCTTCCTCTTGTTGCGGACGCTCTGGATGAAGTTCTTGTGGAAGTCGCAGATGTATAAGTGCCTTACCTATAAAATAATGAATGAGTATTAAATCTTCATTGTTGATTATTTCCTACAGTAATGGAATAGTTGTTAGGTGTATAAATGTTTTGTCCACAACCCAAAGATATTCAGTCTGTCATAGATGAGAGAGGCACGAGAAAATATTCAAATTTACAAAACTGGAATCAGAGTTTTGACTTTCCTTTTATAAATAACCATCAGATCAATTTATTATCAACATACTTAATTAAATATTTGGCAACTAATCCATAATTATTTGCAGCTTCACAAACAAAATGATCTAAAGTCTTCAAAACTGGTCTCAATATGATTGAACAGCATTTTGGTACTGATAGCAAAATGTATTTTTTTTTTACTTTAACAAACTTCAGGAATGTTAAAATTCAGATGTATAATCAAACACAGCAGTGTTAAATGTTGTCTTAACACACGCAGCTCAACATGAACTATAACAAGATAAACTAATATACAACTGGCAGAGCTGCGTCTTAAAACAGGAAGCATGTAGTCGAAGTGGTTACACACAAGACCTCAGTGTTTTTTGTAAACGATGCAACGGACACGCTGCACATTCTGGTTGGAACTAAAAAAATAAACAGTACTGAGAATGGATTCCCTTCCCTACGTACAGGTAGTCTATACTCAACAACTTAGATTAATTCTGTCCTCCTGTGAACTCGTGTGTATTCATTCCTCTAAACCAGAACGAGAACACGTGACTCAACACGGGCCGCAGCAGAGCGCACACTAAAGACAGCTGAGCTCATTCCTCCGGCTGTACTGCGTCAGCGACAAGTCACAAAGCTTTCCATGAACCTCAGAGCAGATAAAACCAGTTTACAGCACAAACAACACTTTCATTAAACATCCATCCATTCAGGGAAGACTCTGCTGTCTTATGCAACATGAAAAATAAATAAAAGACATTAAATCTACATTTGGCTGTTTTGGATGTCGGGGGGCCCCGGGGCAAAGTTTAGCAGAAGACCCCTACCGACAGACCCCCCGGTTCTTCCAACTCTTTGTGCATTGTGTACGCGTCCTGCAGCTCATCAGGTGCACAGCACACAGCAGATTACACACAGCAGGAAGACAACCCTGCCCCCAGCTCTGCTGAGCCTTTGTGTGAGTTAATTAAAGGCGAATATTGTCCAGAAAACACAACAGGAAAAATAAATAGAGTTGTTCAATCTACATTTGGATGTTTTGGTGTTGGTTAGCTCGTCTTTCATACGATTCTGAATGTGATTCCTGGTTGGATGTGTGTATATTCGTATGATGGACTGTCTAAAAATAGGGAATTAAAACAAGCTTAGGCATTAATACTGTGACTAAGGTTGCAGCAGTTTAGCGTGTTATGAAAACTGCTGGTTATTAACAGTGTACATTTGTTCACCTATGTTATTGATCTCTGACACATTAGTGTTATTAACCTTTTTTTTTAACGGATGGCATTTTAAATGATAAAATCTCTTGTTAAGAGTGTCTGACAACATTTGCTCGATGATTGTGAAATTTTTTTTTGTATTTAATCAGTCAATATATCAATATTGGAATCTATAACTCCCCATTACCCCTATCGGCACTGGCTCCAAAAACTAAGAAGCAGTCGGGCTCCAGAAATAGGAATAAAGTGATATCCCAACACCCCTCATTAACTGTGAGTACTTAAGATGTATTAGTCCTTTATAACTTTATTATAATTCAAATTACCACCCAGAGGGCATCTCCTGACTTCTGAGGCCCTTGGGGGGTCTGGGGCCTTTGGATAGTTAACATAAATGTCTCTGTCCCAGTTGTCTAGTTCAACAAGTTTCTGTCCTGTAAGACGCACAACACGTGCTGGCCTGACGGTGAAAGTTAACACAACTTTAATTTAAAAACAGTGAGGAAAGGAAATGAGGAGGAAACTCAGAAAAAATCACCACGAGGAAAAATAGCTCCAGAGCGGCGATGTGTTAACTTTAAGCTAACGTGTGTGTGATCTGAAGTATTTCGACCAACGTTGAACTGCTGGTAGCTTTAAATGAGGCCCTTTGAGATGACTGGTGTTTTTTTTAAAAACATGGTTAGCTTCCCTGGCAACAGCCATTTTACGAAGAGCAGCAGCGGCGGAGGCGTGTTGGAGGAAACTGTTGCTGGAAGTTGATGTTGTCCTGCACGTCGTCCGTGTAGCTAGCTAACAAAGCTAACGTTAGTCGGACATTTAAACCGACTGAGAACAGATTCGGTTTCAGACAACACCTTCAAATCACAGCTACTGTAACACCAACAGCGAGAGGAATATCTTTTGGTGCTCTTTTGTTTATTCGTGTTAACTGACGCCGTCAAGCTAACTCGCGTTAGCTAGCTGACAGCTGTGGAGTCTGAAGTTTCCCCCAGAGCTAACTTTCAGCGATCACCTTCCACTCACAGTCACAGATTTCTGGGTCAAAACAAAGCACGATTGTCTTGTAGTGTTACTTACGCTCTTGTCGATGTCCAGTTTGAGTTTCTTCTGCGATATGCTCTTCTGGATCCTCTTGCTGAAGGAGGCGTTTCCAGCTGACCGGCCGCAGCGCTCTCCGTCCTCGATCAGACAGCAGTTCTGCCCGTAAAACGGCGGCGCAGGCGGTCCATCGTGGCTGTCTTCCTCTGTGCTGAACCCATTCATTCTGTACGACTGTGGTGCTCTTTGTGTGGCGATCAAAACAATAAAACAATCAGCAAAAAGACAGCGTTATGTTAGCTAAGAAGTCTCTCGTTCACGCGTTGCCCTTTTGTGAAAGACAATCCGGCAGCGTTAGCTAGCACGGCTAAGTGGCTACTTCGCGAGCTAACAGCCCTTGGTGTTTTATCCCGGCACCGGCGACTTACTTCGAAACGTGACAACCTCTGTTAACAGACATATTCATACCGACCTCCGGTAGATTCACACCGCAAAACAGCCGCTGCTAACGTCAGCTAGCTCCACTGCTAGCCGAATCGCAAGGTGGCTGAGCTGCCGCTAACGAACAAATTCCTATGCTGAGACCGCCGCCGTTTGTCCCCGCAACAAAACCGCTACGTTTCAGCAAGACTCGCATATGACAACAAACTCATACGATACCGAGATAAAGGGCGACAGCCGGCAACAACAGATGACACAACTTTGGAGAAATCTCGTATTTAACAGCCTGCACCTCAACAATCGCGGCACTCTTTCAGAACACCTCGTACAATGGACATGCTCCGTGTCTTTGGCGGAAGTTCCCGTCCTGGACGCCGATTGGCCAATTTCGCAGGAAGGCGGGATCAGCGTACAAACATCGGCACTCCATTGGCTGTAAGAAACATCAGTATCCTAACGGCTCTTCCTGCATCACTCGGTGTCATGTTTAGTACTATGAATAGGAGTTAAAGGTGGCGTCGCCCTCAGTTGAACTACAAAACAAAAACTATAAATAGTACATTTGTATAATCTACTCATAGGAAAACGTTACAGTGATTTTTTATCAGCTCGACGTCTTGTTGAATTAATCTTTAATGGACATGGACGCACGAGAAATCCACATTTACAGACGCTTTGCCGTGAGGTCGGCTCCCTGCGCCAGGCTGGTGAGATATATATCTATTGTTAATATTCAGCCTGCTGTTACAGTTAAATGTTCACAACTTAAAGACTCCTCACTGATCTGGCTCATTTTTCCTCTGGTAAACACAAGTCCACACGAACTCGCACGTATCTGTTGACATCACCATGATGTGATTCATATTTTAACCACAAGGGGGAGACAGAGGTCAACAAATGGATATAACTCATGAGGGCTGACGCTGAAATTCCTTCACATGCTGCCACTCTACCTGTTCAGGTGCTTTGTTTTTCAACGGTTGAGGTTACAGCACAAACATTATAACTATCGCAGAGACCTGTTCAGGTGCTTTGTTTTTCAACGGTTGAGGTTACAGCACAAACATTATAACTATCGCAGAGATTTAAAGGGGGATTCCAGCAATTCCAGCAAAAAAGCTGGGGTTGTGCCTAGAAATAGTCAAGTTTCAAAAACACTGGTTCCTACAAGTACCAGCTGATAAAAAAAAAACACAACTGACAAAAACATGAAGGTTATTTTCATAGGCTAGAGCTGAGTGGCCCTTTCCACAATAATTGCCCAGACATTTGTAAGTGAAATTGGTTGAGTGTTTAAATTGTAAGAATCTTAAAAATAAAACAGCTGATATAATTTTAAAGACATACTCTTTCGGAAATGGTCAGGATCCAAGTGGCAGTTGATTAAATCATGCCAAAGTGACACATCGAGGGGAGGAAGTTGATCTTTTACCAAAGTAAAAGTAGCAAAAACATATTATTAAAACATGCAAAAGAAAAAATACTTAATTTGCAGCAGAAAGGGCTGCAAATCTGATTATTATACAGTAACTATGGGAGTAAAAATGTGTTTTTTGTTACTAATTCACCAGATTATGCTAAATTGTTGTAGCTGCTTTGGCAATAAAGGTGGAAAATCTAATCCATAGCATTTATTTGTGATTTATAAACATATCAAAATCTGATAACTGTCAGTTGCCTCTTTGTCAGCGTCATTTTCAACATTTTATCAGGCATATTCTCGATTAGAAGTGGCTATATGAGTAAGACAAAAAATTGTGCTTGTTTATCCCAATAGTTAGTATATCAGCAGTCGTGAGTCTTCAGGTTTTACTTTTTGAATATTGAGCCCCACCTGGTGGTGTGAAGAGGTATCTCCTCTCACACAGGCACAGATCTTATGAGCTAGTCGGCCGTCAGCTGTCGTCTTTGTCGCCATTAGTTCTTGGTGCATCTGCTCCCTCGATGTGCTTCCAAGATTGTTTCAACATATTTGGAAGGCCCTTTCCCATTTCAACACGACTCCACCCCTGGGCACAACACCAGATCCATAAAGAAATGCTTTCCGCTGTGGGGTGTTGAAGAACAACCCCATCCAGCTCTCTTGGAATGAACCGGGACGCCACGCTTCATCATCCAACATCTGCTGCTCATGTGGTTGAATGTGAACAAATCACCGCAGCAGGTTCCAGCATCTTGTGCCTGGAACCAGAAGCCTGTTTCTGCAGTCTAGACGGCCACATTCTGAGTTGTGAAAGTTAATTTGGGAAGCAGCGAGTCAGCAAACCCAGAGAGAGAGCGAGCGCTTTAAAAGCCCACTTAAATGCGAAGGCGTCTGTTTTATGCAGGTTTGCTAATGATGCTCTTTGTTTGTTGTCATTTTGTCTAATGTGGTATTTGCTCTCATGTGCAAACTCCCTGCCTCATCATGCTCCCCTAATAGCTGAGTGAGGACGAGGATGTAATACTGAAGAGAGGAAGAGACGGAGAGAGAGAGAGAGAGAGAGAGAGGACCCTATAAAAAAATATTAAAGGAGGGAAGACAATTGGATTACGTTTTCTGTTGGTAATGGACCCGGGTCCAATAAAGACTCTTTAATGGATATCTCTGACAGGAAGCGTAACAGCCTGGTGTCTCTCCTCAGCCACGTATGGCTCACGAGTGGACGAGAATACTGATTGCGTGCTGACTGATTGACTTTAAAAGTGGCAGATGATGGAGCGCAGAAACATTAACAGGTTTCTCACTTCGCAATTTAGAGGTTTATATCATCAGGGAAATGCCTCTAAGAGCCAATAACATGTAAAGTGGTCTCTCAGTGTATTCAAAGTTGTCCCTGCACCTCTCTCTCTCTCTCTCTCTCTGAGCTGGTGTGACAAGCTGAGCGTTATATGACATCCCATGAGACCGGAGGAAATGGGCCACACTGAAGAGCAGTATTACTTCAGCCATGAATAAATCACAGCGGGCTAAAAGCTACCACGGCTTGTGTGTTGTCAGATGAAATGATTATGGGATTAACATTTAGTAAAAATGTGTTTTAGCGCCATCAGTCACAGAGATGATTAAAGTCGTAAAAAATAAAACACAGGAGGTGACAAGAGAGAAGATCAGAGTGTTCTGAGCACAGAAAGATCTGCGGGAACGGATCTGGAGAGGAGGCGACCGCGGTTTGAAAGAGCGGCCTCTCCGACAGAAGAGATGAAGTAAGAATAATGAAGAAAGAATGAAAGAAAATGTTAACATTCTTTAAAAAATTCTCATGATGTCCATTGCTGCAGCACCTCTGTTCACCCTCTGTCTGAACGCTCCTGAAAAGGCCAGTCTGCTCTGATTGGTCAGTCATAGTTCCTCGTCATCGTGATGTCACAACCTTACAGAAGTCCTGACGGATCGCTTGAAGCCACAGTGTCTGAGTACAGGCTGCACGCCGTTCTCCTTGGATTGAGTTTGATACTTTCGCAGTATTTATTTCGCACCTAGACTTATTTTTTGTAATGAAAGGAGATAATTTATACAATATGTTGGCAAAATGTTAGAAAGGCCAACAACTATGAAGGTATTAGTGCAGTTGGAAGCAAAACATTGCACTCAACACTCTGCCCTGCTTTGTGTTAACAGACTACACGAGAGGCCTTGGCCAATTGTATTATAAAATATATGTTTAATTCAATTTTCGGAGCCTGCAGAATGATTCTGAACATGTATTGATACACTCAGAATAGAGCGCAAGTTGTCAAGTAGCCTACTCCAAACAACCTTTTAAAAATGCTTTTTTTTTATTTTTAACACACCACTGAAAACACATTCTTAGTGAAGATATATGGACACCTATCCACTTTAACACAGGATGCTAACACTTTATAATAATCATTAATAAATGGTAAATGTCATCTGCAACACTTTGAATGCATTCAGGGAAAGATTGTCCAAAACTATGTGCTGTCCTCAAGAAAACGTCATGTGAAATTTGCAATTAATGACAAACTATGACTTTATTGACCTGGAAAATTACATTTTAAATTGACAAACATCATGTGTGTTATTTATGACACAATTCAAGCTGGATCATTCAATTATTTGTCTCTGTTCATTCACTACCGTATAAAGTTTTTCCAAAATAAGTTCCCATGTGTTCCACCAGAAGAGGCGTGACTTCGGCTCTCTGTAAGAATTTCCATATGTGGAAACGATCCCCAATCCCCATAGATAGATAGATAGATAGATAGATAGATAGATAGATAGATAGATAGATAGATAGATAGATAGTCTATTTTATGATTCATTGTTACTGTAAAGCAGGTTGTGACTGTTTTAAAAGGTGCTATACAAATAAAAGCTTTTTATAGTCCATCTGGTCACATTGTCTTCCCCACATGATGTTTTCTGACTCCTCTTCAGCAGATGTGACACAGCACTTTATGAAAACTACAACCCTAAAAAAAAAAAAAGCACCTGCTTCGCGAGCAGACTGAATGTGACTGAAAGCCAATTATCGTGCCTGTCACGGAGGGGAATGGGAAATTTCCACCACTGTCTCATTTTCTGACACTGTGGAACGTGAAAGGACAAACAGGTCCGCTCTGTGTGGAAACTGTTTCTGGGTGGGGGTCTGATCAGCCGTCTCGACACCATGACACGCTCTCCATGGAGAGACAGCAGCGCAATCTGAGGCTGATCTACCTGTGAGCGCAGGTCTGCCTGATCTGACAGGTGATGTTCAGTGTTGAGGAGACACAACGTGGAGCTGTTTGCTTCATGAAACAACAATTATCACGAACCATTGACACATTTTCGACAGCTCCCTCTAGAGCCACAAAAGGCTTTATTCATCTTTTGGCACTTTGGTGTTGTAGGTTGGGTCAGGCGGGCATCTCAAAGCGTCAGTATCTGATGAGTGAGGAATGACACAAGAACCTCAATTTCCTACTCATACAGGATGCAAACCCTGCTCTCCGTTATAATTATCCACCATCCAGACCTCGTCTGTACGTGTCCGCGCAGTACAAATATGAAGGATTTTGTTCCCTAAATAAATCACTCTCACGTATAATCACAAACTAGAATGGCACTCAACAGAGAGCATACCTCTACCTTTAATTCAATCAATAATCCAGTATCAAATAAAACATATTTAAGTCTGCTATATCTGGATTATATCTTCCAATCAAATTATACTCTCTCAGACACCAGCCAGCTATTAGATGGACATACTTTTTAGTGTGGTATTTTTTTTATTCTAATGGCTGTGCTGCAAACATTTCTAATGTGCAATCTGATATTTTTAGCCATCTTTAATAGAGAAAACTCTTCTCCATAATCTCTGAGAAATCAACAAAAAAGTCTAAAGAAACACTCTGCCATACTGTAAAATGTTAATGAAAGTAAGTAAAAAGATTCCCGGATCTGTCTCTTTAAGTTTGAGGGGTCTGTTCCGGCCTGAGACCGTCCTACATCCAAGTTTATGGTAATCAGTACCTGACCTGTACCTGAAAACATGACCTCATAGGAGGTAATAAGTAATACAGGTACAGAAAGTCCTTCTCTGAACTCTTTAACGGACCTTTCATCTTGTAATAAAATAACTATTTCAGAAAACCTCTGTTTGACAGTGACCAAGCTGGATTTAATCTGTCACAGCATCTGTAGTAGAAGACAGTTCTGTTTTCACACAATGGATACAACCAAACGACGTCTCTGACATCTAGAGTGAGAAAATAGGAAAGCAAACATGCTTTCTGTGCTGCCGCTCACCGATTCAGTCTGCAGTTATGATATGTGAAGAAAAAATACTCCGATTGTGAGAACTGTACCCAAACACATTACATCTGAAAGGATTAAATACAGCGTACACAGAGTTTCAAGTTCCTTCCAGCAGCCGGGCCTTCAGTTTGAGTTGTAGCGCCTCAACAGGAAGCGATCATGACCTGACCGCCGGCTTCATCACTCATAGAGAAACACCGGCCCAGTATCGATTCAAATATATAAAAAAGCAAACAGAGAGCATCAATATGTGTCTGAACGCCGCCGACCCCTTTATAGCTCAAAGTGCTGTACATTAAAATGTCGAGGCGCGAAGTTGCCTCACAGGTCCGTGCTCTTAAATCAAAGAGTGACAAGAAAACCACCGAATGACTTAATGATTAATCCCAGATCAATTCCCGTGTTATGTTTACTGTTTCGTGCCGAGCGCACAGATGATGCATAAGAAAGTGTGCAAGAATCCGACGCTCGCGCCAGGCACGCCGCCACTTTGACTTATTGCTTTCTGACCTTTCGTGGCATTTGGAAAGGGCAACTCTGCAGACAGATGGTGCATACACATATGTAAATTGATAATGTTAGGTGATGGCAGCTGTGGGCAATATAAAGTGAGTCAAATTATTTGCACCACACCTTTATAACACCTCTCTCGGACATAAGTGCCACTGATATTTGAGTTATCGGGTCGTTTTCTTGTCACTAAAACCCGTCAAGTCAATTTTATTTACACAGCTCAATATCACAAATCAGCCGCGAGGGGTTTTATAATCAAAACTATCAGCATGGACTGAGTGAGGAGATACAAAAATGTCAGACTGAATGTGCCCTTTATGGAGGAAACACGACCAGTTTTATGTGGCTAAAATTTTAATGGACTCGACCTCTGACCTCGTCATTAGATATTCTCTTCGTATAAAAAACTAATTTCAGGTCTTTAAGCACTGAACAACACGCTGAATAAATACTCACTGTGTCCAGCAGGACCCTTGACCTCCAGCAACACTGATTGGTGTGTCCAAAAAAAGAAATTGGCTACAAGCAGTACATCTACATTTCGACTAAAACCAGAAACTGACAACATAAAAAGAAGGTCTTCAAGGTCAGTTAGTGTTTACGGCTTCACAATGCCCAACTCCTGCAATTACATAAGGTTAAATATCTTTTATGTGGGAGGTTAATATCTAATTAGTTGTTTGCAGGAAACATCATATTAGAGCCAGAGGAGAAGAAGCATGCAGGGATTGTTTTTGGTCATGAATTTGTTTCTCAACATTGTAAAAGGAAATGTTTCTCCCACATTCTGTTCCTCGGGCTTTAAACTTCCCTTGGCTCGTTGTTCAAGTTACATCACTTCTGCAACTAAAACACATGATCAATATATGATAAGTTAATATATTTATATATGTTTTTTTCATAATCTGTGCAACACGTTCTCACTCCCAACTTATTAAAAATGCAGCAGTTTAGTCAGAGCCATTAATCTTATTAACTATAAGACTCCCTCTGGCGTCAGTTTTGCACGTGAAGCTATAAGATAAGATGTGACATTATTGATCCCTCACTGGGGCAATTCACCTGTTACAGCAGTGGTTGAGTGATAGATCAAGAAATTAAAAACAGGACAAGAGGACAAAATAGAAAAATAAGATAATGGAAATACCCATTGAAAATACTATCATCAATAAGAAATAAAAAAAAAACAGGGTAAGTGCCCCATATGGTAGATATATTAGATGTGTATATTAGCTTAGACTGCTCAGGAAGCAAACAGGAAATGACACAGGATAGTTGCAGAGTGCATATTTCAGGGATGTGCTGGATGCATTTATATGTTTTATTAATATGAATAAATAGATTATATCCCTGGGATATGTAGTGCATTATGTAGTTTAACATTTAAGTAGTTAAGTAGTGACAGAGAGAGAGAGACAGAGGGGGGATGAAGAACAGCAGTGTTACATTATGAGATCACTAGACTTTCAAAATAAAGCGTGCTGACAATTAGTTTGCATAGAATGACATCATGACTTTTGGGATGTCATTTACGCTGTCTAGCAGTCACAGTTTGGTTTGGTTTAGGGGAAAAATACAGGAACTGAAGAAGGATGAGAGGTGAAACGTCTTCAAGAACCTGAAACAAGTCCAGTTTCCTACAATACAGCACTTTTGATTACCATCACCTGGATGACTGAAAACCTTCATCAACATATTGCATATTTTGTTTTTCTCAACATCTATGTGCCCTGCAAGAAAAATCCATGTATTTTTAACTTTCACATCAACTTTTTGTGATCCAGTAAAAACTGTTTTCATCATCCTGACAATTCATTCACCCAGTGGGTTCTTTCAATTGATTATTCAGACAAAGACCTAAACACACAGACTCTGCTCATGCCAGTGAGAATATTAAGTTAGGGAAATGTTCAATTCTTTATTTGTTTAGCTACTGGGCTAGTCAGATTTAATGCATGGTGTCCAAAAACAAAGACCAGAATTATCCTAATATACATTGCATCATATTGTTCAGTGTGTGTCAGTATATAGTTGCTCTGTAAGGTCGTACGGAGGTGCAAAGCGATTTAAAACAGATGATTTATTCAGTAGGAAGAAACTTTTGTCCAAAGCAACGGATAAATTAAATCCAAAGCCTTCGAGAATAAGTGCCAAGCAAATTACTTGTTGTGAAAGGGATAGAGGAGGATTTAGAGGGAGGAAGAGCATATTAGGTGAGAAGTCGAGCGATTTGAAGAGTGAAAGGGATTCTGTTGATATTAAGTTCTTAAATCTAATAAACACAATAAAAAAACAAATATGCATGCAGCTGATTCTTTTCTCACTCGTCCCTCATCCACAGAGAGGTCAAAGTTCAGCGACAGCAACACAGCCGCACTGATGAAACCTCCCCGGCGAGCTCAACCAGGCTGAATATCTGCTGACGCGGGCGCCGTTCCCCAAACGTGATCCTGACACGTATTAGCATCTTTTCCCCTCATTTCTCTGCTCTGTCCGGTCCTGCTGTGGACGCTCAGAGAGAGAGAAGCTCATTCCTCTCTCGTTGTGACAATTCAATCTGTTCGGCATCTTCTCCAATGAATTATGGATGAACCCGGCAACCTCTGAATGTGGTGGAGATTTACGTTGATCGAGTAGCCGCTCGCTTTATAAATCTGTCCGTCGCAATCTCAGGGCGGAAAATGAGCCATCAGCAGGTTCTCTGTCGTTTTCGATTTTAAAATCTGAATCTGTATTTACTTTTTTTTAAATGGGGAGGACACGAGGAAAACCAATTAACAGCATCGTGTTATTTTATACTATTTGGCAACTTTTCTCTACTTTCTTATTCAAAGAACATTTTGCCGTGTTTGATCGGTGCATCTCCAGTGAAAAGCTAGCAACAGGTACATGTCTGTGTAATGTTCAGGTGTCCACATAAGTAACATGAGACAGCTAGAGGACTTTGCTTCTGCGTGGTTACGCAGGCTGAAGCAACACCAGAACAGAACCTGGTTGGTCCACTCGAGACTTTCAGCTCAGCTGCACTCAGAACAGTTTGAACCTGCTGTCGGACATAAAAGTCACTTCCGCTGCTGACGAAGCCTCTGACACTCAACATGAAACTATTACAACAGAAACTGGACGGAGTGATCTTGGCAGAGACCTTCACAGTGAGCGCTGTAACATCTTTAGATCATCCAGGGAACCACAAAAAAATCAATGACGTGACACGTTAATCCTCGTGTTAAGAAGACAGAGTTTCATCTGATATGTCTGTCAGTGCAATCGTCGGCTATAAAACCTCAGTGTTGAATCCTAGACTTTGACCAAACCGACAGTGAAAGTCATTGAAAAGTCTTTCTGAAGTTTCGTCAGGGTTGTCGGGGGAGTCATTTTCTCAGAGGCCTCGCCTCCCTCGTCTCCTTCTCGGCGCCCTCTGTCTTGTTGATATTCAGATAAACAGGAGGGTTAAGAGTTCATCCTCCGGTCTGAGAGAATCTCATTCTGCCTGGCTGACATTTATGTAAAAGAGAAGGAATAATGGCTCAGGTTCGTGATCGGCAGTGAGCCGTGGGCCGGTCAAAGTCAGTGACTCAACAATGTCAATCTTTGCGCTTATTTTGCTCCTCTGGCACTTCTGTCGGATAATAAATCAGTATCGGGTGATAATGAACTCACTTTTTAATTTGAAACCTTCTGTAAGCTTGAGGGTAAACATGCAGGAAATTGGAGTTGAATAAATTGAATGATTAAGCATCAAATCCAACTCGTTCTGAATGCACAACGTGTATGAACAATTATTACGACTAAAGCAGGTTTCCATCCAAACGTAGCTTCGTGTTCTACTGGATTTTCTCTGAGCGGACAAGAGAAAATGTCAGTTCATGTTTGTTTTCCCACCACTACTGATGGGAGTATTTTGTCGAACCAGAGTCTTGAACTTTTGAAGCTCCAACAGGGAGCCAGTGTAGATAAAAGAGGAGCATTGTGGGTAAACTTGGGAAGGTTGAACACCAGATGGATGGGAGCAGTGTGGACTAGCTGCAAAGGTCTGGAGGCAGGTGTGGGGGCTTCTGTGAGGAGCGACTGGATGAGAATCCTGGATGGGCTGAATCCTCCTGATGTTTGAACGGGAGGATCTACAGTAGCTATAGTTTGAACGGCCTTTACTACATTTCTTTTCCCTGTCTTTATCTCTGAAACACAAATAACCTGAGACAGAAATGCATTTATCTGCATTGTAAAAAGGAAGCGCAGGTTTTGGATTGAGAGGTGGACTATGTGTTTACATGTTTGATGCTCCAAAAGCAGTCATAGTTTTTAGGGACACTGTTTCCTGGATGTCAAACGTTAGATGTGAAGATGTTGAAAAAAGCATCGTCACCATCTTGTTTGCTGCTTTTTACATTCACTCAAATGTACCGCAGCCATGTTTGTCAACTTTACATCGTGTGCCACTTCATTTGCCTCTCCAGAAAACTCCATTATGAGTGACATCAAGTTATGTTTCTTAAGGTTTTGCATTGTTGCTCAAAATATTCTCCTAATGTTCTGCTGCTTTCATGGTCAGAAGTCAGAATTTTTTAGTTGAAATTTCCAGCTCTCCAACTCCAGGTGCTCCAGGTGTATTACGCAAATCTTACTATAAAAAAACCTGCCTGCCCGTGACAAAATTCTCTTTTCAAGTGTACACAGAGGAGTGAACCCTCAGCAGTGCACACAACAATGTAGGAGAGAAAAACGACACGTGACGTTTATTTTAAGTGGCATTTCAATGTTAGTTTTCCCAGTAGGTGACCTGAAATTTCCAAATTCAAGCTGTTTGAAACGCATCAGAGTCTGTCGTAAGCTCATAATTGAATGATGAATGACGCGTGTACACTTGGCGTGCATGAACGTGGTTACGTAGCGGTAACATCTATTACAGGAAAGACAAACTGAATGACATAAGTTTAAGATTTTTATTTGAAATACTAAAACAAAAAATACACAATCACTCAAAAATGTCTACATACTTTGTATTTAAAACCATTGGAAATACTGATTTTAATGACTGGAAGATAATGAAGGAATACAATTTATTTATGTTCTCTCTTTCTCTGCGTTGCAGATATTCTGGGTTATTCTATGGATTGTACAAAAGTTAATTTTTTGGAAAATGATTGTGAGGAATTTGTGTTAAATAACTTTTGTTTCATATCATGCATGTAACCAAAATACAAAATATAATACAATCAAAATATTTTAGTATTTAAATTTTCTAATATTATTTTATTTTCAGAATATATTTCCTGGATTTCTCAGTTTACCACTAGAGGGAGCTCGCGTTCTTCTTCCAGTGGTGCACAAACCATGTTTTAAGAATCGTGGCAAATGTGTATTAAAAAACTATATGTTCCAGTATTTGTGTAGCCTGACGGAAGTACGAACTCTTGTTCGAGAGTCACCTTGTTTGAAGTGTTTTGCTTGCTGTCTGTGCCGATGACACGACAGAAAGCAAGTTAGGTAATAACTTAGCCTTGTCCGGGCGGCGCCTCCACTCAAAAGATTTCAAAAATATGCGTCCTCCTGAGCTTCAGATAGAGGGAGTGGAGAGAACAGCCTGGTGTCATTGGAGCAGGTGTTGTGACAGCACAGAGTATCCTTGTGTAGATATGTCTGAGATTTGTACATTCATGCCCGAACAATGGAGTGAAGGGAAAACTTGTGATGAAAGAGGCTGTTCGGCAACATTAAAGCAGCAGTGGCATGAGTGGATGTTCAGATTCTCCTTTCAGCTGGCAAATCAAAGTCATTTTCAGCCACATGTTCTGTGGAGTATCTGCTCTCTGGCTGAAGAATGGATGTGCTAAATTATATCAATTTGGTCCAAAAATACTCGACACAGGACACTTCTGACAGGCTCATGATTTTTTGTTCTCAGCTGAGCTCCTGGAAAAATAAAAAGTCCAGAGAAGCCTGCGAGCGTGTGTGTGTGTGTGTGTGTGTGTGTGTGTGTGTGTGTGTGTGTGTGTGTGTGTGTGTGTGTGTGTGTGTGCGTGTGTGTGTGTGCGTGCGTGCGTGCGTGCGTGCGCGTGCGTGCGTGTGTGTACAGCTCTGCAGAAAGGAAAATTAGATTAAGTTTCTGGAGGTTTAGTGGGAAAAGTGTGAAAGTCAGTTACAATAAGAAGCTCAGTCAGTCATTTATAAAAGCCAAATATTGCATTTCATCAGTGGAGAGGCAGCGAGGTGGGATAAAGCACCTCGGGTGGGGAAAAAAAAAGAAGAGAAATTCAGACTTTGTTGGAGTTCGTTTCCTCCCACAAACTGCAGCTCTGACTCTGTTGGGATCAAATTTGGGGAAGTTTCTGGGCCGGGTCGCAAGAGTTCATCTGTCAGTCTGTCAGTCACAGGATGAAGGTTTATATGCATCATTTGGGATGTGTTATAGATTCATGATCTATTCCCCCCTTTGTGAGGAATCGTGTCCAAATTGTAACGATCCGAGCTGGAACCAGCAGCTTTACAAGCGTCACTTCAGAAACCCGACTGATGGCATCTTCCTCCATGCTTGTCTTCAATCTGGGCAGCAGCCTGCTGGCACACAGCCTCTGTTTACAAAAACACCCACTTATGTCTTTCATGCCGTCGTCTTTATTTTTAATCCCTGCTGACATTCTAACAATGTTACAAGGAATTAAAATGGCACAAGCCAATCTGTCACAGAAGAACAGAATAATAATTGGACGGTCTTGTGTTGGCAGGCGTCTCTCTACTTGCGAGTTCTTAAAGATTTGATACTGTGATAGTTTTATGTGTTTTTAATGTGTGAATCGTGGAATAATGCCATGTTCAGTGTTGATAACGGCATGACTGAGCATGACTGCAGTGATTTTGAACCACGCCTCCGTCTTGTCCTGATAAGTTTGCAGCAGAACCCGTTTTTTATAGAGCTCAAAGACTACCAACCTTTTCTGTATGCAGCAATTAATTATCACTAACATGTATACTCACTCATAACATCATCGATCACTGTAAACATTAAAAAAAAAGTAAACTACTTAAGTTTAGTACAGATTACCCGTGTTTGTGCTAAGCTAACCTAACCACCTGCTGGATGAAGCTGTTAATTTCATCGGAGCCAGACAGGAAGTCGCCACTGAGCATCCAATTAATTTTCAAAATAAAAAACACCCTGGGAAGTATTTAAGGATTTACTGAACCACAGTGGAAGCACAATAAATAAGGAGAAATGATTAAATAAACCTAAACAGAGCGATTCAACAACATCAGGCAGGCGATCAGCTCCTCCAACGCTCCCAGTCGGATATGAAGTCACGTGGAGGACAAAACATAACGGCTGAAGATTTTATGTGTTCATCAACGCTGCTGGACATTTGTGAAAAAAATATTCAGATGTCAGCAGATTTCCACCTGTGGAAATGTACTTTTGACCAATGAAATCCTTTGTTTCTAGGAGAAAACCTCATAAATGTGGTCTCACGGTCTCCAGTACTGTATGACAAACACTCCATCGACAATGAAAATGGTAATGTAGCTGATATTTACTTGATTACATCATATGTTGGTCACTGAAAAGGGCTTTTGGGGTCCAAGGGGAACTTATGGGCTTCATTCACTAAACGCCTGATTTCTGCCTTTGCTGCTGTGATAATTACTCCGGCCACTAGAGGTCGCAGCCAAACAAGAGACGTAGATCTGGGTCATAGGAAGCTGCTTCCATTGTCAACTTACATGCCCGTGTTTCTGATGAGGAGAAGCTGGTCAAGGTTCGTAAAGTTGTCCACTTATCGACGAGCTCCTGTGTTGGAGGTGTGTGTGATATTGACTCGACCTCCTGTAGTTGGACAGTTTCAGTTTCCGTGACCATTAAGGCCTAATGTGGTAATTTGACAGAGAGCAGCTGAACGTTCCACTGCAGTGCAGGGTTAATGTGGTGTCCAGTTTCATTTCCTGGTTATTAGCGTTGAGTGATTACGACAGCTTTTCTGGGAGTTTAAATTCCCAGTGCTGTTTGTTCTCTGCTGCTGTGTGAAAAACCTCCGAACAAAGAGCTCTCTCTCTCTCTCCTTCTTTGTCCTTTATGTCACTAGAGCTTGATCCTCCTTTCTCACTCTTTTCTATTCTTAAATGCTTTAATGTCAACGCCGCAGTATACGCACATGAGATCCAAGATGAGCGAAGAGACAGGCGAGTGTTTATCGTAACACTGACAGTATAATGCATTTCAAAACTTACTAGAACTTTTTAAAAATGTAATGCAAGTGTTTATTTGATCTGCAAAAAACAATGAAACTATTAACATAATTATTCTCATGAGTTTTGCAGTAGTATGTTGACCAGTTCCATTTTTATTTTGAGTGGTTACTGCTTATACTGAGGCAAGATCTGGGTTTATACTGGGTCGGGCCCTGGCAGCCAAAGTTTATGCAGCGAACACTTAAACCCACTTAAAAATTGGGGAAGTGACTCCTTTACTATCGCCAGGAGATGAGTTTGTTTTTTGTTTTCTCTGAGTAATGGATTGAAAAGCATAAAGAACCAGTGGCCAGAACCTCAAGACACGTCATAGCATCGCGCCTGAAAAGGGGCATAAATGAGCGTGTCCACCCTCGAGTAAATGTGGATTGTACCCTTTCACATTAAAAGACAAAAGCCAGGTGTTAGCGGGTATCTTGGCCAGTTTGAGGAGGAATTAGGTACCTGAAATATTGTTCTTCTCTTTGCCACCCTGTAAAGTAGTGTATAAAAAGGGGTTTAAATTAAAATAAACCTGCAGGTGCTATCGTTAAGCATAAACTCCTGCACAAATAGTAATGCAGCACTGGTGTTTGGCCTTGTGGATCTTTTGTTCATCATCTCACTCAGTTGCCTTTTCAAAATTCACTAATGCATTTCTTCTTTTTGTCTACTTTCGAATGCAGACTCTCTCCACCTCCCTACTCTCATATTCTGAGTGTCATTCATTACCAACAAAGATACAAATGTCACAGTACACAAGGTTAAGGATGATTTTGACATTATTTCAGACTTTATGTGAATATCACAATAATAATCGTTATCATGATTTTATTTGGCTACAATTAATCTAATGTCAAGACATCCCTGCAGGTATCTAGTTGAAATGTGATTTTCTTTTGTTTGTTCTTTATCGACACTCAAACACAGTAGAATAATCCTCCGTAATCAGAACAAACAAAAGACGGCAAAACATCTCAAATAGCACCAAAGGGGACCAAAGTCTGTTAACATGAGTTCTGCAATGAGTCAGCAAAGGATCAAAAGGACCCGGCGCGCCATTTCCCACCTCTGTTTGAAGAAGCATCAGAGAGGGTGCCACACCAAAACAACAACCACACTAAAATAATCCTCTGATCTACTGGATCATGAGCAGGGAGCAGTTTTGTAAAGTTTCCAGATTTCATATTTTTTGCTTGCTGTTCTTCTCGGAGCAGCTGACTCTTCATGCCTTGATTACTGGTTATGTGATGAATTGTTGTAAACTAACAGGATTATGCAAGGTCTTGCTGTCCAAACTCAAATGTGAAAGCGTTACTGGACCAAAAAAACTAAACACGTCCCATTTATGACCATGTCAACAGTCGCTGATGACTGTCTGTCGCTGGCTTACCTTCCAGATATCATCGCCATTTTTTCCAGACTCCACAAACGCTCATGTTTCATAGTGGAGTAGCGATCTCTGCCTGGAGGACGTATTTCGATCTCTGGGCTGAAACAGGGAGGACAAACAAAACACTGCACGTCCAGTCCATCTTGGGCGTGTGCCATGATTTGTGTTAGATATTGTCTGGATTCAGGCGGCGGGCTTATTAATAATTCCTTTCGTGCAGCCAGTGGTGTCATTTGTATTTAAAGTGTTTCTCTAATTGCCTCCTCCCATTGAGATAATTATTTCTCCATTGTGCTGTGATCCTACAATCCACAGCGCCGACTCGCTGCGTGTACAGAATGACTAAGTGGAAGAAATAAAAGCTTCTGTTTTGTGATGCTTACATCGTGTCTACAGAGGAGGCGCTCGCCGAGTGTGTCCGACACACTGAATTCAACACACCATCACTGCAATGACGCGTTCAAATGTAGACAGCTGGATATGATAAATGGTAAAAATACCATTTAGTTTTGTGAAAACCTCAGTGAACTACCATCACTTCCGTCTTCTCGCCCAACATGGCCTCCAACTCGGCACAGAATAAGTATTAAAAAGGAGAAAATCACAATAAATCTGCTCATATTGACAGCTGCAGTTATCAGTCATATTCTGATTATTGGTATCAGTACTTTCTCTGTCAGACTGCAGATAAGATGAATTTTAAAATGTGCTACCTCGGCTCTGATGCAGCATCCTCTCACACAATGTCTGAAAATACAATAGCCTATAAACACTGAATAATCCAAATCTGCCCTGTAACAAAAAACTTTCCCATAAATGTGTGGTGAGTATAAAGTAGCAGAAAGTGAAAAAACTCAGGCCAGTTTGAATTTTTGACATTTTTATTTTTGCATCTAATGAAAATCGGCCTCGATGTCGGTTTTTGACCTCCCTGATTTCTAATCATCTGTTTCAGCCCCTTTTCTAATTAAGTACTTTCACAGTCTTATGCTTGTTGAGTTTAATGACAAACTGCAAAGTTGTGGTGTTGAGAAATTCTCTATTTAAAGTGCGGCTTTGTTAGGAAAGCTCAGTCTTTGTTAAGTGTCTGCAGCTGGTGGGCGGATCAGCTCGTTAGGCATCATTACCAACAGGCGCTGTTGGCTAATATAAAACCTTCCACTGTATGTTTGAGCTGGTTTCTGGGATGACAACTGACACCAGTTCAGTCTTTTCTTGCATTTCGCTCTTGCGGTCTCGACAAACAAGCGACATTTTGGTCCTTGATCTTTGAAGTTGCTGAATCCTGAGCAGAGCACATTTAGAGCTTTAAATATTGCTCTGTCTTCAGTTAACCTTTCACATTTTCCATGTTGGACATCTTGAGTCACCTCTCAGGTCCCACTTGGTGTGTTAAACTCCTCATTTTGTGTCAGGCAGTAGTGAACAAAGATAACAAAATGGCTGCTATCAAATTTCGACAAACTCATGAACATTTCTGTCTCCAACACCCTTATAAACAGTCAAGATATTACCGTTAAAAATGTGAAAACAGCCTCCATGTGAATTTAAAAAAGTGCTCTTCTGATTCAAAAACAACTCTGAGCCCCTAATGCTAATACGCCACGCAGAATATCTTCACCAGACTGTTGCTACTCCCAAGTATATCCAAATGAGATCCCCCACACACGGTATCTTGTAATTTACCTTCCTCCTGTTCCTCAGTTTGCTCTCCGGCAGCAGCATGAATCACTGCTCTGATTGCATCTCTGTGGTCATAAATAAACACAGCTTATCGGCTGCAGTACACATTTATTCAGATTCTTGTTTCTACTCAAGGAAATCTGCTTTTTTCTAAACTAAATCTTTTAAATTATGCCTGAAATGAGTCGTTAAAAGTTGCTATTTTCCACAGAATAAAAAGGGAAGGTAATTTCTCTCTAATGGAACAACATGTGTTGTTTGAGTGTTTGTGGCGGTCGGACCGATATATCAGTCTACCACCTTTGTTTTTATTGACCTCAATTATGGCTTCTTCTTTAAGTTTTTCCAATTGTTCTGCTCAAGTTTGTTTCAGAATCCTAGACAATGCAGGTAAAACTTTCGCTCCTTCTTAACGTTTAATAACAGCAACAACTATTAAACGACAGGGCGGGGAACGTTTTGCAGATTCTCACTGAGAATCTGTGTTTTCTGCCTCTGAAAGCTCATCAGTCGTATCCGTGTGCTGCGTTGGTTATCAGCCAACATCCACTGGGTTCAGGTCACTTTGCAGCGTGAGCAGATGGCTACACACTGCTGAATCTTTGACAGCAGCAGTGTTGTCAAAGCGCCAAGACACGTGTCGCCAGAATTGAGTTCCGTTGTCCCCCTAAAAGTGACTCCACTGCAGCCTGGATGGGAATATATAGCTGCCACAAAAATGCAAATTATAGAGACTGTAAGCGCTTATATTCAAACTTGTCAAACAGAACTATCAGTGCTTTTTATAAGATGCAGGATTAATATAGTGTTTAAAAGAGGCTGAATAATCTCAATTTATTTTAATAGATGAAAATATCCTAAATAACATTTAGCATCCAAATTTAACTTCAGGCCATTGACGACAAGGTATTCCTTCACTTTTATTTGCTTTTTACTTGGCTGCACCTTTTTCGATAAAATTGATTTTGGGTAACACTGAATACATTTGCATGCACAGAATATTATGGTTGTTGTCCGTTTCCATACCAAAACAGACACTATTTCCGACTAAGCTGTTTACAAGGCAGCTGTTCATGCTCAGATAAAGGAACACAGCCTCTGCCCTTCTCTCCCGCCACCTTTTTGAGGAGGTTGCACTGCAATATTTTGGATAATCTAAAAACCTGTTGACATTTAGCTGCTCTATCACAATGACTACATTTTTTATTTTCCTTTCTAACTAGAAATACAGATTTAAAAATCACAAGAAGACACCAAGGTACTCTGTCTTAAATGGTTAAAATGGTTTTATTGTCACGGCACGGTCACATTTAATCAAACTTTGACAAGCACTGATCCTCCAGGCACAACTTCCCAAATAGCCGCCCCCCAAAATTCTAAACGAATATTTCCACAAGGTAATGCTGTCCTGTCTGCCATGTCGCTGCATTGAGTTAACTTGATACATAAATTAAATTTACCTGAATTAGTCGAGTGACGTTTAGTTTTTGAGTTTTAGGCTTTATGAAACAATTCAATCCAGCGTTACCAAACCAGACGAGATGAAAAAATCTCTCAAGCATGTTCTGGATCACCTTGTAGACTCCAACAAGCGGGACGTTCCCAGAAACATCCAGAGGACGGAGCCCAGGATCAGTTGACCGAGCCACCTCAACTGGCTCGGTCAACTGAGCTGCGGCTAAACTCTGAGCTACTTCCAGTTGTCTGAGCTCCTCATTTCCGTCGTCTATATCCGCCATCTCACTTTTTCGATGAGTTCCCTGGGCTCATCTCAAGTAAACCGAGAGCTATGCTGGCACAGTCCTGCATCACAGATCGCACACGTCAAAATAAATGACTCTTATTTCAATAACTCAATGTGCTTTTTTTTCTTTCTTTTTAGCCAATTATCATCCCATTTTAGTGATAACAGCCTGACAAACTTAAAACAATCTGGATCTCCAGCAGGCATCCCAAGTTTCCCCGCCGCCTCTCAAACAAACAGCATTAGCAGCTGTCAGTCACCAGTTCTCGCCTGACCTCAGCCGTCACTCTTCTCCCTCGTTTCCTGACATTAGTAATCTGACTCTCGTACGCCTTCACCCTCATCGCCTTTGATTCCTCTTCTCTTCCATCTCCTGCCACCTGCGAGCAGCCCATTTAAATTTAAAAGCACCCAGAGGACTCTCAGCCTGGCTGTGTAGGGCTCTCTGCTGCCCTGACCTGGATAATATGTGGCTCTTTTAATAACGGGTAATGAAACTTACCACCTCGGCGCTTAGCACGGATGTCTCTCTCCCTGCCCTGATCACTTATTCTTCTTCCTCACTTCCTTCATTTTTAATTCTTTTATCTATTTCAATTTATGCCCGTCTCTTTCTTTTAGTGTGCGTCTGTCTCTCTGAGGAGTCTGAAGGGAATCTATAGATGGTAATTATCTCCCTCTCAGGCCTGTCTGTCTGCCTGAGAGACACACACACACACACACACACACACACACACACACACACACACACACACACACACACACACTCCCTCTCTGCTCGACCATTTTATTCCATCACTGAATGTCAGAGGGTGAATCAGCGCTGCCCAGTCAGGACTGATGTGACAGTGTTAACACCCTGCTGTCACAAACACATCACTCTCCCCCTTCACTTTTGACAATCGGATGTGTGTTGTGTTTCTGCCTCCGGAGATTTACTTTAACCGGATGAATAAGAAGGCTCATATTTGAATGGAAGCGGTGCTACTATTTCTGCCGACGCATTATGAAGGTGTGGGTAATCCTGAAGAAGTGCTTGTCAGATTGTTGGAATCCACCTCCCCCCCCTCATCTTTCTGATGTTGGATTTGCGGGAGCTAATTCTGACAACTTTTGTAATCTTCCCAAACAGACCAGTGACAAGCATTTTAGACAGCAACAGCAAGGTGTACAGTGGTGGGGAAGTATGCAGCATGGCAAGAACTTACCTCTGAATGCCTCCATGATCTTACATGTATACAAGCAGCTGCAACGCCTTCGAGGAGAGCCTTTCCACAAGTGTGCAACGTAGGGTGCTACCGTAAATAATGAGTCCAAGTTGGAGCTCTGTTGGAATATCCAGAGCGACACAGCACCGAGAGCAGTCGGTGTGTGTCATGAATAGTTGCAATGGGGTTTGTAGCTAAATGGCAACAACTGGTGTGTCAAACAAAAAATAATTAACACACGCGAGCAGAGAAAAATGAGCTGTTTGAGCGTGTAACAGTGACTAACTGCTAGCTAACAGCCTGCATTTTATACATGCATGTCTTTTCTCACACGGTCATCCTCCTAAAGCCTGATTTATGCTTCTGCGTTGTGGCGACGGCATAGCTACTACGTCAACACAGACTCTACGCCGTAGCCTGACGTGCGCCTCCAAAAAATCCTGACTACGCGTCACGTCGACGCGTCGAGACGCGAACGGCAAAGGACTGTGATTGGTCGAACAGACCACCTCCGCAAATGTCTTCTGCGTCGCCTGCGCTTCAACATTTGTAATAACAGCATTTGTTGTTCAATATCCACGAGCTCCATCTCCAAAAACACCCGCTCCATCTCAGTTGCCATTGTTTGCTGTCTGACCGGAAGAAAACCACGGAATCCGATATGAACCCCCCGAAACCAAACAGACACAGCCACACCGGTGAATTGGCGAAGTGCAGAACAACGCGTTCCCTCGACGCAGAACTTCGAATGCTAAACGACGGCGTAGGGTCGACGACGTAGCTACGGCGTCGCTGCGACGCAGAAGCATAAACCAGGCTTTACTGTCGACAAGCTCTGAAGAAACCTTTTGTGGTAAGCAAACCGTGTAATAACATCACATGATGCAATTGGGAACCCTCCCAGGTTGCTTATTTGTATTATATTTAGCGTCACATCCCTCCGCAAAAAGACTTGATTCACTTCCCTTTCAGTAAAATTCTGTTTTAATAGGAGTTGATACATTCCCCCACTGGCACAGGAATGCACGGAGGTGAAGCAACAGCAGCTAAAAGGCTGTGGTTTGATGCCATACTTGAGGCACCATGTCTGGACTGCTGCTGAAGCCTCATTCCCTCAAAAGGAAAGGAAACCTTTACATTCCTGGTGTGCAAAATGAAATAATTCAAATACAAAATACAAAAAACTCATGAGCTGCTTCATTACTGGAGTAAAGATCTGTATTTGGGGCTGACACTATCACCCCCAGTCTGCCCCTGTAATCTGACCTCCATGTTCATCCCCTTGCACAGGAGGTGGTGGCACTGGATGTCTTACCCAGCAGTGGTGCAGATGTGGAGCACTGCACTCGCTGTGATGACATTAAGCTTCCAGAGCTTTGAAGAGGATCCCCCACCATCCTTTCATCATGCTGAAGGCCCTCTCTTTAATGTATCTGGCTCTGGCGACATTGATCTTCACTATGCGCCTCCATGGCTCCCATTGTTGGGTAATGAGGGTGATTGGCACATTGCAACATACAGGAAGATATTCCACATTTCTTTGCATCCAGATGTCATGGACTGAAGCAGGACAACCAGCAAAAATATTAGAAAATCTGCCTGTCGTGTCACAGATTCCCTGAAGCTGGACGGGCTAGAGGAGTTTCCTGTTGCTCTTCCTGTAATCTTGTCCATGTGGATTTTGCGGTGCCCTGATGCGGACTTGGTATCCATCCCACACGGTGGCTGTAGGCTGGGCTGTTGGAAGCAGGATGTTCGAGAACATGGCAAACTGTTTTGTTGAGGAGAGACGGGATTGTATCATAGATTTAGTAAAAGCTGAGGACCTTAAGGCAGACAGAAAGACAGGTGGGTTGGAAAACTGAAGGCTTGGATAAAACACAGTTGGAATCCACAAAAACAAAAGGAGAGAGAGAAAACAAAATAAACCAGTGGGCTAAAACCAGGGAGACAACAGGCTCGAAACAGGTCTGAGGAACAGAAATGAAAATGCAGCAGTGAGAAGAAACACTGACTTGATTACATTGAGACAAAGAAAACACAGGTGAAGAGGGAAGGAGGTGAGAAAAAAGACAAAGACAGGAAGTGTAACACAAAACATGACACTTGAGGCTAAAACCTACAAAATAAAGCAAGAAACTGAAACCCAAAACCGTGACAGTACATGAAACACGGTTATCCTGCTCCGGAGCAGGGCCAAGCTACAACATTTCCTGTGATGCTGCTTCATAATAAAAGCTTTTAAATGACTAAATAATGGGGGGCTTTTATTGTGAAGAAGTTATAGTAAATTAAACTTGTTTGTAACTGAATTAGCGGAGCCACTTTGTTAGCAGTTATTCTTTGATAGTACTGCAGGAAATGAGACAAGCGTGTCGTTAGTTCAAGATGCACCTTCAAGCCCATTTGTGGTGGAAAATGCAAATCCCTGCCGTGCCGAGTCAAACCAAGTAGAGCCAGGCAGGCAGATGTGATCATAAAACAGCGAATGTGTCAGCCAGTAGACCACCTGCAGGACAGGTCATTAATAGATGGTGTAGACAGTCAGTAGTCAAAGCGCCTGTCATTTGATCTGTACAGGAGAGACATGGCTGTTGGAGGAGGCACATACTGTATTTTGCGTCTCTCCTGCTGATGACAAAAAAAGGTGTAAATACATCACTAGTGTGATTTTTTCCCCATCTTTTTTTCATCTTTAAACGCAGTGATGAATTACAGTTCCTCGACATCTATATTCTAAGTGGGAACACATTTGATATGCAGGAACGGCTTTAGTTTTGCTTTGACGGTATGTTCAGTTCAGGCATTCTCTGTGATCTATGTTCAAAACCCACATCTGCATGCTTTTACTATTTGTGAGCACATTGTGACGAGTCTCCGCAGTCGTACCCTCCTCCTGTGAATGTCTCTTCGGTTTCACGGTAAAGTGAGCCTCACAGCAGCAGCAGCGAGCGCCACGTCTCCCAGTTCTGTCTGTACGACTCTGGTGCACTCCAGCATTTTTATAGGCCTCTGACTGAAGAAAGGTTTATCAGGATACGGATCACAGTTGCATCAGGGGTGCTGAGGCCCCTGCCTGGGGACGCCGCTGCCTCCCATTCTCTCTCTCTCTCAGCTGAAGTATCTTGCTGTTTAATTTGGCGTCAAAGGTAGTCAGCAAACTGTTTAATAGCTCATGAAAACTGAACAGCAGAGGGTGGTACTGCAGCATCACACTGAAAGTGATCTGCAGGGAGAAATAAAAAATGAAACAGTATGATTCTACTGTTGATTTTGACATAGCTAATATTTTTTGCCAGCTTGTGGTGACGTGCGAGCTCCCAAATAGCATCCAGTTCATAGAAGTCCATTAATTTACCCAAGAGTGCTCCTGAAAATACAAGGTAAAAGTTTTAAAATAAAGAATACAATCTCATCTTTTAAGAGAATTTAAAGCAGATGAGGGAGGAATATTTAGATGCAGGTGGTTCAAGAAAGGACAAGAAAAGAGAAAAATCTGGTAAATTTACATAATTCACTCGACTCATTAACATCCTTTTTCCTCATTTCTCATTTCCAAGGTTACCAGCAGAATCTGAAGGGTGCACTTGTGCTTGTGTTTCTCTACCACACAATGTCTTTGTGTTTGTTTTCTTTCTCTCTTCCTACTTTCGGAGGGATCATGCATATTTCATGGATATACGCCTCTTTTAGCTGGAAATTATATTTGGAAAATGAATAAACAAAAGGGATTTGATTATCCAAAGCAGAGCTCTAAAACTTTTTTATTTACAGACCACATGCCTGCAGGGACGTGTGAAGGGGGGTGAACCAGACAGTCTGACACGGCGTCCTTCTCATTTAATAAAAAGGCTCATAGTGTGTCTGTTCTGAATACAGACAATATTAAATATGACTCCCTTTTTTCTCCCACCTTTAACACAGACTTATAATTAAAAATACAAGACAGTTAAAGTGAGGAGGGGTAAGTTATTCTAGTGGCATTTTTAAGTGAATCTGTAAAAAAAAGAAAATCTCCCCACAATCATCAATAAATGAAATGATCTGACAAATATAACAAAGAAATCCAATATTTGTGGCCGCTGCAGGCTCTAATAAACTCATCCAATGGTCTCCAAAGCTTGAACAGGCTACCTGTCTGTCTCTCTATGAACCCGTCTGTCTGCACCCATTCTAGGTTTGGTTAAACCTGGAAATGAAGAGAAATGCCTCAACATTGGCAGCATATTGGCAACGGTTTGTCACTATAGGCAGAAATCACGGGGTGGTGATCGTTTGGGTTAAACCCTCTCTGGGAAAAAGAAAGATTTGTCCTCCTCAGTAACCTTTATCAGAGAAAACATAAAAGTGTATGTAAAAAAAAAAAGATGCAAAACAATTTGTTTTAAGGTTTCTAGAGATTGGCTCCCACTCTTCCATTAGCATCACAGTGGTTTGTTCCATTCAACCTGCACCACACACACCTGTGGAGTGTCAGTGAGTGTGCTGCTGGTGGAGCTGGCCAGCCAGTAGTAGATATTTTGGCTTTAAAGAAAGCTGTAATTTTACTCTTGTCAAAAAAGATTAGATCTAAGCACAAAAAATGCTGCTTGGTTTGTTGAGAAAAACAGTGTTTTTCTTAAAATAGCTCCCTGTTTCAGTCGCCACAAAACCTGCTTTAAATGTTGAAAACACCTGGATTGGTTGCCGCTGTTTATTATTCCCCTCAACACTGAAGTGGAATATCTACCCTCGGCCGCCCACAGAACCCTTTTCGGGCAAATACACCTGTTTTGTTGGCACGAAACAGGCTGTAAATTGTTGATATGAAAGTCAGGTCATAAACATCCAGTCCAACTCTACTCCAAGAATAAGTCCTCCCCTTCCCAATGGGTGCCGCCATTGTTGTGCGACGTCAGACAACTGCTTCCTCAAGAGGTCGGGGTCGATAAATGTGCCCCGCAAGTATTGACGTAGCAAAGGTGTGGAGAGACCCTCTAGTCTGTGCTCCTCAGGCCCGGTGCAGCCTGCCAGACAAACCTGAGGGCAGTCCAATACATTCACAGCTTTAGAGTAATTCTCAGCATAAACGTAACGACATAAATCAGGCCAACTTTAACATCTCCCTAAAGCACACAGTGCAAAATGAAATCCTCTCCCTTAATCTCTCTTGTCTTGATTTATCTTCATTCACATCGTGTCTTCACTGGATTTAGATCCTTAATTTTATAAAGTGTTACATAAATAAAGGTTCTGTATCCACATTGAGAGATTTCTGCTGGTGCCAGCTGATAGGGCTGCTGAGCAAAACAAGAAAAGAAAATCCTGTTTTTTATTTGTGAGGACGGTGGGTGTGTTTGGGTGGAGGAGGTGGAGTACAGAGGCCAGGAGGTCTCACGGGAATGATCTGCTCAACCTCCCGTCTTCTTCTTTAACATAATACTTTACCGTCTGCATGTGGAGGAATTTCTTTTGCATTTCACGCTCCAGCAGTAGCACTAAATAAACCGACTGTCGGCTCTTTTCCCTCCTCTTCCTCTCTCCTCCCGTTCTCAGCGTATTTTTAACACAACCTCCTCCCTTTTTTTATATCTCACCTTTTCGTCTTCCACCCCCTGCTGTTCTCCTTTATCTGTCTCCTCCTCTTCTTCGCCCCATCCCAGTTTAAAAGCCACACATCGAATGCTGCTTTTCTATATAATTTTACAGACGGAGCAGATCTGTGTTATTCCTTATTGCTGCCTCAGTAACTATTTACCCTGTGAGCTGTGTTGTGTTTTGTGTATTCAGTGCCAGCGCTGGTTTGGATGAACTAAATCCCCGAGGATGAAAGGGAGACAGAGATGGAGAGAGAATGGGAGGAAGGGAAGAGGGGCCTTTTTTAAAATCCCTCCCAGGCCGGCCTGTATCATCCGCCTAGATGCTCCCACAATTGCCCTTTTTTAATGGCATTTGGAAGAAAAAAGAAAAGCAGCTTGGAATCATCACAGGGTGGCCCAGAGGGGGACGAGAGGGCTTTATAATGGAGTTCACGAGGGCAGCCGTGGAATATTTTGTTTGAAGAAAAAATTACCAGTTTGGCTCACTGGTGCCGAGGAAACAGGTCCCGTATGAACACAAAGCCTTTTGTAAAGTGGATCTGACACTAATTTAATTAATGAAGATGTTGTCACTAATTGTGTTTTTAATTAATTCAACATAGTTTTAAGTCAAATGTTACTGTATTTACTTTTATACAGCAAAATCACAGATCTGACTAAGAGGCGGTGATGAAATGTAACTAACCACATTTACTTGAGTACTTTTCATTTTTACTTCCACTCAACTACAGTTTGTAGGAAATTATTGCAATTTTTACATAAAAAAAAGAAAAAAAAAGATATTTAAAGATGCAATATGTTAAGAACTGGCCACAGTTTGAATCACTAAAAACAAGGAGCAGCATTTCACCAGAGTCACCGCTAACTGCTACTAACTGTAGCTGCCCTTAGCTAGTTAGCTCAGTTAGCTGTGCAGCTAGCGATGTAGACTGCAAGCTCTGTGCACCAGGGAAGGAAGTGTTAGTGTTCACACCTCGCACAGGAGCTTTAAACCGGGATTTCAACTGTTTTAATATCAGATATATTGAACATGAGATACTGTAAGACTCAGCAGTCTGTTAAAAGGGAATGTTGCTCAAAGTTTTACACTCTTGTGCTCCAGTATGACTTTTATGGACTTCTTGCAACATTGCTCAGAGGCCTTTAGGCTCTAAACTTTGAATACAACGCTCCCACTATCCTTTTGACTTTCTAAGAATTTTATGTGGGTGTTTCTTTTTTTTCTTTTTTTTAGAAATGTACACAGTTAAATTGGCAATAGACAACTTTTTTACTTAAACTTATCATTCAGAAGTAAATACTGGTGTCACAGTGTAATGGCTGTGGAAAAAATGACATCTGCGTATAAGTTGATGTAACATAGCACAAAACAGGCAATAAAATAGGCCCTGTTGTTGTTGTTGTTGTTGTTGTTGTTGTTGTTGTTGTTGACCTTAGTGTTTTAATGTTTGGTCCAGTATTTCATGTTGCTGTTACGCTGCGACTGTCATATTGTTCCAGCGACAGTGACATTTGTAGTTTTAGGATTCGCTGGCAATCGACCTGTTCAGTCACTTTGTTATGAGGATGTGTATTTGTGTTTGGTTCAGTTCCGATTGATCCGGTGTAAACAAGTTATTTAAAATACAAATGAATGTTAATCTTATCTTTCTTTCTCAATTTCCACCACACATGTTGTGTTGCCACCTCTGACATTAACGGCAAGAAAATGAAAACTTTTGCGGCTTTAATGGTTGAATGACACACATTTTCTTTTCCCAAGGTAAATATTATTTTAAAGCGAATCTTTTCTGTTAATGTCATTAAAAAGTCAGATTAAATGCCAGTAAATAACCCTGTAGCTGTCCACTGACATTTAGTCGTCTCCATTTACAAATATGATCCACAGCTCGAAGCAGCGACTTCAGAAAACTGACCCTCACAACTTTAACTCAGCATTGTGGAGAAAGTCACGCAACACAAAAACATCTCTAGATACAGTAAAAAATATAAGAATACAATCCACATTGAAAGGTTTCATGTCATTTCACTTCAGTTCAAATGCCAAAGACTATTTCAGATACTCGTATTTGTGATCCCCGAGGCGACGCGCCGTCATCTGAGCATGTAGAGCGATTGTCAAACATTGTTCGGTTGTTCAGAGAAACACAGGACAGTAAACATCATCCGCCTGGTGAGGCAGGAACACGAGCGACTGGAGCAGGAAGGAATGAGCTACAGAAAAATCAGAATCGATCCTTATTTCGTGAATTATTCTGCTCTTTGTTCGCAGCGAAATGACCTTCATCAGTGCAAATCCAATTTGAGTCGCAAAGATTTTCATTTTCCGTCTGTCTGGCTGAAGGTGCTGCAGAGAGAGAGAGAGAGAGAGAGAGAGAGAGACGGAGACACTGTGGTGACAATTTCACTTTATTTGTGTTTTCTGACACATTGCTGTGGCCTCCTTATTGCTGAATAACCTCAAATGTCAGCACGACATGTGCATCCATCCGTCTGTCTGTGTATAAATATTCTCGGTGCTGGAGCAAAGTGAATCACGTTGAATGACGGGATGTTGGGTTTTAAATATGTGGAGGTTGTTCGTGACAGAAGGAGGGACAGGTGTGGTGTGAGAGGATGAAGAAAGATTGACAGATTTCTGGTTTTAACCTTCTGCAGCAGCTCAGAAATAACACTTTGTTTTAATCCGCTTGAATCCTCATGACTTTTATGATTTTATGAAAAAAAAAAAAAGATTTTGAACTGATTAGATGTTTCCGAAGTCCTGTTCTCCGCTGTAAAATATGATTGAATACATGCTCTTATTTGATTGGTGATGACAGTACTGTTTATCCAGCACCTCCTCCAAACCCAAATATGTCCGTCTGGATTCCTGTTTTCAGAGTTTTATACCCAGTTGTCATAATAAGTCTTAACAGGGAGTTCAACATGAAAATGTTCCTAAATTAGTGTGATAACTATGCTCGGATGATGATTTCTCTTTTGTGTCACCTTTATCAAATGAGCTCTAGTTTTTTGGCAACGTGATGGGTTTTATTTTTTTTAAACACATGTGAGGTGTTGGACAGTTTAGAGGGAAAGAAGAATTTGCCATCAATTACTCAACACGTCCTCATTCACAGTGTGCGTGCAGAGTGCAGTTAGTGAACGCAGTCAGCGGTGAACTGAACTCAAGGCCTGTACACTGCAGGGACGTGCCGGATAAATGACAGGAATATACAAAATACTAATTTGTCACTTCAAAACTATTCACAGCGACGCAAATGAACAATAACATGCTCCAACAAGCGATTTTGCAACACGGGCACATTATCATATTAAATAGAAACTTACAGGAGACAAGGACTGAAAAAAGATCAGTAGATCAGCTCCCGAGTTCTGCGATGTAAAATGACGAGAGCTCAGACGGATATAACAGCTTCAGGTCCCCGTCAGTAAATTCCATTTAGCAGTCGAGGAGGCCCATCCCAAGTCACCTTTGGCAAATATTACAGGGTGATTACAAACAAACAATCCACAGGTCCTCCATTCTCATGAGTTGTGATGTGACATCCGTTTCCTACAACATGATCAGTGGTGAGAAAGTTCAGAAAAATTGTCCTGAAAAGCACATTTCAGCCTTGAAATATTTGAAATATTTGCTCGTACTCACAACAAAACCATCAATTAGAATAAGAATACTGATGTGCCAATTATTCACACGAAAAAAGAAAAAAAAATCTCAAATGTTGAGGCCTCTAATCTTAAAATGCTTGTTCATTGAAGTCACATTTTAGTTTGAAGTCAACTTTTAGTCAAACTTTTAGATTCTCTCTTTAAACTCATGCAATTAGGCTAACGAGCCTGTGTTGAAACGATCAGCTTATTAAATATACCCGACTTCTGAGCTAAGAAATACTCAAATATCTTCCAAATAAACTGATGTGTCATCTTAGAAACAACACTTTGACTAGATACTCAATGTGATGCCATGTTCAGAGCTGCAGTTTGTCTTTTTCTGGTTAAAGTCGTAACAATCAAATGAATATTTCTCAGTTTCTGTGAGGGAAGTGAGGTGAGCGTGTTCAAACGGCCCAAACTCCCCAAAATGCTCACAGCTGATATGACTGAAGGCATGAGTGTAAGTCTGCACGTGTCGGCAAGCCGACAAGCAGACTGAACAGTGACCTTAACTACACCTGCCTTAAAATCTGATAGACTGTGGGGATTATGTTTACGATTATGTTTCTGAAATGCACATCCCTCAAACATACAAGTTACATTTTCATACTGTCTAAGATGTTGATAAGTATGACTAAAGTCTGCTGTTTCTAGCTTTCTGTGTTCTCGATATATGTGAGTCAAAAGGTTCTTCCAGGTTATGAATGTGCAAGGACACTCTACATATATACAGGGATATTTGCATGTGCGGGCATGGTGGAAATGTCTTAGCCTGAAGTGTTTTATTAACTCATACCTTGAAGATAACATACTGTTACACAATCTGCATGGCCACATTAAAACAGCACCTGTGAATGAATACAAAGAACAATAAGTCAGTTACAGTATGTTATTAACAAAAAAAAACAAGTTCCACATGGCTACAAAAACATCAGTTTTCAAAGTGCATGTATAATCTA
>CAEMYA010000585.1:1498652-1593089 GCA_903131615.1 Diplodus sargus | reverse complement strand
GAATGAAATACATTTCAATTCGCCAATCATTGATTATTTTTCCTACTCCACATCGTGATGAATAATACATCCATGCTCCGCATACAGCACGAAGTTTAGTGAATTGCTAGCTAACGTTAGCTAGCGGGTGCCAGTGCACATGAGGTAGCAGGCCTCAAGATAAAACTGTTTACAATCATCACGAACTACGCAGATTTGATCATCAGTGAATTGATATTAATGTACTATGATAAAAACTGCGCAAATAATACACAGATTGATGTAAGAAGACAGAGGATGACTCGGATTACTCACCATTAAATCTGAGCTAGGAAGATGGCGTCCAGTGGAAAATGAGGACGTCATTTCCTGTTTACCGTTTTCACTAACCGGCAGCCTAAATTGTATGCAAACCAATCACATACATTTTAAATAAAAGAATCTTGTTTGTTTCACAGCTTTTATTATTTAAACCATGCTAATATGTATTAAGTAATTACATTTAATATATTTTAGAAGTGACAGAATTATACAGATTATAATTAATTTCAATACATACATTTAAAAAATATTTAATTTAAATAAAATCTAATAGATGTATAGGCTTAAATATTAACTCTACCATGATTCATTTCTGTGAGTGTAATGTTGACTGGTGTGCAAGCAGAATTACAAGCAGCTTGTTTGTCCAAATTTGTAACAACACAAACTCACAGTCCAGCCACCAACCTGAACCGAAAACATTACTTCCAAAACCTGATTGTCTCACTGTAAATAGTTGTTCGGAAGCCCTTCAGGACAAACAGGACAGGAGCACAAACTTCTTGATCGTAGATTTTTGATTAGATTAAAGATTACAATGATCGGTTTTGACGGTAAACTGAGGCCGAACCTGTGATTGAATCCGTCGTGGCAGATGTGCAGTTGTCTTTGTGCTTTAATACAGTGAGATGGAAACAGAACACCAACTCTCTAAAACCACAATTCAATTATTCTGGGAGCTGTACCAACTGCTCGGGGAGAAGAGAAGAGGTCGAGTCGCAGATACGACTCGTCCTCTACGTCCAGGTCCAGTCAGGATAATGAATGGCTCATTGAATAATTCATACTGAGGCAAAAGTCAAAAACATAAGCTAATATATTTTTCTGAGTATGATGGATGAGGAGAGTCCTCAGCGCAGCAGAGATTATTTAGTCTAAATGACTGATACATGAGGTGAAATGTTAATGGACAAGTTGCCTCGGCTGGATTCACTGAGCGTCCAGAGGTTCGTCTGTGATTTGTAAAAGCTGAACAGGAAGTTGTTCTTAGGCCCTGCTCGGTCTGAAAAGAGGTTCAATATAAAACTTACAGAGCTGCTTTGTGTGTTGCTTCAGATACGTTTGATAAGATGAGTCAGACTTCTGGAAGTCCAGTTTAAGTAGGACATCGATGAGTTTCAGGGTTTATAATACGGCTGCTGGTCATCGTGCCACAGTAGAAGGTAGAATAATGTTATGCTCATTTGATGGCTAACACAGGAAGAGCATCCACTTTTTGCCTGCGTTTTTTTTCTTCCTCCTGTGCGGAAAATTATTGAGGCCGTGCGTGGCTGAAATTATTATTATTAATGAAAAATTCCAGCGGCTCATTTAACTGCAGAATCCATCAAAATAGCAAAATCGTGACGGAAAGTGAGTCGACGTCTGTTTGGTCAAACAAACTTCCTGGCTGCTTTTTTTATTAAGCTGCTGCGTTTCAAAGATCTTTATATTTCATGCTGAATATTTCATGCTGTGTTTCATCCTGTGCTGAAATAATAATTGGAATTTAAGTGGTATATTATTGTAATACGAGCAAAACTGCCGACGAGTGATGGGCTCGTGTCCAGGTTGGAGGTTGAAACTACATGTTTACTTGTTTAGTGAGACAAAGAACGATGGTGAACTGAAAAAATGCCTTTTCAACGATTAATTATTTAACAGTACATTTTAGGAAACACGTGATGACGCGATGATGTCTTTGTTTCCTGCAGCATCTGACTGATTGTGAGCAGCGAGTTCTCTGGACGAGCTTTCCAAAGCGGTTTAGCGCTGAATGACAGCCGAGGACGGACATTCAGGAGTCTGTCCTGACTCTGGCTGTTAAGAGCTGCTTCTAGCCGCAGGATGTTTTGTGAATCCAGCCGCTGGTCTGGTTTTCAAACTGCTAAAAACTGTAAGCACTCTGAATAGAACAGAACCAATTAACCCATCTGCTTCACTGTGGCTCTGCCACCACATAATGGACCTCAGCTCAGGGTGCAGTGGGAGCTTCTGCCTGAACAGCTTCTCATCAGGACACCAAGGACACACTGCACTGCAGCTGAGCGACAGCCAGTGTGTGTGTGTGTGTGTGTGTGTGTGTGTGTGTGTGTGTGTGTGTGTGTGTGTGTGTGTGTACATGATGTGCTCGCTCACAGTAAAGTAACTTGCAGAGGTTGTTAGCTGCTGAATGGCAGCTGTGAGATTACATGCCGGTGCAGATTTGGTAGCTGCTGCTCGCCTGAAGACTGAAAACTTGGCGCAGCGAGGTTCCTTGTTTGTGTCCCACACTAACATGATGTTCTGGGGGAGAACATAATGATGTCACAGTGGGAGCAAAATCTCAACGGGTGAAGTCTAAAAAGAGTATTTTTTTTTCTTCTGACGATAATTAACCGAAAGGCAAAATGAATTAAAAAGTTACTTTATGCTTAAAATCAGTGGCTGTTCGATTGATTAGCTCATTCACTGAGCTGCCTCCGTGACTTGATGGGAGGGCAGTGCCTCTGTATTATTCATACATTATTCATGTATTCTTATTGCTTCTGTAATTATTAGACAGTGTCATGAAAAGGTTTAATATTCGAACATCTGCGTTCCAATGTGAAAGCACATGTAGTAAGCGTACCTCCCTCTCCGCAGTTCATTTCTGGTGAAACTCCACAAACTTGAAATAATAACTGAGCCTTCAGTGGCATTGTGCAGTGGTTTTAATTAAACAAACCACCAAAAGCCTTTTGTTTTACCTCTGACTATCAGTTCCTGACTGTGTGTGAAGAGCAGAATACATGCAGACAGAAAGCGGCGGTGATTATTTCCTGTCATTTGAAACAAAGTTTTGTGAGTGTCGTTTGCTTCGGTTGCTTTTCGCTGCAAAGCTTTTGTTTTTTATTTTATATTTATTTTGTAATTATGGTTACCAAAAAATCAGAGTTTGGAGTTTTTTATTTGTATCCAGTTGATATTGGTTGGCATAATGAACAGATAACAAATTGTGGATGTCAAATTACAGATTATTACAATTTCTGAGATTTGAGGACTCATTTTTTAGCTGGTTGCCTGTTTATTTTAATGCCTTTTGTCACTTTTCTGTTCTTAAAACATGTTATATCAGTGAAGTTATGACATGACAGTTATGATATACCTACAAAGCAACTCTGTTTGTCCGACTGTACCTTATTCAGAATCAGAATCAGAATCAGAATACTTTATTAATCAGCGGAGGGAAATTGCTTTTGTTCCAGTGCTCGCATGAATGTAAACAAGAGATAAAGATAAAGATATAAATAAAATACTAAAGTAGACAACAAAATAAAATAAATAATAAAATAATAAAGTAGACAATCTGGAAATATATACAATATACAGTGAAATGGTTGTAGCATTATAAATGAAATGAGAATGAATAATTATAGTTTGTTTTGTTTTTATAAATGCCCATTTGAGTCCGATCATCAGAGGGAGGAGTTGTACAGTTTCACAGGTAAGAATGACTTCCTGTGGTGCATTTAGGAGCGATGAGTCTCTGGCTGAAGCTGCTCCTCTGTTCGACCACTGCGTTGTGGAGACGGTGAGAGTCGTGCTGCCGTATCGCCCGCAACTTCGACAGCATCCTCCCGTCTGACACCGCTGTCAAAGTGTCCAGCTCCACCCCCACAGCGTCACTGGCCTTCCCGATCAGCTTGTTGAGCCTGTTGGCATCTGCTGCTCTCAGCCTGCCGCCCCAGCACACCACAGCAAACAGAGCAGCACTGGCCACCACAGACTCGCAAGAACAGTTGATCCGATCTACTTCACACTTGACGGGTTTATTGCCAAAGGCCCAAGGAAGTGCGGTGTTAAATTTGGTGCAACTTGTTGTTGTAACGTGTTTAACAAGTCTGAGAGTTTCCTCTCTCAGTGGTTGTTGTGGTCCGGCTCAGAAAGTACTGATATAATCATCCAGACTTTAAATAAATATCAGACATGTTTGATATTACGGAGATGTCTCTGATGAGTCTGTGAGCAGGTCGGGAGGCTTCAGACCGGATCTGTACACCTTCACATTATCAGGTAATCTGTGCTGAACTTGAACTGTGAGGCTTCAGTTTAGGGGTCACTGAAGCTATATTAATTAATCCTGAGGGAGACGAAAATATGTTCACCACACTTCATCAACAGTTGTCAAGATATTTCACTAAAAAACGCAAATGTGAACTTTTATGAAGGTTCCAGAGGAAAAGTCAGGGGTCACCAAAGTCAGGAGGTCAACTTCAGCAGAACTGAGCGGGAACCAGTCGAAGTTAAATAAGTTTATTTATTTTGTAAAGTGCTTTTCACAGAGAAAAGTCCTGAAGTGTTTTACACGGGCAGCATACATGATGTTCAGAAAAGATGTCCACACGAGCTATGACGACCTACATACAGAAACAATGCACACACACACATGCAAATGATCATTATTTTTGTGTACAAGTTTTCCAGTATCGAACAACATTTGCTGAATTTACAAGAGGGCCTGACGACTTAATAATGTGTGTAGACAGTGTCACAAAAGTTTATAACGTTCCTCCGAAGTCAAACTAACACAATTGAGCGATTTCTTAAGGGAGTCTGGGTGCAATCTTCTATTCGCTCCTTATATCTCTGTCTTTACAGTTCATGTTAACAATTTAATTAACATTTTTACTTCCATATGTTTGTTATTCTAAACTCAGGTCTCACTTGTAAGAAAAGATCTTGATCTCAGCTCAGGGGTCAAAGTGTTGAACCGACAGCAATCATCCTTTACCAGCGAAACAATGAGCTGAATCGTATTACAGTATAACGGCTCTGTGAAGCAGAGAGGAGCTGATGGAGCAGACGATAAACCTCCACCAGCGACCTCTGTTCACACTGTTTTCACATTATTTTAGAAATATGGATTATTGCTGCTTTAAGATATAATCTGTGGGTCTCATTACCAGTGGAGCCTGTTTGCCAGTGCAGAGTTCATGAATGTTATTTTTACTTTTGTATTATTCATGCAATACAAATGAACTCTCTCTGACTCTATCCAGACTTTTATTAGTCAGCTGTACATTGTGTGATCTGAGCTGTAGCAACTTCTTATCTGCATGATGCCCAGAAATCTCCACTTCTGTGGAGAATCTGGAGGCCAACTGCATTGGTGATAACCTCAATTTGTCAGACAGTGAGTCGGTGGCACACACACACACACACACATACACATACACACACCCACACACACCCACACTCACAAGCTGCACTCATTAACTTAAAGTACCCACACATTCACACACATAAGAAGTTATGATGTATATTTCATGCTCTGTTGGCCCTCGCTGTGCACACCGCACCTCAGCCAAGCCTGAATGAAACATTCATACTGGAGCCCCCATTTACATATCACAGCGATCCTCCACAGCTAAATTTGGGCGGTGAATATACTTCTTGTGTTGCGCTCCTCATCCGTGTTCCTGTTGTCTCTGACTGTTTGACACAGCGCTGCAGAACAACAAGGACTCTTCTGGGCTCACAAAGTGTCTTGAAGTGCAAAAAAAACCAGCAGGATTTAATATAGAAGAAAAGGTAAAAAGCTCAGAGTGAGGCGACTGCAGGTTCTTAGGAATGTTTTATTTTTATTCCCCTAGAGCGGAGAAGTCATGGCAGGTGAAACACTGCTGGCTCTGCACTGTGAGTCGACTTTAAATCATTATTCTTCACAGAGAGGGTAAAGACTGCCGGTTCATTAGAGCGAGTTCACAATTCTTTAACATGTCTGTGCAAAGGGTTTATCTCATTCACCCTGTGAGGAAGTAGCTTTAAGTTTGCCTGACTTTACCTTTAACTTTACTTCGAAGGGGAAACTTAAACCTGCCGAACTTGTGAAGTGTGAAGAAACAACAGTGCGGACGTCATGTCAAAGACGTCTGTGTGTTGGGCTGCGGTGATGTTTACAGAAGTTAGCATGCTAACCAGATTCAGTTTCACAACTCTGAGCTTTTTGTGTCATAAATGAACAAAGTTATGGCACAAAATGTGAAGAAATTAAACTATACTTTACATTTATTTTTCTCCCAAACAGAAAAATACAAATGTTCACCGTCTGATTCAGGTTTCTTTCTTTTACTGAGCTAAGATGAGCTTAAATGTCTTGCTAAAAGATGTGAACATATTTAAAATTGCTGCAACTCTCGTCCCCGGAGTTAGGATCACGTAAACCACTTTCGTATTGTATTCAAACTTGCACCTTTTTTATTTAATGGTGGTCCCTATGGATCGGTTTTGGGTTTGATCTCGTTCTCTATTTACATGCTACCGCTGGGTTAAACTCTTATGCAGTCATGCCTCTGATTTTCTTTGCTTTTTCAGTGAAATTAAAAACTGGATGTCCAAAAACTGACATAAAATCAGTTGGTAATCTCTCCTCTGGTCTTGGTGCCTTATCTGACAATGTTCAGACAAAAGCCTGCAACCTTGGTGTTATCTTTGACTCGGATCTGTCCTTTGATACGCAGGTGACTGAAGTGTTAACAGTCCTGCTTTGCACAGCTGAGGCAGCTAACCAAGATCAGGTCTTCCTCTCCTCTGCAGACTTAGAAAAGGTCATCCATGCTTTTATCTCTTCCAGACTCGACTGCTGCAACACACTTTATTCTGGAATTCAGGTTTTTAATACTTACAAAGAGAGAAGCGACCTCATTATACTAGTCCGAACTGCCCTTCACAGGTTACCTGTGAGTTTAAGAACTCATTTAAAGATTGTGTTTTTAAAGCCTTGAGTGGTCTGGCTCCTGCCTATATCTGTGATCTGCTAACTCCTAATGAGCATGATGATAATAATCTGCCCAAAAATCACTTGTTTTACACAAACTTCCTGCTGTTATTGTGTTCTGCGCTGTTATTGTTATGCATTGAATGAGATATCCATGAAATATGTCAAATAAATCAACGGTAGCCAACCCACCCGCCATGATGCAACAAGGAATGAGTTTATGTTAACGTGTATATTTTATGATGTGCTTTTTAATCACAAAAACACCTGGTGAGCGTCAGGAAAACATCATGTTTTGGTTTTGAATATCAGGTTTTTAGTCTCCACAATCACAGCTGGAGATGACCTGGGGCCTTAAAAGTAGGAAAGGGTACCGAATTCGGTACTTTTATTGACCGACGTACCAAGTATCAATTCACCTAAAGTCAATCGGTACCACATTTCGGTACCTGAACGCACCTTCACAAGTTTTTCTCAAGTTCTCTTAAGTTTTTTTGTTGGAGTTCCTTGATGTTACTGAGAAATAAATATTCAAAATTCCAAAGTTTTGACTATTTTTTTTATATACACAATAACTTTATTTACCACACATATACGCAAAAAAGTACCAAAAACATATATGCCGGTACCGATTCGCAGGTAACGAGTATCGGTACCGTATTGGGTCAAATGTGAAAGGTATCCATCCCTTCTTAAAAGAATCCAATAGTTTCACACTCGCAAATGTTGAAATGCAGACTCCCTCGTTGTCCTCTCAACCTTCAGTCAAGACAGTGAGGTAATACACAAGTCATGTGAATGTGAATATGAAGACCTGTAGACATGTTATTGTGGTATGTAGTTTATGATAATTTCAAATCTAAAAGCATCAGAAACATTAACGTAAACACGCCCTCATCCACCATTAATGTTGTGTGTTTCTTCTGTATTTCTGATTGCTGCGACAGTTGTCACAGTAAAGAAACCTCGTGTGCTGAACACAAATATCAGTATCATTTCAGGATTTACGAGGGCTGCCGACTGGACTCTAATTATGATGTGCCAATTATCCAGTGTGTTGTCTCCTGTGTTCACTCTTTACTTACTGTCTGACTACAAAACGGCGAATGTTGGCTGAAATTAATTTCACCTTCGCAGCCTCGAGGGGAAATGGTTTGGATGAGCTGAATGACTCAGTTTATAAAACTGGACGTTCAGCTCTGAGTTGTGATTCTGTCCTCATGTAAACAGTCACTTTTTAAACTTTATATACGCACAGGCATCCTGCTCTCCTCCAGTTAACAACAGCTGCCACAGTCCTGCGGTCTTTACCTCACATTCAATCTCATGCTCTGCAGTAGGGACTAAATGTGCTGGTGATTTTCCAGGAACCTGTCAGGCCTCTCATGCTGTGGCCCAAATTGTCAAACAAATAGTCAATTTGTTCCTTTTGTATGAAATATTTCTGGAGAGTGATTGCTCTAAAATCTGCCTCAACTGTGTGATTGAGCAATTGGTATAGTCATCGGACGAGAGTCACGCAGACATGAGCCGCTGATGGTGAGAGATTTTATCAGCTGCGCTTTAGGAGAAGTGTTTGAGACCCGCAGTAAGTAATGAGTTTCTCAGGAGGTTATATATCCTTTTCAGAAATGGAGAGATAATTTTTCAACTCAAAAGCCTGAAAATGGAGGTCTGGAAATGTTGCGTTTAGTCGTAGAATCTTCTTCTGTCTCTGATCAGGACTGAGCCTGTTAAATTCAAAATATATGGACAAAAGTCTGTAGACGGGGGCGGATTCTTGTAAGTTAAAGGAATTCTTAAGGCTATATCATGCAGTCATAGTGCGCTTCCAACTTTGTAGGAATAGTCTGTTTAAACATGTCGATGCCGCTGTGCTCAAAGCCGGTTTCATCAAAAGTTTTTTTACCAGTTTGATGTGGAGGAAACCTGACCGGCCTGCACCGAGATATCAACCCCCTTTGGGACGAGGTTGCGAGCTGAGTTGGAGCCAGACGTGGTCATCCGCTATCAGGGTTGGATCTCACCGATGCTTTCATGGCTAAACTGAAGACAATTCAAGCAGCTAAATTTCAAAATCCTGTAGAACGCTGTTGTAGTTGCAGATTAAATAAGTATTTTGCTGCTAGAAAGATGGTCTTTCCATCAAAGCGGGCTTCCATGCAGTGGACAGACAAAAATATTAATAGACAGAACTGTCAGGAAATAAAAATGAACCTAGAGAAATGTAAAGTCTCCAAGTATTTGTGATCTGCAGAAACACAAATTGCTAGTATTTATTCTGGCGGTCAGAATTTCACATCCCTACAAAATTAAATTGCATCCATTGACTCACTTGTGTTTTGGACGCCACATGCACTATGGTTGAATTAAAGGTGTGCCGGTCGCTCAGCAGCCCCCGTCTGTCACTCTGTCTCTCTATATTGTGAACACACTTTTCCACTGCAGCCACAATATACTGCAACAGATGGAATCGCTGAACTCTGCTTCACCTGGAGAGCTCCGAGCTTTGGCTTTGTCTGCGAGCAATGAGCTGCACAAAGGGCAGTATGTTTGTCTATCTGTGGCTGTGCGGAACAGGTATGTGTGAACGTCCTCGGAGCCGTGGAACGTCTCTGAATGTGTGTTTGCGTGTCAAACAAATCTTAACATCGGTGGCCTCCAAACGTCAACAGAAGTTGCTTGGTTGCATCTGGAACATGAATCATGTGGCGATGTGCAGTGTTTGGTTTTCCGCAGTCGCTGTTTCCTAACTCTCTGTCCTTAGAGGGGAAATGTGACTGACATGAATCAGAATACATCACGGCCCCCCCGGATCCAGCGTCGACGCACATCAGTGCTGCAGAAAATCTGCAGTTTTAAGAGAGTGTTTGAACAAGCCGACAGCTATTAAAATATTTGCACTATACTGCACGGAGTCGCTTGTCGGGGAAAATGCTAACGTGCGTGACTTGTTCAGGGCAACGCTGCCTTTTCTTTATTCTCACATTGTTACAGGAAGTGTGTGTGTGTGTTTGGGCTCCATCATGATAAAATTAAGATTAAGACATGAAAAGAAGCATTGTTACGCAGTAAGCAAGATTTCCAATTAAAAACATAATTTGGTTCCTTTTGTACTCTTCAGCGTTTCTTTTTCAGTTTCTGTGGGTTTCATAGTGTGTGTGTGTGTGTGTGTGTGTGTGTGTGGCTGGAGGCTCTTTTCCCCTCGACATCTGTATCTCCACAGGCTGTAGGATTTGTATTTATACTTCCCCGGGAGGCTCGCTGAACTTGTATTCTCATTCATTTCACCATCCAAGCCTCCGAGGCGGCTCCCATCTGTATTCCCAGACACACGTCCGTACCTCTGAGGCTTACTGGCTCTCTGTTTTTTTTTTTTTTTTTTTTACTCTTTTACACCTCAAAGGTTTCAGATGGATGGATTTCCCGTTGCTCTGGTGTAAATCTTTCATGTGTGAAATTGTCTGTGCTTAAAGAAGCCGTCGGTCGCGCTGAAGAAGCTGTCTGCGTCGCGAGTCGTCGTTGCTGACAGCCGGCGAGTGTCACGCTGCTGGAGATCAGTCGCGTCAGTCAACAAACCGATAAATGAACGATTTTACAACTGTGTGTTCAGGTTTGTGCGTCGACGCTGTGAATTCCACGAGACGTAAAGTCCGAGAGATGACGCGATCATTGTCGCAATCGTGTGAATATATCAATTAAAGTCAAGTTTTATATCCGCGCTTCTCTGAAGAGATGGTAAAGTCAACTCAGGACTGACTGAGGAGGCAAATCTAAATTTCCATTACTTTGTGACATGTGCTATTGCTCGCTAACATTAGCTTATGGCTAGTGTAGGTTACGTCTCTTTAAGTCTCTCTGGTTTGAACATCGTTGGAAAGACTTGAGTGTCTGTAGTTGTGACTTTCAGAGTAAAATCCCAGTCATGTCCTCCTCATTTGTGAAGTTTGGGTGCTGCAGTAAGAATGTGCTCACGTACATCGTGCGCAACATTCCTGCATAAATCCTATAAACAGTTGTTGCCAGTATACTCTGTCAGGTGCTCCCGAATTGTCTCCGAGGATGAACTAATGAATCATTGTTATGATCAGTGACCAACAACAGTGATGCATTTACTGTTTACAGACGGAGAGAAGGAGCCAGAAAAAAAATCACTTAGTGTCTGTACATATCTGTGTCTGGAGAGAAGGGCGGCATGAGTCATCCTGTTAGGTGTGAACACAATATGCCCACAGGAGTACACACACACACACACACACACACACACACACACACACACACACACACACACACACAAAAACTAGACCACAACTATTTACACACACATACTTAAAGTATCTAATGCTTCTCATCAGATGATCTTCGTGTTGATGGAGAATAGCATCTGTTGTTTCCTGTTTCTTAGCTTTGTTTTCTCTCGCAGGCGTTTACCTGTGTCCCTCCTCTGTGCACCAACACACACAGTCACACACACTTATCCCGCCAGTGTCAACATGGTGGATGCTGCTCCAGCGAATTTGACCCACCAGCTGGAACCACAGCTGGCTGACTGACATTTTGCTTAATAATTTATAAGTGGTCCATAAGCAGATGTGTGCCAGCTGCTGCCTGCGGGCTGCTCTTTGCTCTCCGCTGGCATGTCGCTGAGGCGCACAGAGCTTTATTTGGATATTGTGATATTTATAGTCCAGACATTTGGCTGAGAGACACGTAAGGAATGAACGCATGTCAGTTGAACTCAGGATTGAGAGCACAGCATACGACAGCTATAATGGCCTTTACTGGAGTCAAACTTGTGACTTTTAGGTTTTTGGAACGTTGACAGCCGAGTGTCTTCACATGAAAAATGTCTTTCTCTGTCATTCAACTTATTTTTATTCAATGATACCAAAAGCTACACACACAGTCGGACACACAGACACTGTGCAAGCGATCCAACTTCATCAAATTTGTGTTTTTAAAGGTTTCATTTGAAAGAAATGCCCAGAATATGAAGGTAGCATCAAAACTCTAGGGGGCAGTGTTGCACACAGTTGCTTGTTATTGTCTTTGCTGTAGCTATGTTTGGCTTTAGTGGCCATGGATGGATACTGAACTGGGGCTAGCTGGTTGGCATGCTAACTTCAGTAGACATCTCTGCAACCTTGTACATAGACGGCCTTGACATGACATCAACACCGCTGTTTCTTCACACCTACTGCTGATGATGATTATTTTTGAACATTTTCAAATTACTCCTTTAATGGAGCCTTTTTTGTACCAGATGTCACCTTTAAGGAGATCTCATAAGGCAGCAGTGATGGATTGCATGTTTCCATATTTGAGATATTACTGCTGTGAGCTCTGACAGTTTAATTACTGTAATCTAAAGACGAATCGTAGCTTAATCTCTGTCATGTTTTTTCTGTATTCGCTGCCAGAGGGAAAATGGCATCGTCGCAAATCACATGAAGCCCTCCGGGCAGCTGTCGTTGTCGAGGGCTTTTGATTTGGTACGAGTGGACCAGAGGCACTCATTCACAAACTGGCTAATGGAGAAAAGTGAGAAGCGCCCCGGTGTTACTCATTCTGATTTACAGCGACGCGCTTGTCTGTTTGCAAAGTCACATCGCGCTCGATATGCAAGGCAGTTTTTCTTTCTGATTGCTGTATGAGAGCAAACACATGTTAATTTGTTTTAGTTGGACTGGTTCAGACAGATTTGCAGTATAGTCTGGGCTTTTTAATTTGACAGAATGGCTCAAAAGATTAAATTCTAGACCTCAAAGGGAGAAGCAGCACTGAGAAAAATAAAAACAGTAAGACACTTTAAATTGTAGCTGCAATGAAAGCAGCCTCTCAGCTCTGAGAAATACAGGAGCTGGAGCCAAAGGCCCCGACCGAAGATGATCAGATAAAAGAGACAGAACTGTTGAGGAATACAGGACCAAACAGTGAAAGTGGGATAAGACAAGCTAATAAAAAAGGCAGAGAGGAGGGCTGAATTTGCTCCAGCCCCACACTGACCACTGTACTATATTGCAACAAAGTTCAAGGTTTGAAAGTGAAATATTTTCAAGCACAAACATTTTCAAAACACCACAAATGTCAGGGAGCAAACTGACCTGTCATGACTCACCGGTATCATCCAAGACTCTTAGGGAAGTTATCGGGTGGAGAGCCAAACACCCCAAATTCTCTTAGCTCTCCTCCTGTAAACGGTTCTGGATCAGTGATTACTTTTAATGTCTGGGATTAATACGTGGATTTATCTTCACTCCTGTTTATCAACCTGACTGCAGCAGCGATCTGTGGAGGTGACCTCCACTGTCGGGTGCAGTGTTGTAAAAATCCCCCAAATCATACTTGAGTAAAAGTGAAGAAAATATGTTAAAATATTACTTTGGTTAGAGTGAAAGTTACCCATGTGTATAATGCTCGGGTAAAGTTCTTAAGGTATATGAAATTACTCTTAATTCTCAAGTACGTTTAATATGTTAATAAATGTGCTAAAGTATCCAAAGTACTCATAAGTTAAATTCTACACATTTGCATGTATGATTATATTGTATATTATGGGTTGAGCATATTTCTAATTCTCAGATGTTTTTCTGATGATAGTTGACAAGATTAATATGAATATGAGCAACTTTGACTGAAGCTGGAGGGAAAATGTACTGTGCTTCATGAACGTGGCGTTACACAGAGGAGACGGGAAAAGAAGAGAGAACCGGAGTCTCTGCTGAGTGCTGAGTTCAGTCGGAGTTGGCAGGAATTCAAACACACAGACGCTGTTGGTGCTGGTTGTTGGTTGCTATCTTACAGCTAATGTACGGTGAAATAATCTGGAAAGAAAAGGTGAAAGCTCGATGTGAGATGGTGAGCACTCATTTGGGATAATGTTAATACACAACTCAACAAAATAAACTACAAAGATCTAGTAGTTTTAAAACATTTTTATGCAGAATAAAATAAATATCTTGCATAATTCATCTTTAAGCCAAAACATGAGGTTTTTTCTAATCTTAACCAAGTGGTTTTTTGTGATGAAAACTAACTAGACCATAAACACAGCATTGTAAAAATTGAAAGTTAAGTCATTTGTAACATGTTAACATGTTTGACTAAACATTAGACCTGCTTGCAGTGTGTTGCATCATCATTGTGAGCATTAAAAACCCACCATTTTTAAATTAAATTCACCAAGACTAATAGGAAACCTCACTTCAGCCCTGTGTGTTCCAGCTGTAAAACCACTCAGCTTTCAAATTATTGCCTTTTGAAAATAGAAATTAGGATGTATTGTATTTAATTACGATGGATGATGGATGTGAATAGCGCGACGACATTTCCTAGAAAATGAATGCCAGAAAACAAACATTACTTTGTTTTGCTGAGAGTGATGCTCTGTACTTTATCTTCCAACGTACACTTTATGCATTTTGAGTATTAATGCAAATGTGCGCAGGTCTGCTCATGAAAACTGACAAAAGCAGCACACAGTCTGTGTAATTAGTCCCGGCCCTGCATAATGCATTATGAACAATGATGGTAATTACGCTGGTTACATCAGGAAATGGACTGAAAGTGCTTCAGTTTGATGGACAAGCAAATGGATTTCCAATGATGGAGAGTCACTGTGAAACAGAGCAGCCTTTATGTAAAATACAATGTGTTCTACACAAAAATGTACTTTAAAGTAAGTTTTGGAAAAGGCATTGTTGAGCTGCAACGTGTGTGTGCTACTGCTACGTTTTATCCATCCAATATCTGATCTCCTTTAAGCTGTCAGGCTTAAAGAGAGAGTTAAACCTAAATCAACACCACATACTTATCCTCTTATAGAGCTGTTCATATATATTTGCTGTGAGTTGCCATGTGTTTGCCTTCTTCCCATTATAGTGGAACTAGATGGCACTAAAAAAAAAAAACGTTATAAAATCTCAGCAGCACCGTGTCTCACCAGAGAACGCGACCCGGTAACTAAAGATAATCCACTGACCTTGTTGTGAGCAGTTTCGTGTTGGAACTATTTTCTTTCGACCAAACTACACTGTATCACCGCGCGAGAGGAAACCTGCATCTACTCGTGGACGAGATGAAATCATTAGTGGCAGCTCCTCAGTTTAGCTGTAACATCTGCTATCTTATTTAGCTAGCCTCTAGTCCACGTGCAGATGCACATTTCTGTCTCTATTTTTGATGTGAGGGTTAAATAAGGAAAACACACGCAAACAAAATAAAAGGCATTTAATTTAACGATAATTTGAAGATGATGTAATGTGAATGAATTTAAATGTAGCTTCTAAAAAAGAAATCAGCTGGAAAATCTGCACTTTGGTTTAGTATTTATTTTTCCAAACAGGCTCATTACTTTAGTTGAATGCATTTGAGGGGAATTGTGGATTATTTTCATTCCCAACATCACAGAACTGATTTCAGCCTATCAGTGTGCATCACGTATGGCAGAAGTAGTAAGACGTATCAAGGATGTAAAAAGATGTAAACAGACAGAGAAGAAGACTGGAACAGAAAGAAGAAACTGGAGAAAAGTGGTGTTCGTGTCTCGTATCTGCAGAAACCCTGCAGCCCTGCAGAGTTTCTTATTGTCTCACTTTGTTGCTGCTCAGGACAATTTACCAACCCAAAATGTGTCTATTTGTCTTTCTGGGAATGAGACTCAACAATCACCTGTATTTGTGGTGTGTTTAGGGACAGCTGGGACAAAATCCCACTGGCTCTTCCTTTAACTTTAATAGTCTTTGAATTATATTGATATGACGTGAGCTTCAGTTAGATTTGACCAAAAATGTCCTTCAGAATATATGTATTAATAATTTCCTGAGTGAAATTGAATCAGTACTTTTACCAGAGTCTATTTTAACACAAGTATCTGAACGTCTACTGGAGAAAAGAAGGTGTGGACTTTTGTCGCCTGTTTGTTATTGCGCTTTTTGTTTACCTTTCTCATGTTAAAAGCCACTTCTCCGCAGCTGAGCACCTTAACTGACAACCTGTTTCATTTTTAAATCATCAGGCTGTTCATATATTAAACTATTAGCCAGCAGCAGTGGAGCCAATTCCCCTTGGTAATGTGAGATGTGAGATATGAAAATCGGACCGAAATTGAACGAGAGATTGGAGCCTGAAAAGTGAAATTAAGTCAAATGTAACAAAAAAATAGAAAAAGTTTTTCACTCTCAAAGTCAGCTTTCATCCTGTTAACTGTCACTGGCTCCTAAACAGGCTGGGAGCAGCTGAGCAGCGTGTGAGCGGACTAGTTTAATCGAGATATTAGTCAAATAAATGAGGTGAGAGATAAGGTTATCGCACACACACAGGCCTTTGAGTCTGCAGTTGAATTAAATGCCCATAGAGAGTGTGTAATCCCTGAGCACTAATGCCGCCCTTTCTCCGCTTCTCCGGGGAGACGCCTGCTGCCGCTGTGACAAATATCCAAACGCTTCTCCTGGCTCGTGATTCCTTCGGTCCGGGGGGAGTCAGGAGAGGTGTGACAGGCCTGCTCCGCTCATAACCTATCAGCTGAATAATTACAGCTAACCTGCTTCTCCACAGGGCTTTGCTGCTATAAACGGCCTCGCTGTCACACGCTAATGGAAATTCGCGGCCGTGGCGGTGTCGCAGCGGCAGGCTCAGGTCACGGGGAGCTGGGCGGACGTATTCGGGTCAAATCCTTTGGTTCACATGCAGGGGAGCTTCAATCTGCACGGTTACACAGTGAGGGAAGTTCAAGTCGAGCTAAGATGATGGTGGAGGTGATGATTTTAAAGATGCTGTTGCTCCAGATCACCTGACCTGTCAGCTGCTGTAGCTCGAACATGTAAAGTGTTCTAGGAGTTAAGTTCATTGCTCACTCTTACCTAATCTCATCAATACCTCAACATAACATCTGTGAGCAACATTTTAAATACAAACTGATCTAAAAGACACATTTCTATTTAGCACAGGGATCATATTTTCAAAGTAGGACTCTAAATGCATAACATAACCTGTGAACAAGCTTTGTCGTGTCTAATATCCACACATCATTATTTTTTAGGCTCTAATCATGCTTCATCATGTTGGTGTTTCCATCAGAGTTGCTTCCAGGAACTGATTTACAGCTCTCGTTGATGCTTCCCACTTCCTAACAGCACCGCCACCAACACTAGATGGATGCGTTGCACATTATTAGGTTATGTCATGCTCTAGAAATTATTTGCACTTATTACATTTTCTTAATAGAGAGCAATGGTTGTGGCAAACAGGAGGTGAAGTGGGAATGGTTTTGCTTGATTTAAAAAACATGCCTGGTGTTAATGAAGATTTCTGAGCTTTACTCAAAGTCACATGATGTCAACAGTCGACCCACAAAAAAAGGTCATCATCGTAGTTTTAAACCACCATTGAATAGCAAAGCTGTTGTCTGGTGAACGGGGTTTAGAAACCCAAAGAAGTTCAAAGCCAGAAAAACAGGAAGGGAAGAAGTGTAATTAGCGTAAATAATGCATATAATACAAACATCTATAATTAAAGACGACTGGCGAAAACACCTCCACCCTACACTCATCCCTAACATCACATCACCTGCTCAGAGGACCCAGCGCCTCAACAACAGTGCGCACCTGAGCCAGCATGGACCCCACAAGTCCGCCCACAACTTGTCGACCCATGCCACCCCAGCGGGATTAGACAGCACCCGTCCACGACAGTCCGTTCCCCAAGTTCAGCCGTGATTCAACCCGCCATGATACTGCAGACACAGACAAAGAAATGCAAGAACCACCCAAAGATGTAAAACGATACAAAGGGTCTAGAGAACCCCTTCAAATTAAGATAAATAAAAAATTAAAGATGGGGTAGTTCTAAATTTACGAGGCTATATCTGTTTACAGAGAATACAACTGATGTGCTGATGAGCACGAGTGACCTCACTCCGGCACAAGGTAACGGAGGACTCATGCAGAGAGGTCAGAGATTAGAATGAGGAGTAGTTCCTGGAATTAAAGTCTCCTCTTGATTGTCAGGCAGCATCATTTCTCCCTGTCTCTCAGATATTTGGATAATTGCTACAGAGTTTTTCAGTCGTGTGACGTTGAGCATCACGCTGATAGAGGAGTGTGAGTGCAGCTGAAGGTGATGATGGTGGAACCAGGTCGGAGGAAGATGAGAGGACGCTCCACTTCTTCACATGGTGTCAATTAAAGGTAAAAAAAAGGATTGTGTGCTTCATCCATTTCAAAGAGGTGAGGTGAGTACAAAATGTAGGTGTCCTGTGCAAGTCAATGACATTTTTTCAGGGCTATGTCATTGTTACTGTGCTGTCTGGACTTGTAAAGATCAACAGATCATTGGTTTTATGCCCTGACAGGTATATCATTTACATTTTCACTTACTCTAAAAAGACAGGGGGGATTTTTCAACAACAGCTTGACTTCATCCTGGTGGCTTAGGTTTGGGTTAAGCAAGTTTTAAACAAACAAAATACAGAAATTCTTTCTCAAATAAATTCAGAATGAATCCTCTTCCCAATCAAATTAATAAAGGATCTCTAAAACATCTCCAAAATTGTTGGAGTTAACCCCTTACCAGTCAGTTGCTCTTCGTCATGCTAACAGGTGTCTGGAAGTGCAGCTGCCGGCTAATGGAAAGCTAGCTGTGTTGTGTTTGAAGGATGGTGGTAGGGGTCGTTATCGCCGTTATTGCCTTCTAATTAATTTTTTCAAGCTGAAAGCTAATTTTGATCAATTTCTAACACACGTACATCATATAACACGTTGCATCCTTGGACTGTTGATTCAGATAATCCCAAAAATGTGTTTAAATGTCTTTATGAGCCACTAACAGAGGTTGGATTTCCCAGTTTTACCTGTTTGTGATACTTTATATAATCACAAAGAGCCAAAAGCTGACAAAGTCGCACTAAACACAATGTATTCCTTATTGAAGGGCTGGCTTGGGCTGATATAAGATATTATCAAATGTCACGTTATGCAATATTTTTCACAATATCGAATATTGAACAGCTGTTACAGCATCATAAGGCCTTTATTTTTAAAAGAAAGTTCATGCAGAGCCGTCATGGCAGCAGAGGTCACTGCAGGTTAATTTTTCCTGATGGAGCGGCATGAATGCAGCACTTTGACATACAGACATGGAGGACTTAGTCTCTATAGAAAACGGCAGCTGGCCTATTTGGCAATATGTACGTTTAATGCGGGAGAAAATGGCGAGTCAAGAGATTTGAATGAGGCGTCGTGCACAAATTTGCAGCCGCACCTCAGAGTCCATCTCAAGTGAGCGTGACAAGCAACGATAATGTCGTCTCTTGCAATATTTGGTGGGAAATTTTGTAATTTCTCCCAAGGCCTTTGAAGGGTATCTGTGATGATTGGTTGGTTGTTTGGTTGTAGGCAGACTGACCTCAGAAACAAAGAAGTCAACAGCGGAGCAAATCGACTGTTTTTCCTCGTGAGTGCTGTTCACTCAGTGGTCATGGCCGTCACCTGCATAGAGAGGCGGACTGTAGGTCGTTATGTGAATTTCAATGTTTTGTTCCATTGTTTGTTGCACACAATGGAGCTGTGCTTGTCTGGAATGTTATTGCAGAGTTATTTGCTTTATCTAGATTGAATGTATGAGCCGAGACAGTAACTTGGCTCATGTGTGTTTTGTTGTGCACTGTTAAAGTGAATCGCAGTAACCTTCCACATAACCAAAGCTATTTTTATTTTCTATTATTGTTCAAGGATCACACCATAACGCAGATACTTCAGCATTTGTTTGTTTGTGTGTGTGCAAGTGTGTCAAGTAATGTGCGTGGACAAACATGTCACTTGTATTCGTGTAACGCTGACATGTGAGGATTTGTGCAAGCAGCCGGGCGTTTTAATATGCTCGCCCTGTTTCCATTTAATGTCCCAAAACCATCCAACTTGTCAAAGAAATTCTCTCCACTTGAAATTAGCTTCTCCTAATGAAATTTTAATTTGTTATTATGAGCACAGCCGGTGCCTGCAGCGCTGCCTGTGAGCCTCAGATTTAAAAGCCTTGAATGCACTCAACTTGCGAACAAATGGATTCCAGGCTGAAAAGAAATTGGATGTATCCATTAAAGTGACGTCGTCGTGCTGAAAATGGAATCTGACCATTTGTCTCCAGCCAATGACATCAGTTTGGACCAGCGCAGAAGACCTAATGGCTGCGGGTGCATTCAGTATGGGGACAGAGTAATTCCACTTGACAATAATCATGGGATCCTACCGAGTCAATAACTGCATTTACTGCAAATGCCTTCGCAAAGATTGGGCAATTTTCGTCCGGCAGATCCCCCTGTGATGGGCCTGAAATTGATTTCCCAGCGACGAGGTGAAGATTGGTGACAGTTGAAACTTTCCCAGCAAGAAAATTGTATATTGAGAGAAGCAGGGGAAACATATTTACCGTTGAGTCAGAATAGGTTGTTTTGTGAGCAGTAGTCAAGGTCATCCTGTTCTTTACAACATGTCTCCTCAGCATAAGGTATGTGTGGATGTGATTCCTGCTCTACTGCTGCGCTCAACAAAATGTTCATGATTATGTTAGTTTGGCTGCAAGATCGCACTTAATAAATATTCAAATTTGGAGAGATAATCTACAAAAACAGAAAAACTCTTCTCAATGAATCCACAAATACCGTTAGTCTGATTGATATTCCCTGGACTGCGAACAATAAACCTCTTTTAGAAACATGAATAAAAATTAAGCTGTGTGGTTTTCTGTTGTAAATGAAACTTTAGTTTTTAAATAAAAAAAATAGGAATTATCTCCATCAGCAGCTTCATGGAGCTTGTTGGCCTCTTCTACCAAATTATCTTTGTTTGACGGTACATCTACTGTGTGACTTACGTCTGGAAGTCATATTTCCGATGTCATCATGTTCATGTGCATCAAGTCAGAATGTGGGAACAACATGGACGCTAAAAAGAAGAAGTTGTTTTGCATTTTATCGCTCCGAGCTTTTAATGGTTACAACCTAAAGTACTGTATTACAAATTAGATGTGAAATAACAAATAACATGACTTTGGTTTAAACTTGTGCACCATAATCTTCTGACTAGAAGGGGCGTTCACAAACATGTTCCCAGTCACAAAATGTTTTTCTTGATTATTCCCACAACACGTGAATGCGCAGTTAGTCTCAGGGCTCTAATCAAGCCCGTTTCCAGCAGCAGGTAGTTGATTTAAACAAGCACATTCTGATAATGTGCCAAACAGCACCCAGATGTAGTTGGTGGGGACCAAACCAGAGTCTAAAAGAGAGTGAATTTTTTATTTGTCTGCCATGTTTGTCAGATATGTTGAAACTTTGCTTCTTTATGTTATGTTTTCGTTAGATTAAACAAAGTGTGCTTATGGTCTGGTTAGGTTTATGCACAAAAACACGTCACTAGGTTCAGTAAAACATCATTAATACCTCTTTCAGTCTCGATGCGTGCCTCAAACAGTGTTCTCAAGCATTTAGTTGTCTCACTTAGTTGTCGAATATAAAAGAAATCGTCCCAAAGTCTTGTTTAAAATGTCGAGTGTTGTCACACTTACAAATGTTGAAACACCATCTCGCTCAGTGGTCTCACCGAGTTAACAGCTCATATAAATGTAATCTGAATATGACATTAGTATTAGTAAGTACTGTAGAAACGCTGACATGAAATATACAAATATGAATACTGATGCAGCGTGACGTTCCTCTCGCCGTGCACCAGGAGGATGCCACTATTCCCCAGTGATGACTGACTCACTCGCCTGTGTTATTATTTGGCTTCTGCTTGTGTGTTAGCCTCTTCTTGATGTAAGCCTTTAATTTATCTTTGAGATCTGTGCCAGACACTCAACATAATCTTTAACGGGAGGGTGAAGAACAGAATGATTTCCCTCTCTGTTGAAAATATTCTTTTGATGTTGCAAATTGCGTTTTTGACACCCGGCCCGTCCAAATGATAAACATTTGCTCCAGCAAAATTCACTTTGAAACCTCACTGGCAGGCATGCTGCGACAGCAAGGCAGCTGGTCTCCAGCCAAGGTAGAGAATTGGACTGATACCATTTTGTTAAAGCGGTAAAAAATATTGTAAGTGATCCAGACAGAATTGATGGCCACTGAATTTATATTACCCTGAAAGAACCTGTCAGAGGAAATGACTGGTGTAGTTTCCACTGTAACAGACAGCTGGTTTGTGCTGACATTATATTTTGTAGAAGATATTATTGCTTGGTGGTCTATGAGTTCGGCAGACTCGCAGAATAATTCTAGTTATTTTCAAGTTATACCTGCGAGCCTCGGCGCTCTCCACTTGAGATCAGATCACTCAGGAGGGATGTTAATACCAGTTATGAACAGCCTCTGAGTGCAGCTGTGAACACCCCGAAGACACGTTGAGGGTGCATTTGAAATCAGATCACCACATTCAGAGGTGGTCACATGACAGAAAAGGCAGAATGGAAAACTCCCAGACTCCCTTAACAAATCACACAATTTTGAGAGTTTGAGAGACTTACAAATAAAGTTGTGAAATGGTTACCGTGAACTCGTGAAAGTCATTTCTGTCCTCATGAAAAGAGTCAGTTTGTCGCTGCATCGCTGTACCAGCCTGTCTGCTGCTTTGTCTAAAGTGTGTCTTACCTGCAAAAGACAACATTGCATTGATGTAAACATGTCATTTAAATACAGTAAACATTAACCAATACTGGCAACTTTATTTTGTGTGGAGAAAATCACCAGACTCCCTTTATAAAGAGCTCGATTTTGTGAGTTGTAGTTAGGAGAAACTTAATAATCTTTGTGAAATGCTGTCTACAAAAAACGATGAACTATTTAGTTCTTCTTGTAGATTTGGCAATAAATGCAATACATTAGATTGTTTCTTTCCTTGTAAAAAGTGTACGTTTGTGGCAGCATTGTTATGTCTTACCTGGCAACATTTAGCAAATCCAGTGATTTCACCATTTACAATTTATGATCGGAGACAGCATTATATTGATGGTAAACGTGTCAAATTGTACAGTAAACCGTAACAACAGACCGTGACCGTAACTGGACTCCCTTATAAAATCACTCACTGTTTTGAGTTGTTACATTATGTGAAGCTTCATAAACTTTATGAACCGCTGTCGCTGACAAATTCTAGTCTGCTTGTGAAGTCCGCTTTAAATGCAAAACAGTCGGTTGTTTGTTATCTTGTAAAAAGTGTCAGCTCTAAAGTGTGTCTTACCTGCCAACGTTTAGCAGCTGGTTGAACACACTTTCAACTGTTTCAACGTTTACACCCAATTTAAGGACCATTTTCTTGATGGTAAACATGTCAAATTGAACAAACAGTAACCGATGTAGGCTTCTTCTTTGACATCAGTTAAGAAAATCCCCAGACTCCCTAAAAAACTTGCTCAGTTTTGTGAGTTTTTTCAATTAGACGCAACATAAAATGCCTAATTGTTTGGGTCTACTTGTTAATAAGGGAAGTATTATACATGGAGATCTGTCTTTCTTTATGTAAAATGTGTTTATTTGCGTATGTTTATGGCACAGGTAAATGAGATCTGATCGCTAGAGACACACATCGAGACACGTGTTAATAGCAGGTCTGAACAATATCACTTGCTGTCACGTTGCGTAATGATGCTGAACGTCTGTGTAGCTCCACATTTCTTCATTTGAACAGACTGAAACCCACAGAGCACAACAGTTGTGACAGAAGTGTCTTGAGTGTTAGATGAAGTTGTAATCGAAACATTAGTCATCTTGTATCTTGCATCTCTTCCGGTGTTTCATGAGGAGCTGATTCATCTGTTAATCAATCCCTGACGTACATTTTAAATTACGAGTGTAAAGCCACCTGTTCTCATCCTGCTTACTCAGTCTTTTTTTTTATATGCAGTGTTGTTCATTTTTGTCCCCAGGCTGACTCACAGATCCAGCCCATCCTTCCATCGTGGGTTATTTAGTGAAAGAATGGTGCTCTCTTGACAAGATGTTTCCATCCTCCAATCCTGTGCAGGATCATAAATAAGAAGTCTTTAATTTGTCAGATTCAGCTTGTTTTTTCTGTGGTTACGCTCAGCTCTCAACAGCTGAAGGATTTTCAAAGTAAAAGCAGCAATATCATAAATCTGTTAAATATCTTTCTGAATTTCCTTCTGAAATTCTCTTTAGAGATGAGCTGAATGAATATTGATATTTAGTATCATAGTTACTGAACCAGAACCTCATATTAATATAATCCAAAATTATAAATTTGTGTTCAGAAGGATGTTGTCCGAGCTGCATCTTGTGATGCTGGGAAGACGGCGTGCAATGATGCCAAAATACAGATAATCCATATCTGCATGTAAACTAAAGTAACAAGCCTGTTTTGAAAACGTAACAAGGAGAAGGTTCAGATCTGTGTTCAGATGTAGGGAGAGAAAGTCAAAAGTTGTCTGAAAAATACATCTCAAGTAAAGTATGGATACCTGAAAAGTCTACTGAAGTACTGTGACAAAGTATTTGTACTTTTTGGAAGCTGCTGGCAATCGATTTTTTGGTATTTGGATTTGTTTTTGGCTATGTATCGGTCAAACAACAGATATGTTGAAACTATTCATTCTCACGGTTCGGTCTTCAGTTCAATTTGTGACAAATGTGTGACTGTGCTTACGCTCTTGTCAGGGTTAGGCAGAAAAACCATGTACTTGGGGTCAGGAACAGTTCATCCTTTGGCGTGAAATGCCTGGCTCTGTCACCACAAACACGGCCAGAAAATGTCCTGACAAGTCTTTTAAAAATATCCGGTGGTTTCATGCTTATAAATGTAGAAACACCGCCTCAAGCCCGCTCGTTCTGCTGCAGTCCTCTCCTCACCGATTCTCCGCTAAAGGAAGGAGACTGCACCGCCATCTCATAAACAGTGGCTGGAGGATGAGATAGCACACCTCAAACTCCCACGCTTTTCTGTTTCTCCATTATTTTTTGTGCATGTACAGTATATGTAGGTCAGACGTAGGCTGGGCATTACTGTTTATATCAATCTGTTAGAACTAACCTCCGCTCTGGGTGAACCCAGATTCACCCCGACGGCTCATGTAAGCCAGAAGGCCTCCTGGTGCCTGCGCTGAACGTAATCTTCACATTGTTTGTGTCAACAACATAATCTGCCTCTCAGACCAGGGGGGACGCGCCGGAGGAGCCGGACCGCTGCCGGTAATGACGCCTCGCTTGTTTATAGCTCATTTTAAATAATCTTGCTGGTCAGATAAAAGCTGAGCGCAGCGGCACAGGAAATGAAGGGACACACAAACACAGCACTGTGTTGGTAATAGCATCAAGTGTTTATCTGCAGTGTACAGTAGTCTGCAGGAATACCTCTGCTTAAACTGTGTGTCAGGTCATCTGTTTATACAAAGACCAACAGCATTTTAAGCGTAAACACCCACTTGACATCAACAAAACACACACACACGGAAAGGAGGGACCTTTTTTCCATTCCTGATAATGTGCGATTGTCTGAAATGAAGAAAGAGCAACAAAGAGAAGAAGAAATGCCTTAAACATGCCGATGCATGTTTACACGTTGAGCTACGTCAACCTTGAAGTGATCCAACCAACACTTGAAATCAACCTCAAGGTTTCCCGATGCGTTAGCGTACCTACGTCCACCATGTTCCTGTTGTCAGAGTCAGTGCACACAGGTGGAGTCCAGCCACAGCTCTCCTCACCACCAGATGGAACTTTCCAGGTGAGCAGCTGCAGCCAGAGCGATGGCGTCCAGATGGAGGTCGCTGTATGTGTCCTTCCTCAGGGTCATTCCACACGACCTCTGCTCCGTCACTGTTTTTCTGCCTCATTAGAAACCTCTCTGCCGCTCTTCCTCCATCATCTCACCTCACAGGCTGCTCGACAGATGGCAGCTACGACGGCTACATACATCCACAGGCATGGAGAGAGCCAGTGTTGAAGGACTGTATGTTCCTGGATCCATCTTTAAAACTCAGGAGATAATTGACTAGATCGAGATAAATTGACGCTCACATCAGGATTTTAAGGGGAATGGATAAATGCAAATTAAGATGATTTGAAATTACATTTTAAGATGTAAAAACAGCTTTAATGACTTAAAAATATACACAAACAAACAGTTTATTTCAACGTACATAATGAACAATATGTGTAAATTCTTGTATTCATTTTTTTTGTCGTACATCTATTTTTATGACAAGTTAAAGGTTGTGTTTTCTATAGGCAGTAAGCTTTTTTGCACCTTGGGTTTTTGTCTGAGCGTTCTGAACACCTCGAATTGAGAAAATGTCCTGACTTTCCTTTTGAGCCGACCGTCATCCAGACGAAGCTCCTGGACCAGGTGCTGGTGGGTCTTAGTTATCTACAGTTTCTCTGTGTGCAGATTACTATTTAGGATCAAATTTTGCTGTCATTTGGAACCTAGTTTATTCATGCTAGCTTGCAAGGTCACAACTTTTAGCTACTTACCTTACAACAATGATGAATGAAATTCATATTAAATCGTATTCGCCTGCTGAAGGATGATTGTTCAATTTGCTCACCTCAGTTCAACACCTGTGTGTAATGAGACGATTGTGACATCACAAAAGTAAATCCTGGTCTCCAGAAAATGTGAGAAAACATCTTGGGCTTCAAAAACGGCATGGAAATGCCTGTTTGGGTCCAACATCATGCGCCTGCGGAGCTCGGCTGTGTGCCGCCGGCCATCATGTGTAATTAATGGAAAAAGAAGTGTGGCGCGTGCCGACCACTAAAAACTGTTGTGGAGGAGAGGAGCACATGCCAGGCACACTGTAATGATCTCATTGGCTATGCGTTTATAGCCGCGTGTCTCGTGTAATCGACCACTTGTTGTCAGGCAGTTTTCAGCTCTGTGGCCACAGTAAAACGTTGGCATTTTACAATTTCTGCAAACCATGCATGCATTCAAATTTGTACATGTCACATATCAACATTTCTACAATTAGATGTAAATACATATATCTATGTATATGTGTTTCATATATCAATATAAGTATGTTCACATTACATGTATGTGGGCTAACTGTAGTCCAAGCGGTGGAGGTTTTGGAAAGCGAGACACCAATGTTCAAGATGGCATTTTCAACATTTTAAATGAGCAGTCGAGACATTGTTGAGCTTTTTGTGGTGACAGAAACAAACTATGATCTTTGCCTAATCCAAAACAAAGCATATGCAGTGTTGTTGCAACGTAAAACTGAAATTAAAGAAAGTTAAGATTCAACATATCCAAGTGTTTGCAGAAACACACAACATTTATTCTGACGAGTGAGTGAACTGTTGCAGTAGAAGGTTTCAAAGGCTTCATGTCATGCTGCCACTCTTCATTTCAGGCCTTCAATCCACCAGAAAGCCTCATAAATTTAAGACTTGGAATAGCAGAAGAGACAAATGAGCTGCCATGATGTGTCAGAGTTACCTGCGCCCCATTAATTCTGAAATCTCCTCAGATCTTCTGGAATATTTGCATGAAGTTACGGAAACTAACTTCAAAAAGTTTACTAAAACAACACATGAATCAAATGTGTGCAACCCTTGAATGGAAACTGTTACAGTTACAGGATAGAGGTTGGACGATTTAAAGTTCAATAAAACAAAAACATGAAGCAGAGAAGTTAAAGAAGAGAGTTTTTAATGACAGAAAACAGATTGTAATCTTTACTTTTGTTAAAATGGAACGTCTGTATTTGGGTTCACAGAGCAGACAAGGTCACATCTCACCACTAATTAGTTTCTTATTTTTCTAAAGCAGAATTAAACTTCATCAGTAGCTGCCTTCAAGCTATCCTTGCACATAAAAATGTCTCTAATCTGCTCTTTATTCATCGTTTTTTATGGATCAACATTCGGTCTGACGTGAATCACTGATGCTCTGCCGTCACCTGATGTCGTTTTACATTCACTCACTATTATTTCATTGACCACAGTGTAGTTGTGTAAAGGTGAGGCATGTGATAAGATGCTCGAGAGTATTGTTGTATTCCATTTGATCCCTTTGTTGTGAACAGCTGGAGGTTTTCCATCAACTCTCTCAGCGTTCATTTGCTGTGATATATTGAACAGAGAGGCGAAATAATTTACAACCGTTGTCCCACAGTGCAGGTGGACCAGGGATTGGTTAATTGGAAAATGAACAGGGGGAAATGAAATGGGGTGAAAATCAAAGCATCTGTCTGCGCCTGTCAGCAGCCAGACTGAGCGATTACCCCGAAGCTACGGATCCAAGCCTGCACTCCGCTGCCGAGGCAGAAAAATTAAACCTATCCATCCATCTGTGAAAATACAATTGGCATTTCATAAATGCAACTGATGGTGTGATTCATAAAGTCCGAGCTTATTAAAAAAACACTGTGCTGCAGCGACGGATCTGTTGCCAAAAGACTTGAGTGTTCCTGTTAGGAGCTGCCAGGTTTGACAAAAGAAGAAGAATCAAGACAAAACATTGTTTCTGTGTTTGTTTCCCGTCTGTTGTTTTAGATTTACTGTGAGAGTAATGAGGGGAAAAAAATAGACTTCCTTCCTATCATCAGTTGGATTGTTTGAAATTTTCGGATTCGCATGGCAGTAAGTTCAATACCGATAGTAATGGCATGTCACATGAAATCAAATTTAATTGTAGTTTTCTTACTTTTGCCAGTGAACATATTGAAAATGTCCAGCTGTCCTGAAAAGAGCAATTATATTTTAGCAGCCCACGAGTGGTGTTCGTCCAATCAGGTGCAGCAGCAAGTTTGTGCGTGGTCGTCTGAGTGTGTGTTGGTCAGGCGTGTAAAGCTGGGAAGCAGTGCGTGCTCTCACGTCACACGACGCTCCTGTGGATACATGAGATTACAAAGCTCTGCAGATTCAGCTGGAAACATTTTCATTTCCTGCAGCTTCTTCACATTGAGACCCCCAGCTGTTTATTCTAAAGTTCTGTGCGGTATTAATGTAGTTATGTGCAGTATTAATATAGTTCTGTGTAGAATAATCCTAGTTCTGCATTGATGTAGTTCTGTGTCGTATTTATGTAGTTCTGTGTAGTATAATTGTAGTTCTGTGCAGTGTTAAAGTGAAACTCTCGCCAAAAAGCGACCTAGGCTTTATTTGTGATTGAATATGAGTCAAACCTTCGTATAAAAGCATAATTATGACGAAAGATGCACTTTTAAGATTTACTGTAGTTTCGTTTTTGGGCAAGCTAATTTTCAATGAGATTGCTACGGGCACTTTTACGCTAGCATCAAAATCGCTATTTTTAAAGCACTAAGAAGGCTCGACACAACATGAAACTTTTCCTGTAGTATCACCAGGGTCTCTACACATGAACACGAGCATTGAGAACATTGTTTGTGTGCACAGAGTTACTAAAATGAAGGTTTTTGAACGACTCACGGTTGCTGCTGCACCTGCGGCGCGCCGCCGTCGTGGCAGACAAAAAGTGTCGATCCCCGAGTGCGACCTAAGAGGCAGGAGAGTAATGATGGACCGCTCCTCAAGCCTTCCTGTCAGGTCTCTCTGCTTTCCTGCACAGACATGAGACCAGTACTTGTTTGAGGGGGAGATGGGGGTCATCACGGGTCGGCTTCGGTCCCAAGACGTCACCCCTGCCCACTTGGAGGTAAAACCGGTGATGGAAAAGCAAATCTGCCACAAGTGCTGGTGGAAGGAGTCCAGGCACTGGTGGTGGTGATGAAATGATGAAGCAGGTGAATCATGTGAAGACTGAGTGGTGATGGAGAGGTGGAGGCCAGTCTCGGCAGCAGCATGAATTACATTGTTTTGACACAATTCCTCCATCTCTGTGGAAAACATGAAGAAACAACCTGACCAGAATTGCAATAGGGTGAAAGTTACACCTTCAGGAAACAACAAAACAAAACCTGAAACATGCTCACGAATGGACATACGGCCTGCAAAGGTGATTGATTTCATCGTCTGCCTGCCCCGGTTCAATCCAGTCACAGCCCACCTGGTATTCTAACTGCTCATCTCAGGCATTGGTAGTTTAAAGGCTGGGAGCAGATGGCTTATATACTGAGTCATGATTTGACTTTATAGTAGGCATACTTCTGCAAGAGACACTCGAGTTAAAAGCTTCATTCAAGCATTGAAAATCTGCCATCTTTAGAAGATGCAGACCTTTATTCAACATAATACATGCTTATTTATAGTCTTGTTATATGGCTAAATAAAATATTACTTTATCTCCTTTTCCTCTTAAATAATAGAAGAACAGTGCTGCTAACAGAAAGAGAGTAAAGTTGACTCCAACCTGAAGGCTGAGGAAGCCCTGGGTAGGTTCGCGGTGCAGGTTAGAGCAGCCTATCAGCGCTCGAGGATAGATAGCATTTGTCTTGCAGGGCGTCGGGGTGAAAGGCCCTGAGGCCTCACAGAGCAGCACACCAGCACTTGTAATAAAACACATCAGATTCAATCACTTCAACCGCACCAGAGCAGCTGGACACCTTGTTTTGTCTTGACCACCTTCTATCGAGTTATCGATTCCCCTTCTCTTCGCCCGGCAGCACCTTGCGACGCTTATTAACCCTGTGGATTGTCTCACGCTGAAATGGGAAAATGTTGGATTCCTCAACAAGCTTCGCTCGCCGTCCTCTCAGTGTCATTGGAGCACAGAGGAGGGGATAGTAGATAGAGGCTGAAGACGAGAGGCAAGCAGATGCAGCGAAGCATTCAGGCTGTCTGAAAATGTGATTCCTGTGGAAAATGTCAAATTATCCCACTGCGTGACATGAAAACATGAATTATTTAAAGTTACTCATGTCTGACAAATTATCTACCGTTGAAGTGAGTGTGCAGCAGCCGCCTTCAATATGCAATGTGGGAGGAATCATCAAGTGAGAGAGCATCAAATTCTTTCCAGACAAATCCTCGACACCAAAGGAAGCAGAAAATCACCTCCTCAGACTCGGCCTGCATCTCATGCCCGTTCACACTGCCGCGGGGGCTTTCACTGTGACCACCAAAGCTAAAAATGAGTGCAGTGACGCTACTATGAGGCGTTTTGTATAAAAACCTGGTGGCTTACATTCATTTTCATGTTGTGTCACAGTGGAGCTTTGAGCGGGGCAGACGCTGCAGGCAGACCTGGTGGAGCTTCAACTTTTCCTTCAGAGGAAAACAAAATAAATGGAAGCAATGCCAAAGTAGATTAGTTGAGTGTCAATCGATTACGATATCAGTCAAATGTAATTTTAAAAGATAACATCACAGACAGAAGCTAATTTCTTTGCCGTCATCAGACTCACAGACCCACTAAAAATGTTGAATGACTTTGATGTAGATCATTTTTAAACAGAATTTGTTGTAGTGTTACTTTCCACGTGGTCACAAACGTCTCCGTACACCAATCTTAACTTTCATTTTCAACTCCTAGTTTCAGGATGTGTTAAGACTGGATGTTTCTTGTCCACGTTTTGAATCTGTGACAAAACGAAAACATTATCCTTATTATCATCGTCATTATCCACTTTCTTTTTAAAATAAAGCGATACATATATTCTTTTGGTGTTATGTTTCTCTGATGTTCACTCAGCTGATTATTAGGTTTTTATCAACAAGGGATATTTGCGTCCAAACAGATCCATTGAAAACGACTCAACACGCTGTAGTTCATACTCCAGGCCTATAGGTGGCGCTTGAATTTCACCAAAAAAGGAGGAGAAGAGACGGAGCATGCGCATAAAGCTTGCGCGCTGTATACAACCAGACAGTAGAGGGAGAAACAAGAAGAAGACGAAAATGGGTAGTCGGTTGTCCATAATGCTTTTTTGCTCAGCGTCGTGGCAGAGGAGCAGAATATTTTGCCCGAGTAACACTGATAGGCTCAATATCTTCTGCGGCACAAACACAAGCAGGTAGTCCGCGATTGTTGTCGTTGTTGTTGTTATGAGACATTGTGGGGTTAAGAGGCAGCTTCGGATTTTTCCAGCCTGAGACCAGGTTTCAAAAAAGTGCGCAGGATCCATGTGGACGATCGGCCAAAACATGTGCGTTTACACACAGAAGCGTTTCCATGTGGATGGCCCCTTAATTTCAGAAGATATTCAGTTTACTGTCATAGAGGAGGAAACACACCAGAAAATGATGCTGGAATCAGAGAACTTTGACTTTCTATCTTTTTTTTTGCTCTCACAGTTGTTTACAATAGTTTAATCGATCATATAGCCAAACATTCCTAAACCAATTGTTATTGTTATACTGCCAGTATTTTCCGAAAGTTTCTAACAAGATCATCAGAGTGTTAGTGATGTCAGGTGATAAGTTCTGCCTCACAGGCGCCACATCACTGCAGCTCAGGAGGTAAAATGGAATCTGAAGGTTGCTGTCTCAACTCCCCGGCTGCATCAGTATCATTTCAGCAGATGCTGCTCCTGATGAGCAGCCTCGGCTGTCAGTGTATGAATGTCTTCAAATAGGTGACTGTGGCAAGTGATGTAAAGTGTAGTCTGGAAAAGCTCTGCAGAAATGCAAGTCCGTCATTTACCGTCACTTCATCCTGAAGGTGCCGATGGGGTCGAGCTCGAGGCTCCGCGCAGGTCAATCCTTCTACATCAAACCGAGAAAATCATTAATACACCTGGATCTGTGATGTTGGAGCGGGAACAGTTTCTCCAGCCTACACATGCTGTACAATGCGAGACAGAAAAAAGCCTCATCGCTTCAAAGTGTAAAATCAAACTTGACCTGTGAAGACGCTCCCTCTGAGTCCATTTGAGCACACGGGCTGTACATGAGACCCTCCAGACTAAAAGCCTTGTACCGCTCGTGTGCGAGCATTGATTCATGCCTGCAAACTGTGAATGCATTCCCGCTGATGAGAGCGCGCTGAAAAGTGGATCTTCAAAGGGCCGCCGGTGCCTGAAGAGCCTCCTCTCGTAATTCACCTGCACAGACTGAATTCTGCTCCCCTGAGTTTTCCGCGTTTCCAAATAGACATGTTTGCCTCGGCGCATACCCGACGGTAATCATGGATGTGAAAAGGTACAAAGAAGGCAGGCGGGCAAAAATTGCGATCATCTGCCAGAAATGAAAGAAAGTCGAGCCTCATCCATTTTTGTTTTATGATGCACAAGGTGGCAGAGAGATCGTTTTTCCCCGAATTACAGCTTTTGTTGTTGTTTTTGAAATGACTGAACTTTTGGGACCACATGGAGCGACACGCAGACGGCGTAATTTTTCACTTGGATTGCTCAAATTTTCTACAAATAAAAACATACGCCATCAGAATCGTCAGGTATGATATGAGAGGCCTGTTGGATTTGTGTCCTAAGTGTCATATCAACATTTCTACAACGTGTCATATTACGTGGAGGAGATTCTGAACAACACAACGAGACATCTTCAGCCCCGTTTGTTGCGACAGAAACGGGTATTTGAAAATGCCACTTCTGAATTCAAGCTTCCCTCTTTTACCGAACTAAGATGAGCTGAACCAACCTGCAAAACACACGTCATTCAAACTTTACAAAAACTAAATAAAACTAAACTAGACAGTCTTGGTTTGTCTTTCCACAATCACCTCTGCTTCGGTCATAATAAATCCTCATTTCATAGAGTAAGATGTGAAAATATTCTGGCTCTACAGGCTGTTTTCTCCCACTGCTGATGTCTGACTCCACTGTAAACCATCCTCAGTTTGTCTTGGAGGCTGTGTTCAGTCCCAGTTCGGTGTCCAGCCGTGTTCACTCTCACATCAGGCTGCCAAATCCAGTTGAGCTGGGCCATGGGGACCCAGAACCCCGTGATCTGAAGTCCCAGATCCGGGCAAACTCGACTCAAACTGGGTCATGATCTTTGTCCGAGACCACGCAAAAAGTCAAGAGGACAAAGATGTAAATAGGAAAAATTGTTAAAAAATGAAATTCAAGAAATGTGGTAACAAAATGCCAAGAATGAAACTTAATACGGTACCAAACTCAAAAGAGGTCAGCGAAACAGTGAGGAAACTAAAGCTGCAACATAATCCAACACAACTAAACACACTTAATGAGACAACATTTATCATTTAACTACGATCCTAAACATAAACAATCTGTCAAAATGTATTATTTACAAATCAAACTGTCTTTCAAAAAATTATGACAAAGCTTAACATAAATAACCTTTATAAAGGAAACTGAATAAAAGAACTTAAATGACTTGAATTTATGTTACACCTGACCATATCCTGGAGGAAATTCCCTTTTTTTTGTATACAGTTTTAAAGGAAAGAGGCTGTATATTGTTTGCGATCAAATTTGTTTTGTGACAGCAAAAAAGTTTCGTGTTTCAAAATGTGCCGCCTCTCTGTGAGTAGACTTTGCATCCTATAACCTGACTGAGCCAATATAAAGCTTTAAAATAATGAAGTTACAAGTTCAAGCAGTTTATCCAAAATCCAAGCACTTTTCAGTCCTTGAAAATATCACACCTAAATGTAAGCGTTCAAGGCATTTCCAGCACCCATATGAACCCTGCATATACTGACACATTTATGCTGAAGAGTGAATTATCGTTTTACTACTTTTCATTCTTCAGTTGTCACCAGAATGCAGGAAACAGTCCTTGACTCTCACAATTTTCAGGGTAAGACCTCCAGAACCCGCTTTAGTTTCTCACTTCTAAGGTGCCAGGTTGGCAAGTATACTACTATTAAGGTACCAGCTCATTTTGTTCACCACATTTTATGTGTGAATCTGTTGAAAATAGTGATCCGAAGTGTTCTGGTTCCAAATTACTGTCACAAAATAATATGAAAAAATACTTTTGTCATGCCGACCTGAGTGACGACGTGTCAGAGTTGTTGCAAGAAACATGTTTTTTTTTAGAATATTACTGCGTCTAAAAGCTCCCATGTATCAAACTCAACAAGCAAACAAGTCGCTTCACGTCCGTCGTTCAAGGTGAATAAACCATAATTTGATCAACAGTGATGATGCACATTGAATTTACCACAGATATAGCTGCAACCCCGAGCTGAGAGATAAACTCAGTCTGCATGCAGCATCGCAGCAAACCGATATAGACAGCCACACGTACACAAAGGAAGCCAGATGAAGTAGCACTCAGGTTCCTCTCCGACTCTCAGGAACGCACACAAACACTCTGCTGGTGTGTTTGATGTGCTCTCTATAATCCCCCTCTCCAGTAATAGGAAGGAGCTGTGTCTTGCCACTGGGGAAAGCCATCATGTAGAACAGCTGCTTCGGGCTCCGGCTGATCAAATTATTACCTGCCTGATCTGTCCTGCCTGCTGCTTTGTAGTTTACCAGCAACCCGAGGTAAACAAATCCCTAGAAAACAACCTCGACCCCCAGAGTGCTCCGAGAAACACTTCTGAAGTTTTGCATTCATTTTAGCATAAAGCCGCTTAACAAGACTCAAACACTGCCAGACACTAAAATATGGTGGATTTTGTTTATTTACATTTGGATTTGTAACCAGCCGCCATGTGTTTTTTTCCTTTATCATCCACACTGACATTGTGTTTAAAGCCTAATTTCTGTTAGCCGTTCTTTGGCCTCATTTTGCCCAAAACATGAGTAGTGACACATCTTGCGTGCCAGGCAGATTGTTGTCATGACTGGACTTCTTAGGTTTTGTTGAGCGTGCAAAGAAAGCCTGACTCTGTCGAACTTGCTTCAATCAGTGGTGCAGTCTCTTAAACTGGTAATTATGAGTGTGCGGGGGAAACGAGTTACAAATGTAATGTGTTACAGTAACACAACTATAAGCAGTAACTGAGGAATATAACTTGTTTTTAGGAAACAAAGGATCTTTGTTGTAATATTACAGTAACTAGGTCTGGTAACGTGTTACCATCTGAAATTTAGCCCCACTGGGTTGCTGGCAATTTTTTAAAGCTCATTGAGATACAAAAGATATAAATGTTTTAACCTTTGTTAGATTGGCCATCTTCAATATGGTTGGTTGTTCAGTTCTTTTAACAGAAATAAGAGCTGCAGAATAATTCATTCAATTGTGCTGGCAAGGTGAGCAAGAGACTGGTGACTCCCGACCTCTGAAGTCCTGAACTGTGTCTAATTCTTTAGTCTTTAAAAGTCCACTGATCGTAAGATTCAAAAGGCATTTTTCATTAAATTAAGCTCTGAATAAGTTGTCCTGTGAAGTTCATCACTAAACAAAAATATTACTTTTTCCAACAGCAGTGATATTTCCAGTTCCTTCTGCCCGGTCTTGTTGAGTATGTTTTTATGTTTTTTGTCATGTTGCTGCCTACAACATGAAAGTGTCTCCATGATTTACTGTTTACAGTTTCCACCCCAGGACATCCCCCTGCAGCACAGCAAGCGTTTTCTTTTTTCAGTTTTCTCAACGGTCAGTTTTGATAAACATAAATGCGGAGTCTTCTCAAGTCTTGCACGTGTGTCACTATTTTGGTTGACGCTGTTAATAAACCTATTCGGTAATTCTGATGTTTTCTTTTTCTTGTTGTGTGAAGGCTCCCGAACAATGACACCCTCATCTGTGATCGTTTTGTGTCTCTCCTCTTTCTCTCTCTGATCTCGGTTTCTCTTTTTCACATCTACTAAAGGTTGTGTCAAAGCCTCACATTTATTTCTATCAGCCACCATAAAAGTTGACATAATCAAAGTGTAGTTATCATAGTTTCAATGCACAAACCCTCACAAGTGGCAGAGCGCTTTTTAATTCCTGGTTTTCTTTTTATTTCCACAAACCTGGAAATTTTGCTTTAAAAAGAAGTCTTTGATTAGGCTTGTGTCTTTGTGTTATCTCCTCTATTGTTAAATCAATAGAACTTATTTAAAATGTCAGCATGGTGACTTCATACGAAACACACTGCTTTTAAAGGTACTTAAAGAACACAAACTAACTTTATCACAGCGAAGTGAGGTGGGTTTTTTGTTTTTTTACAGCTGCTGATCAAACTCTTATCATTTTATGACATTTTGTTTTTCTCCTCCTGATTTTAAGCACCATGTCCAGCTCAGCTCTGCACTCATGATGAATGGCGATGTGATTGAAATTAGATAGTTTGTGGGCACAGCAGGTAGTCGGGGTGTAATTGACAACACCTGTGCTTTCAGCCGGCGAGGGCCGTGATTACAGGCAGGAAAAATGTGGGCTAAATAACCGCCGTTCTCACAAAGACGATTCTTGTCATCCCTGTGTCTTCGCACTTCACTGACATACCTGATAAAAAAGAAATACGCAGCCTGCGGTTCATCCTCGCTGCAGCCTGAAATAAGTTTCCGTCAGTCCTCTGAGATCTTAGCAGCTGCGTCGCAGGAGCGTGTTCCCGGCACACTGGGGGCATTTTTGGTAAGAGCCTGTATTCAGCTCCACCAATCAGCAAGCAAATTCTCCTCTATTGTGCCGTGAATAGTCTTTCTAATTTCAGACACTGAAAGGAAAGTAAATCATCGGGTTAGCAGCTGCTACGTTACAAATGTTTTCTTTCCCTGCTCACCAGTTTTTGTTATGAATGCCGTCGTAAAGTTTTGCTTGTATAATCTTTTGTAGCTCTAAATGTAAATGAAAGCTGAAGTCCCGCTCACCTCCATGCACGCTTCCCTTCCAATACATCAACAGCTGTTTCACATTATTCAGTTTTTTTTTCATGCTCTGGTCAATTCTGATATTTTGTGACGTTTTGCTTCTTTTAGATGAGTGGATTGCAAACGTCCAAAATTCAAATGTACATGCTGTTTTTAGTTCAGATTTCTCATCTGAACATGTAAACGTCCTAATAATGATCCTCATTTCATAAAAATATGTGAAATATTACAATAGATGTCTTTACAGGTCATTTTTCCAGTGGGTTTTTTTCTAATGACTTTTTTTAATGACTTTAAGTACAAACCCAGTCATGGCCGGAAGCTATCACAGTCACTGTGGACTGTTTTGACTCTCATCGGCAGTAAATGACTCCAGCTGGGAGAAACCAGATCCAACAAAAAAATCCCCTTTGTGAAATCAATGCTATTTGTTGTCAAGAATGTTTTTCCCAGTCGGCAGCTCGAGCTTATGAGCTCACATGATGTGATCACGGCACACAAGCGCCTCACTGATGGACAACTTGACAGCAGCTCATGAGAATAAAAGGTAGAGATTTATTCATTTGCTTAATCCACCTGGGAGGGTCTGCTGATTGGAAATTATTACCTGAGGGTTGCAGGTTTTTCATCAGCTCCATAATAAACATGTCAGGGATTCTCTAGCTGTTAGTGAAATCACCCACAGCCTCGTGCCATCTATGATATCCTCTGGTAATTTGATAGTACTCGGATCAGCATCTGGTGTTTACGGCAATTACTGAAATGTGCACCTGGCATCTCCGTCACACGGGCCATATAAACAGTTTGAAACACGGTCAACGTATCCAGCCTGTGGATGATACGGAGCCAATTTAGAACATGTCTTACTTCTCTGTTTCCAATGTCATTGATCCTGGAGATTATTGCAGAGATGGAGTTAAGATATAGACACTGTCTAAAGGGCCAAAATCTTCTGTTTTAGTGTACAGATGAACCTGTAAGATGTTTGTTTTAGTACTTGTACTACTCTAGTATCCTGTTAATAGGTTGTTATGGCTCATGTGTTAGGAAACAACTTTCAAGACACAGAGGAACGTGAGTGTCCTGTAGGAGTTGTGTTTTCTGTCAAAATGATGAAATCCAGTATTTCCCTCCTGGGTTGAATACATTCTAGATCTTTCAGTGGCAGCTTTTAAACTTTCTTTTAATTTTGTCTTTGCTATTTTGAGCTGGGGATTAAAGGAGGAATTTCTAAGATGTGGTCAGAGGTGTCTTCCCGAGTTAGCCTGCTAACCAGCTAGCTTTAGCCCATTCTGTCTCATACCGGCAAGAAGCGATTATCCAAAAGCTAGCAGATGTAGCATGCCAGCTGTTAGCATAATGAATGAGCAAATACAACTCATGATATGTTACTTTGATTTTCTGTTATTAGCAGAAAAAGAATTCTCTTTTACTAAACCAGTTCAATGCCTCGTTAACAGATTGCTGATCATTCAAACTGTAAATAAACTAAACTAGAGTCTTGTGTATCACAATCACGTCTGCTTTGGCCAAAATAAATCCCAATTCACTGAGTATGTTGTAAGAAAAAGCCCAGTTTTGCATGTGGTTGTCACCTGCTGAAGTCATGGTCCCAGTCAAAGCAGCTGTAAATCGTCTCCATACTCCTCTGTTGTCAAACTGACCTCCGTTGGTCTGCATGATCCAGTTGGTTACTCCCGCTGTGGTCCCAGGTCCCAGTCCAGACAAACTCTCTGGCCACTGGCTCCACCGCTAAATGAGCCTTGAGTTAACTAGCTAACAAAGAGAGGCAGTTGATGGTTTCTGTCATATTCTAGAAAGTGCACTTTTTTTAGATAGTAAAAGTGCACCCTTGGTTTTATAGTGGGGGGTTGCTGGGGATGTAAAGGACACCAATGAATGCATGAAACTGTTAAATAAATTACTTAATTGCATAGATTTCTCCTGAAGGTTTCCAGCTGTACTTTACTTTGTGTAGGGACCACAATTTCTCAGTGAATGAATTAGCCTGAGGAAAAGCTAATTTGCTCAAGGCAGCTTATTTTCACAAGAGAGTCGGTGTGATAAATGTTATCCGGGCCTCCGAGAGACGGAGCAGTCGACACGGTGAACCCGCCGCTACAGCAGTGCCGGCTCTTTAAGTAAACATGGGGAGAACGAGAGAGAAGGTCATTCACGCTATTCACTTGTATTATAGACTGAATATCAAAAGAGTGTGTTTACATGTGTTTCCTCACTGTTTGTGATGCTGTGTCCTTTAAACACACATGAACTCATTTAGGGAAGATTTCATTATTTACTCTTGTTAGCCAGCTGTTGGTTTCCTATCTGACCTTCAACGTCAGGTAGTAAAGTCATTTAGAGAATTGGTTTTGTCTCTCTGTTGTAAATGTGAAATAACTCAGCTTATTAATCAGACAAGAAATTGATTTTTATGTTGCCTGAAATAATTTGGTTCGACTGTGTAGGCCTATTAAATCTAATGGAATTAAATTGAAGTGCTGTTGAATTAATTTCCAGTCCAGTCGCCCGAATGAGACCTTGCAGTTTATGTATCTGCTAACCATGGATATGTTTAACATACCGACGAGATGTCAGGACATTTCAAGTCTCAGTTCAAGCATTTTAAAGAGACATTAGAACCTTTCCAACAGTGTTTCAGGCGACATCTGTGGATATTTTCGTGTTTGTGCTTGTGGCAACAAAACCAGGTGTTTTTTTGTTTTTTCTTTTTACGAGATCTTGGGACATTTCCAATGTTCGCAAGACATCTATATGTTCGTGCCAGACCTGACCAGACCGTAAGCACAGTGTTGTCACAAAGTAAAATTAACCTAAAGAAATATTCAGTCGCAACATAATAAAACACAAAGTTATAACTCATCTCAGCATATTAGCTGCTCTTATTTTTGGTGAACTGAAGACAATTTTCCGCTCCGGTAAGGCTCCACCATATTGGGGAAAAAAGGACTTGCCGATATTTTGGTTTTCTGTGATGTGAAAACCTGAGGGAAGAAACTTTGGAGAGAAAAAGTAATCCTAGAATCATTGAGATCATTTTGTAGGGGATAGCATTTTGTCAAACAGCCAAAGTCGATGCTGCTTTGTGAGATAAATTGATCAAGAATGATTGTCGTTCACAAAGCACGCATGTCCAGCTGTGTTTCTGCCGACCATACTTCAATGTGATGGCAGGACCTGTGGCAACAAAAATTGATAATTTGCCAGACATCCAAACTTTTGTGTCAGACCTAACCAGACCGTGAGCTCAGCATTGTCACAAGGTAAAATATAACCTAAAAAAAGTAAAGATTCAACACAAGTCCTACATATCTGTGGTTTGCAGACATTACCAATGTTTATTCTGGCAATTGATTTGGCTAATCTGTACACGTACTAATCATCCTTAGTTTACTTCATTACTATGTGCTGGAATTAAACCAAGCTGTGATTGAAATAATTAAGGAAGCCTGCTACACAGCTTCCCAGTCAGAAGCCACTTCTGTGATTTGTAAACCACCGCTGCAACTCTTTTAATCACACAAAACCTTAGAAGACCCGTGAAATCCAGTGAATCTGTTTCATGCTGCTGTCGCTTTAAAACCCATGAAAATTGATGAGCGTGGCGCGATGATCCAGGCCTTGAAGACGCGCTGTAGTTTATGATAACACAGACTGCTGATATACACACTGATACGAGATCTGTGTTAAGGAGAAAAGGCGGAAAAAGGATTCATCTTCTCCCAGTCATGCAACTAAAGGGATTGTTCTGGGTCACAGGTTCAAACAGCCACTGTAGTTCTATGCTGTTCTGCTGAGCTCTGCCTGGAGCTGCTGGTCGGCTCCCTCGCCGTCACTGCTTTTTTATTTTCTCAAACTTCCAATTTTTGCTTTCATCATTCGTCTCTGCCTTTATCTGCCTCTTCTGTCTGTGTTTGTGCCTTAAAGGAAGGTGACTCAGGGAGGTTTAATGGATATAAACAAGGAGGTTTAATGGATATAAACAGGCTTTTCACAAATAGCCTTGGAAGAAACCATAAGAGAGTACTCGGTGTGCTGAAATTGCCAAAAAGAGACGGTGTATTCAGTTGTAATGAAAGGCACCTGGATGCTGGATGTTCTTTACACTTCCCAAAAATAATTAGAAATAGCTGCACGTCCTGTTTGGCCGCTGCAGCTACAAACCAACAAAGAAGAATGTGAACAGCGTTCAAACATACTCATCTACACCCACGTGCGTACAAAATATGAATGATCAATAATTAAAGGAAAGCTAAGGAAGCAACAACAAACCTGCTGAATGAATAAGCAAAAGCAAAACATCAGCATTGGTTTGATTAAACGCATGACTTTTGTTATCATTTTGTTGTCGCACCACCTGCGGTTTATTACGACAGTTGCGCAGAAGAACAAAATATTGCAATGTCCTTGCAATGGCTAAATATTCAAACATGAGTTCAAACTCTAGGGTCAATTTTTTATTTATTTCTTGTCATAATGCTGTGCTTATGGTCTGGTAAGCTTTAGGCACAAACAACACTTTGCTAGGGTTAGAAAAGCATCATGTGTTGGCTGGAAATACTTGTTTTGGTCGCCACAAACACGGCTGCAGATGTCCCAGAATATCTTTTTGTTGTAGCCACAGACTTAGCTGGAAACTATCCGAGGTTTAACTTTACATTTTCCAGTAGATTCACTCTTAAATTACTGAAACACTAGCCCTTTTTAGATAGAAAAGGCGGCACATTTGTTCCAAGGTAAGGGCGGCAATTTGCCGGCCCGTCTTTCTAAAACCGAGGCGTAATATTCCTCCTTTCCAAAAGCCGCCTCTGAGGTCGGCGTAAACATGTGACGTGAGGTGAAGCTGGAAGTTGGGCTGTGAACGGTGACATAGAATTTGTCTTCAAAATAAGAGCTTTACATTGTACCCCACTGGAGTTTAAAACTGGGTTCTTAACTGGGTGCTTTTAATTTGAAAGTAGCGACCATCCTTAGCTTTCCGACATAACATCAAGCTAACGCAACAAAACAGCTACAGAAACTGAGGCTCCTGGATCTCAGCGGCTGTTCAGATGCTCATCTTAATGTCCGCGGATGAAGTGATGGACTGACTGCTGTGATCAGCTGTATTTTGGTTTTAAAACTCCTCGGTTGTGGGTCGCACAACAGTGCAGGTCATTGACACCTCCGTCCAGCTCACCCACGGGCCGGCACATTTCCGCCTCGGTTTTAGATAGCAGTCGAGGCAGAAATAAGTGTACCCTCCGAGGCGGAAAATCGGCGGACCACAACAGACCCCCAATTTGCCGGCCTCTGTCTAAAACTGCGGACCGAGCCGCCAAAAGGACGGGCAAATTGGCGGCTTGGTGCTCTGTCTAAAAACGGCTACAGACTCAAACTGCGATCTCCAGTTTGGCAGCTATATCGTCTGTATCCTTTCAATCCTATATCAATTAGGTTGAATAAGATGTTAAAGTCATCGTATTAAACATAGCCTGTTGCACATCATTCTTACCGCTGCGACTTTTGTTAGCAGATTGAAGTGAGCTTGCACGCTCCACTTCCACAGTTGTGACTGCAGGTCGTCCAGCACACTTGCTTTTCCGATTCAGGCTCTGTACGTGTGCTTAAAAGTAACCTTTAAAGACCCCCGTTAATTGTAAGAGAAAGTATTTGTGCATCTGTTTAGAAAAATTCCTCTCCTTCCAACACTGAACTGTATGTTAAGTTAGGAATATGCTGTAGCACAGTCTGTCACAATCTACACACTCATCCACAGTCCAGTCTGCTGTGGAGAACATCCAGCTCATTAGCAGAGGACTTTCACCGGCAGAGCGTTCTTCCATCTATACGACTTTCCCTATTAGTGCCTTTAAGCTTCTTCCCAAGCTTGTCTTTATCCATTTCCATTTCATTTAGATCTTAGAGTTGTAATCTCTTCCCTCTTTGTTGTTTTTATTTTCTTAGAGAATAATTCAGTGTAAACACCTCAGAAGGTTGTTTTCTTCTCATCAAGACATCCCTTCAGTTATTTTAATACCCGAGACTTGTTTGGGAAAACAAGTTTCTGTCTCATTATCCCCACAGAACTTAATATAAGAGGAACCAGCGTCTGTGAATAAATGTTTTCTTTTATTACAGGTTTCATTTGCTTCAATCGTGGCATAAACAGCCACAGTGTGAGAACCGCTGACGAGTTCTGTGACTTAACGTGCCCAAGACGGGTCCAGTTGAATCTGGATGTTAGTGTTGGTGGGGTTTTTGTAATTGGTCCAAACCAACCAGCAGCCAGAGCACCTGAACAAACATGAGTTCAGTGTCTAATGTGTGAATCATCTCAACCTTTCTTGGTAATCCTGTGTGTCAGTATTATCCTCCTCCTACATGCTTAAAGTCACATCATATCGGTTGAAACTGTCATGAATCTCAATTGTGCGCCACCGGCAATGCAACAGTGCTAATGGCTGATATGTTTTCAGACTTTTGGGTTTCATACAGCCGCCATTTTTGCTGCTACAGATGTTTATATTCGAAACTTGTCCGTCTCGTCTTTTAACACCTCTGTTCAAACTCTTTTGTCGGGATGCAGATGTAGCGGTAAGCTTGTGTAGACGCACACACGTCGCCTCCATTTCCTAATTTGATTCATTTTGCTTTGCAGATTCTCCTGAGTCTCTCCTCTGTCATACTACAATTTCTTTCTTTATTCATGTCCTCTCGGCCTCGGAGAGGTTCATCAGAGGGTATTTTAGCTTCTTTTGTGACTTGCACAGACTTCAGCAGCACTCAGCCAGCCGGCGTGGCCTTCGACTGTGATCTCTGGAGACGGAGCAGAGCAGCAGGCTCAGGATGAAGTAAATTCCCTTTCTCGGGGACAGTAAAGAAGCTGAAATCCAGTCTGCTGTGGCGAGAACAAGCAGTTTATTTGGTGCCTGATAGGTATGAAATTAAAGCAGGAGTGTTTGTGTGCGCGTGGTTGAAAATATGGTGTTTGCTGAAGGTGTATTATAAGATGAGAGAGTCTGCTGTCTGTGCTAAATTGGATGGATATGAAATGTGTGTTTACTTTCTGTTCTCCTATTAGAGGTGTGTGTGACGCTTCTCCAGTCTGTGATGAATCAGACAGAAGCAGTAACAGACCTGCCAGGTGTGACGCAGATCGCATGAACAGCTCTCGAGATTTCTGTGAATGACACACACACACACACACACACACACACATAGACGGACAGAGATGACTTGCTTTCTGGTTGGATTTTTCAAACCTGATCGCGCTTAAAGTTGAGATAAGTTTGTTTCTTATGAATGTAATTCATCAGCAGACAGCAGAACAACAACAACAACAACAAAAAAGTCAGATCATTGGACAAAAATCCAAAACAGGACTCTAAGATTATAACCACCCAGAACATCATTGGTACCACCTACCAAGCATCAGTGAGGTTTCTGCTAGACTGGTATCAAGAGGGTTTAAAAAATAATATGTCTCCAACCAGACGAGCACAGGATCAGAAATAGTCTCTGTCCATTCTAAAACAAAAATCATCTGCAGTCAGTTGTTCATCCCGACTGCAGACAGATGCAGTGACGAGTTTGGGTCAGGTGTCCATGCCTTAGTCTACATTTGTACACATTTTCATGGCAATCTGTCGTAAAGTTGAAATATTTCAGTCTGGATCAAAGTGCAGACAGGCAGCTGGCATGAATACACTGTTAGCGTGAATCACACAGCGAAGACATTTGCTGCTCCTCTTTATTTGCACCCTCTCATGTGCTTCAAGTCATAATTTGAGAGTGCTTGTTTCATAGCCGGAGTGTGAATGTAGAGCGAGGACAGAAAAACACTTCCATTTCAACTCCTCAGCACTGAGCAGCACATGATGAAGACTACAGACTATATTTGGACCGACATCATCGTCTTCAGGAAGCTGTAACGCTCTAACAAGGCTGAAAGTCTCTTTAAGAGAGTTCTGATGAAAAAGTAGGAAAGTTTAGGATTTTAGAAAAAACTCGATCATCTCTTCAAGAGCGGCCCTGATCGTTCTGAAGAGTGGTTTGAATCCTCCACGTTGTCGTAGCTTTTGTTGCCTCCCACCTTTTACTTCTCTTCCGTCGCAGTACGCTTCGGTTTCTCATCTTCTCTCTGTGTTTGAACTCTCTCTCTGTCTGTCACACATGAAAACAAGTAGCGTTATTAGCCCTTCTGCTCCCACATGCCATGAATCTGCCGTAATTGAGACCTTGATCATCCCACACAAGCCGATGCATGGATGAAAGACAGAGGGAGAAAGACAAGGTCCAATTAGTATCTCTGCAGCAGCCCGACTCCCGGGAGTTCCAGGTGGTCCCACGGATCTAATTTGAGGAGGATTTCGAGAACTCAAAAGTTAACTCGGCCGGGTTTATGGAAGAATATTATTCATGCATTGAATACCTGCAGCTGCCAGTCATTCAGCGATAACAACACCCGTGCCGTCCGAACTTAGCCAGGAGAATTCTTGAATTAAGGCTGCGGAGGAGGAGGAAGTGAGGAGACGTGGTGCAACAAGCAAAAACGTCCGCACAGGGAGGAGGTCGAGTTCGGATGGTCGGGTCAAAACAAGCAATGGACTTTCATCCAGGAGACCATTTAAAAGTCCATTTAAAAAAAAAAAAAAAGACAATTTTAATCAGAAAGTTTCATTTGTTGTCAGGATCAGAAGGGTTGAATGGATTTACCAGCAGAAGCAGATCAGCTTCAACAGATTTCATCATGGATTTTATGTCCTCATCCTCCCAAAGGTGTTTCCTGTTGGGAGACAATTACCATCATATAAATTCTTTCCAGCAGGGTAAGAATTTACATGAAAGTAATTAAGATTCAGCAGACTTGTCTTCATTGTATAAATACATCAGAACTAAACATTTATGATCGTGCATGTCTGTGCAGTTGTGTTTCCTGCTGCAAGAAGACACTTAGAACATTTTAAAATTCAACTTGTGTTATTATGTTACATTTCTGAACAAATATATCCCATAAAACTTCATTCTCAGGAGAACAAAACTACTTAAAAAGATTCTCAGTACTCAATTTTCTGGCCCAATGGCGATTCAGACATCGATATATTCGCTGATATACACACACATATTTTTGTATTGATCCCTTGGAGTGATAGCCGGGGTCTTCTGATGTGAGGTTGTGTGAGGTACTTATCCCTCGTCAGTGTTTTACCTGCAGTGTGACTGTCAGCTCTCCTCCTGCATGGAGAAGCGGCGTGTAGCGCCAACAGGGAAGCAGAGAACGGCATCGACAGCAAGACGTCTTACAGATGCATCTGTTTAAGTGTAGGACATATTTTGAACATTTGTGGTGCTTTACATTGACAGCTGCAAGTAAACAACAACATTCCCCAGTGACTTCATTCGTATTTTTTGCTGAGTGTGACGTCAGTTTCTCGAGTGTCTTCATATAGTGTCTATTATAGCTTTTTTAGGTTTTGGATTGATTTCAGATGAATCTCTGGGGAAGAATCTCAGGTAAAGTTTGACACGTGCTTCCTGTTCATTATAATTCTCTGATCCCATTTCACGCAGTCACATTTTATTTTGAGCTACGTATCAAAAATGTATCCAAGCACAAACACGTTATGCGCTCATGAGTTCATTTTTAACTTGTGTGTCTTTACTGAGGTTTTTCATGAGCAAACAAAATGCCAATAAACACAGAAGGATGGAAACTAACAGACTAACTTAGTTTGCAGGTAAACATAGATGCAGGTCATTTTCCAGGATGTGTCCAAACAAACTACTGTTGATGTTTTTTGTTGAGGACTCTGTTTGTTATGTGAACACCTTCATATTGCAGATGGTACTGACCCAAAACGAAGTCCGGTGGGGCTGCAGACCTTCACTTTTCTCCAACCATATCAAAAAAATGTCTGTGACGCAGTTGAGGACGACCTGCCTCTTCCCCAAAATGGACTCTTTGTGAATCTAGAACCCTTCAGCTTCTATAATAAAGCTCAGCTCTACAAAAGATTCACCATTTTCCCATCTGAAATGTGTGTGACTCACTCAGTTGTGCTGTTTTGTGGAAATGCTGCAGATTGAAGGATCATTTCACTTTGATGTTCAACTTGATCGAGTGCGTCTCAGTGGAGATCAAAGCCCGAGGTCGTGCCTCACCCTCCAGTTGTGCCCGGACTCCTTCTCACGTCTTATTCTCTCCTATTACTCTGCTGAATGCATCCTTCGTCACAACAACCCGCATTACTCTCCCAGACTTCAAGGTGTCTCAAGTACATTTTATTTTTTCCCAGCAGCACAAATGATTCACCTCCATTTCTTTTGTCTGTGCTTTGGTTTCTTTCTTTTTTTTTCCACCCTGAATTAAAAGTTACAAAGAGCGAAACGGCGTTTTTATGTTTGATTTCTCCCCTCGTTCATCATGTGCTGAGCCGACTCTTTTGCACCTCTTTGTCTTCATGCTGATAATCCAGCAGATTCATGTGTTTCATTAACACTTCAGAGCCGCTGTGACCGCCCTTTCAAACCCAAACACATCTCGTCTCTGTTGAATCTGACACAGCGTGTGCTCCGCCGAGCCCTGCCTCTATCTGCTCCCTTCTCTCTGTGTCTGTCCTTTAATTGGATTGGATGAGGATACAGCAAAATAGGAGGAAAAAAAACGTTCAAGGCCAACTAAAATAACCCTCTCTGAACCGAGCCTGTAATGCGTTCTTTGAAAAAGGAAATGCAACCTAAGCTGAAATCTCTCTCCTCTTTTAGTCTCTGTAGTGGGTTACATGAGAAGCGTCTGCGTCCCCGGTGGACAACATGGCACTCCTTCAGTCAGACCCACAGCAGAGCAGATCGGCTCAGTGCTGCATGAGGGCGCAGCAGCCTCCATCGACCTCCTCATCATCTGCTGCTGCTGCCGGGGCTGGATGACAGGATCAGGGGGGGAGCTCCTCTCTGGGGTTCATGGACTGAGTGCTGGTGGGCCCCATGTTTCTACATTAACATTTAGAGGAGCAACTCCAGGCTCCGCTAAATGTGTACAGCATGTTCTACGCTAATTGTATTAATATTCTGCATTCACAAAATCAATCATTTACTGCACAGAGTGTGAGCACAGCAACCAGAGCACGAGGTGCGGGATGTTGGTCAGGATTTAGTTTCTCTTAAAATGAAGACAAATAAAGACTTCTTCTGCAACATCTTTAAGGTTTAAGATCACTATTTCAAGCCTGATTTATGGAAGGCTTGACACTTTTGATGGAGGCGCTTAACAGAAATGATGTAGTCTCGCTCAACATTCATTTCATTCTGCAGACGTGGAGATTTTCGACATGTTGCGGACACCTTTCTGTGTTGTGTAATGTGACTGAGTAGTCACTTATAGACAGCATCTCTCTGCCATAGTGATGGCTCAAATGTGACACGGTTCCTTAATTTCTGAGACACCTTAAGTCAGGCTACACAGTTCTGGTGTCACGTTTATCTCAAAACTTGGTGTTTTTCAGTGTTGGACTTCACCTCAGCGCAATGTTGTTAAGATGCCCCGAAATTTTTAAAGAATAGTCAAAAAAAGGGAAACCTTCATTGAAATGTTTTAAAAATCAAGCAGCTTTAGTAACAGTCAGCTACGACTGATTCGACAGCTGATCTAAAATCACTTTCTTTAAGCTCTTCCTGTTGCGTTTGCAGCAAACTGCCGCCCGGAGAACAGGCGCGGCGTCCAGCGTCGCTTTTGTGCGACCGCTCTGAGTTCCTTCAGTTGAAAAAAAGACAGTTTTTCTAAAAGTGATCATTTTTCCAACGTGACTGACGCTGTTTTTTGCTTTTTCCTGGTTTCAGCGTTAACATTCACCGTATTTTTGTCTCCTATAGATCATCACCCTCATCCGCCTTGCTCTGATGTCATGATGTCAAATAAAACACTAGCAGATAATAAATCACAAAGGGGCGGTGTCGATCGTACGCAGCGGTAGTCGAGATGCACCACGTGCAGCATGATCCCAGCCATCTCAGCAAGCATTTTTCTGCCCAAAATACACTATGTGGACACGGACTTTAAATTAGCTGCCTCCTCATGCAGTCGTTGACTTTGTCCTCTCTCATCAGTTGAGTTCACTGCTGTCAGGCGACATGCTGATTCGTCCAAAACTTCCTCTCTCAGATGGAAAGTGTACTCCTGAGAGGAAACGGGCACAGTGTGTCCCTGCCGACTCGTCTTTCCCGCTGGCACCGCCACACGCCAGGACTTAACAAGCAGACTGAGACAAGTTTGGATGTGGTTAGGGAGCATTTACCCTCCTGGTGCTTTATGCAAGTAGGTCGCCGAGCTAAAGACTGCTGGAGCTCCTTCAGCGAGTACACTCTGTCCGCTGTAGATGAACTCTACAGGGACAACGATCCCTTCAGACCACACTGTGCTGTATGTCACGCTCGAATCCTAATTAATGTCTAATGATGAAGCTTCATGACTTTCATCTGGAGTCTAAACGGGAAAGACATGTAACTCCTTTTCACGGACACGGGAAAGTGACGTGTGAAATGATCTTTCACAAGGTGCATCATTCCTAACGAAGCGTGCAATGGGCTTAAATACGGCTCATCTTGAAGTGGATTCCTGCTTTAAAACACCCTGTTCAGTTTTAATTAAAGTGGAGCTCCATGTGTTGCATATTGAGAGAAGCAGAGAGGTGAAGAGTCCTCGAGGAAGACGGCACTCAAGACAGACAGCTGAGAGGGCCGACAACCTTCAGGTGCGACGTGTGACACATCATGTGAAGTGCACTTCACCACGCTAAGAAAACACCGAGCAGCAGGTTAACGTGCAGACGGATCTGAGCATCCATATTTATGTTGGTGTTTAATAATAATGGAAATGATCGACAGGGCTGATGAAACTGTGACCAAAGCGAGCAGGTCAGACCAAATATCACTGATGAGACTGCAATTACACAAAACAAACAGGAGCCTTTCTTAAACGAAGTTGAGGTTTTTTAGGTTACTCAAAAACACGCTGATTGGTTTGACGCGTGTATTCGGCAAAAAGCACATAGTTCAAAGCCTGACGAGATGAATTTGCAAGAATACGTGATCCGACAAATCTATCCAAGGTAAAGGTAAATATGTTAGGTTGCAAATAAGTTTAATTCCTTAATCTGCCAAAGTCTGATTTACAGTAAATATAGTCTGGACACTGGTGTGATGGGAAAAGTAAAAACTGATAATGAACAATCTGAAAATCGAAACTCAAAACTCAACAACAAACCAAACCCTAAAACTGAGCGTCTTACTTCACGGGGGTCGTGATGTTGGGATTCATTTTTATTGTTTCCAGTTCTGTATTTTAAGATTCATCCTCGTGTTGTTTTTCCGTTTCCTGCCTTCCTGTCTGTTTTCCAGCCCTTCACCCATTAGTAAATCATTCCTGTGTGTTTAATGGTGTGTTCAAGTGCAAGTTGGAAGTCTGAATTTCCAAGTAGGTATTTCAAAACCTTCGATCTGAAAGCGTTAAAAACTGATGAAAAGGTAAAAAATGTGTCCCGCCATACTGCAGTGATGTCATCTGTGTATATGTCTGTGAACTCGGGCCGCACAGATCTTGTCCAAGTTTCCGACTTGGATGACTGGTTCATGAAACGCACCATTAGACTGTGTTTGCTGCCTGATTGTGGATTATTCCTGTTTTGCTAGCTGCCTTTTGTTGCTTGTATTTTGGATTTTGCATGTTATATATTCAGCTTTTAACCTGCCGGCCTCAGTGTTCTGCATTTGGGTTCTCTTTTTGCCAGATGTGACGACGGGGACCAGAACTCTGTGGCCCCATGACGTGACTGATGCACGAACACTGTCCTGCCACACTATTCAGTTTTGGTTCATTCCAGTTTGAGGCGACACAGCGTTACGATGCAGCTCCATGTCGCTCCCAGCTGAATTATTTCAGATTGCAGGCAGTAACTTACACTTTTATTGACTGTCCTTGTTGTTTTACACAGACATTATTGTAACATTTACAGAAGTTATTACCTGTAATTCATCACGTCCTAACAGTGTATATCTCATAAAGAACGGAGAGATTGCTTTTGCTGTGTTGAGGTTTCAGAGTGCTGATCAAAGCAGCCAGACTTTTCACTAAATTAAACAGAAAAAAAACACAAAAAAAAACAACTTGTCAGCATCCACAGCAGGAGCTCTTTATTGATTTTCATGGCTTCTGTTTCAGCCTCATTACTCATCGAGATACAGTCAAACCGGAGCGGGGGGGAACTTTAGAGGAGACGCTGCTGCCCACATGAAATTGCCAAAATCACCGGAGGAAACTACCAAATCCCAAACCTAATTGAGAGCCAATCAGTTTCAATTACAAGCATTTCGTGTTGAGCGTGGTATCGCTGCTGCGAACGCAACGAATGGCAGGAGGGCTGCCCACTCACGCCCACTCTCAATATGTTATCGTGCCATTTTTACACAGCGTGGTGGGGTGAGAGACAAGACAGAGTGATAAAATGCCAACAGAAACTGTCGAGGACCGCTGCCAAGTTAAATATTCAGCCCACCCTCACAGAGGCACAGCCTCTCTCCGTCTCTCTCCTCCTCTGGCAGATTCCCTCCATCATATGTTTGGCTCATTTGACTTTATTTGACTTGTACGAGTGAGACGGTTGGTGGTTTCTGCGGGAAAATGATTAATATATAAATGGAAATGGAAAGCTCGAATTGGAGCAGAATTTGCCTGATGGCTGTTTTTTTTTTTTTAGTTTTTATATATTGTGACGTGGAAAAACTAAGTCAGTTTAGTGCCTTCATGTGCAGCTTCAGGTCCTGCTGAGTCGCCTCAGATAAAGATCTATGTGTACTTGTGAGGTAGCTGTAGGAACTGTGAGTCTTATCAGACGGCAGCAACAGTGGACGTAGTTAGATGTCATCATAGAGACACAATAGGGATTTTAAGCAGAGACAGTTGAGGGGGCGGCTGCTGCGTTCGAGAACAAAAAAGCTCCACACTCGACACTTCCTGACATTGTAGTCCAACAGAATGCCTGGTTTGTGCACCCAGGAGAACATCAAACAGTGAAGGCAGGTGCAGGAGCAGCCATTTTAAGAGGTAGCTGTTTGAACGTAGCTGTCCCGCCAGCTTCACTGCTTCAAGTTCCTGATGTCCTGAGAGGCAGGAGGTCAGCAAAACACTGTCAGAGACGAGTCTTTGTTTCCTGCTACAGTCAAACGATTGTTTTCTAAACTTCCAAGTGGTTGTTCTTAATCCAAACAAAAGAGTATTTTTGTTTGTCTTCGCAGTTTCTGATGTCGTTCTGCCAATCGGAAAATACCTTCAGACAAGTTGTCGTTGGATGATGCCTGTTTCCAGACCAGTTGCTGCCTACATTTTTGCAATAAATTCCTATTTAATTGAAATACTCTGGCTGTACGTTGCTTCCCTAAAACACCTGAGTCAGTGAGAGCAACGTGATCATTGTTGTTCGTCACCCATTAACAGTGTTGTTGTGACGTAAATCACTTGAACGTGATCTGCTCCTCTTTTTAAAATTCTGAGTAATTGAAGTTCTGAAAACACTACAACAATCAACTCCAAGACTCAAGTGGAGTCGAGAGTTTACATCCCATGAAGAACTACGGATAAGCTACGCAACATCAGTGTAACCAGGCAGTCAGTGCTAGTTATAGATTAGAAGGCAGAATTTAGATTTCTGAATTTAGATAACAAACACATAAATGACAACGTTTAGAGAATGAAGGTGAGCTAACGGAGAATAGTTGAAGAGTTGCAATATTGCACACAATTCAACAATAATGCTTGCCTTATATAATTCATAATGACATTTTTTATATCTTACACAGGAATAAGAGGAAAATGATGCATCTTACACAAAACTACATTTCTGAATCCTAAACGTTATTGTACCATTTAATTGAATACAATTCATGAAAATATGCTTTCTCAAATGACACTATGCTTGGTAAAATGTGCTAAATGCCTGGCTAAAGACTATGAACCGCACGCTACATGGTAATAAATGATCTGAAGCGAGAGGAATTGTTAGCCTCCCTTGTGCACTGACTGCTAACTGTTACTGAGAAAGTGTTGACCACCGTCACATCAAAATAAACCATAAACTACTGATCACTGTCTAAAGTAAAGTAACAGCTAGCTGGTGTCAGCCACTTGTAAAATGTTTAGGTAAATTTCAACAGTAAAATCTCAATTTAGCTTGCACCTAGGTTATCACATATTTGAGATATAATGTGATGTAATATATTCTATAACATTTCTATACTGAAATAATATCAGCATTGTATTTATTATGACTATGGTGATTTATCATTAGGCTATTCTTGGTGCCCTACGCACAGCGCGTGACACGCATGGTGGGAGCAGCGGCGCTGTACAGATCACAAGTACTTGATTATAAAATCAGCAATCTTACTGAAAATAAAACACAAAGGCAACCACCTCTCTGCTCACTGTGCTTAGGAAGCGCATGGATATAAAGAAAGTAATCTAAAAAAACCTCCACAGCTCAGTCCAGCTATATGCAGCAATGCTGGACAAGTTGTGACACCACAGGAACTTTTTTTTTAGGAGACATCAGGACAATTTCCTGTTTGTGGCGACAAAAACACAATATATTTGACGGGAAGTCGGGACATCTTCAGCTGTGTTTGTTGTGACCAAAACAGGAATTTTAAGCCAAAACATGATGCTTTTCTAACACAAAGTGTTTTTGTGCCTAAACCTGACCAGACCATGGACACAGAGTTGTGACTGTAGAGAAAATGCAGAAACATACTTTGCGATTGAGTTGGAAGTCGGAATCAACAACATCAGACACAACAGGAAACCAAGTGTGTGTTTTATGATGCGCAGAAACTTGCGAATGCACCTCAGAAGAATTGTTGTGAAAGTCTCTGTTTCAGTGACCAAAAACCAGAACAAGAGGCCAAAGCACAGAGGAAAATGTTCCTGATAAAAAGCTCAGAGAGTTCCTCCTCCCTCAGCTCTGCAGCTGTCTGATCGCTGTCCACTTCTGTTCATGTTCAAAAGGTGGAGCTGCTGTCAGAGACACTTAAATGTCCCTTTTCTCACCTGAACCTTGGCTGAACTGCAGGCAGTTCTTTCTGTCAGGTCAGATTGGATCCTCATCAGGAGTCAGACGCGCTCAGAATCACGGGCAGGTAAAGAGCTTGGACGGACGGATGGAGTACATCATGTTTTAATGACGCGCACACGTCACAGTATATTCGCTCTTAACTCTATATTTCTGCGGGTGTCGCTGGTTTTGCCGCAGCTCAGGAGAGTTTAGTTGTTTAATGAATAATGAGTTTCACATCGACGTGAATTATAAATGACGGAGAGACGAGTGTTAACACGCAATGTTTGGACCGCTGAGTGTTCAGAACGTGTCTGGGCAAGAAAACACTGAAAATGTACAGATATGTGATAAATGAGACACAGTGTGTCAGAGGGCATGTGCTCTCCATTCTCCTTCTGTTGTGGTAATCATGGAGAACATCGCTTATCATCTCAGGAGTGTTCAGATGGAATCAAATCTGGTGACGCAGACAGTTTTAAGCCTCTGTAATCGTTGTTTGTTTGCTCGTTTTTCGATTTATTTATTTTTCACATCACATTTGTTGTCATGTCACAGCAGGAGAAGCTCAGATTTGATTGATGGCGATTAAATATTGATATCATGGATGCTGGATCGTAAACAGGATTTGTCTCACGTGTTTTTTTGCTGCAGCCACATGTCGACTTCCAGCTGGGAGAAAAAGTTCACTCTCGCTCAGAGTGTCACCAGCTGATCGGCCTCCACCTGTGAGCTCTCGACACCTCATTGGTTGTGCTGAATCTGAGAGAGCCAATCACTGAACGGAAATTACATTAGAGGAGAAGTCAAGCAGGAGATTCTCTGAAATCACTTCTAATGAGTCCTTCTTTGGAAAGTTGGTCTTTTGTGTTGAGTTTTGTCTTAAAAGGGAGCTTGGATTGGCAGAATTAATGTCTATTAATTAACATTTTGTTCCATCTACACACAGATAGAGAACATTTGCTTGTGTTTGTTAATATAAAATGCCAAATAAAAGCACATTTCAGTTAAATTAATCACAAAACTCTCCTTCATTGATGCCGTGTTACAGTTTTCACTCCTTCTAGTCCACCTCGGGGACATAAAAACAAATGCACATGAGCTGATAAAGCACAATTGATTAATTAGTGCAAAAACATGCAGAACATTTCATGAGTCACTCAGTGTAAACATCACTTGGCTTCCATGCAGCGCTGGAACAAGATGATACAGAATCTGTAGGATAGTGTCGATGGAATAAGATGATTTTTCCAACATTAAAGCTACAATGAAACTTTATGAAACGCTGACTACAGAAGAAATCCTTAATTATTTGGCCCTTCTTGTAAATGTGGCATTATTGGAGAAAATCCCCAGACTCCCTTGACAAATCAGTCAATTTTGTGAGTTGCTGAGTTGGAAGAAACTTTCTGTACTTTGAGAAACGCTGTCGAAAACCAATTTCTAACTATTTTGGCCTTCTTGTAAATTCTGCATTAAATGCATTATATTAAGTTGATTGTTTCTTTGTCTCAGTGCGTCTTACCTGCCAACATTTAGCAGCTGTTCGAACGCTGATTCAACTTTTTCCACACAATTTATGAAAAGCAACCTTTTATTAATGGTAATATGTCAGATTTTACAAATGCAGTAAACGGTTGACTTCTTCGTCGCACGTGGAGAAAATTCCCAGACTACCTTGGAAAACTGATCATTTTTGGAGTTGCTGAGTTAGGAGATACTTTCTGTACTTTGTGAAACACTGTTGACAACAAATTTGTGAGTATTTGGGCCTTCTTGTAAATCCGGCACATGTTTTACATTATTACACTTGTGATGAGCTCTTTCAGGCTGGTTGTTAATACCAGCTGTGAGTCCCCTCATTGTGAAGTGGTTCAAAATTCACACGCTCTTCAAACATGTCCTGCCGGGTCTCAGGTTTTAATTTGCAATCCTGCAACACGAAGTGGATCCTTAACAGCGGCTGCATTGGAAAAGCAGCCTTCTCTTGTTTTTTTTTTATTGATTTAAGCAACCACAGCAAAACACACAACACAAGGTGCTTTGATGGGATAAATGATGAAACATACGTGCGCGTCACAGACACAATTGAGTGGAGATGAACCCACTTTCAGTCGGCGGATCACAGGAGAAGGTGTAGAAGCAATTTTCTGGCTGATGGACACATAAAAGCAAAGTGCAGCTGACCTTCAGCTCCCCGACAGCTACAACTCACTGCTGTTTACTTCCTGTCCATAACTCCCTGAGGAGCTGTAGCTGTTAGCTTCACTGTGTGTGTGTGTGTGTGTGTGTGTGTGCTGGTGCTTCAGTGAGACAGTGTTTTACCATCAGTCTTCTCTCACATTACATTCGTTGTTCTGTCCTTGATTTCCGGAGCAGATCCACGGCTTCAGCGGTGTCAGGCACAACTTTTTTCGAAAAGGCTGTCCGTCTCCTCCTCTTTGCTGTTTCATCCATTTACTCTTTCACTTTGTGTCTCCGGGTCTCAGAGGAAGTGAAGGTGTGGATGCGCTCTGCGTGTCGCGTGTTTCGCCCGATCGGATGGTGTGAGGTTTTTAAAAGCAAAGTTTCTGAGGCTCTTGCTTACTTCCTACCGGTTCTGTCCTCACTTTCAGCGGATGCACGCCGGTGTGATTTATTCTCAGCCTGATAACAACCGTGTCTGAGCACTTAACAAGGCAGTGTTGCATGTCAGCCCATTCATGAAACATGCAGCGCTCCCTCACCTTGAATAGCCTCAGAGGAAAAGCAGAAGGCTTTAATTTCTCCGCCGAATATTTCTTTCTAAAAGATTTAGAAACACTCACTAACTATTCGGGCCTTTTTATAAGTTCAGCATTAAATGCAGCACAGATTTTTACACAGATAAATGTGTCTTATACATGGCGATAATGTAGTTTCATGGCTGACATCTGAGGCAGTCTAACGCCTGTGTTGATTCTTGACGGCACCGTCGAACCGCACTTCCTCGATTTTAGTCCAGATGGCTTCAGATTTCCATTCAGCAGCTCCAAACACGGCAGGTGTGAAAACACCTTCATTCTCCGGCGAGAGGGATTAGAACAGTCAGTCACACAAAGACGACGTGTCTGCTCATTGAAAATACGGGCGGATTGTTGGGATTTCATCTGTTCTGCCTCCAATCTCATTCTCCCTCACTGGATCACAGACCGGTGAGTATTTTGTTATCAAAAATAGTTTTTTCTTGTGGCTCAGGCAGACAATGGCTTTGTTTTAGAAAATAGGACAGTCCGTTGCACAAAACCACTCTTAACGAGCTGCGGGACGGCTGATAAAGAATAAAGGACGGCAATTCTGGTAAATCACAACCAACTGCAATTACACGGAAGACTTAGGGAGCAATCCCTGAATGGAAACAAAATCCTGAAATCCACCTTTTTTCCCCCCCGTGTGCAGCTTCCAGGCAGGATTCAGGTCATTCTCAAAAATGCAAAACCTACAACACAAACACAATTATTTACACGAGTATGAGCACGGCTCACCGGCTCTTCCCCGGGATCACAAACAGCTCAGAGGGATGAACTTCAGTCCGAAAGCTGCTGGATTTCTTTTAGCCAACAGTCTTGTGGTAAGGCAGGTTGGGAATGTTGGTGTTCTCACATAGACACTTTTCGAATGAATGAAAGCTCCGACTGAAGCTCCAGCATCTGTTTGTAATTCCAATACTTAAAAAGTTCATTTTGTGAGGCTCATGATTTTTGGTTTCTCCTGACAAAACTGGTTTCATGAATGACATTTTTCACACATGAAAAAAAACGACATTTTTCAAAAAAAGAAATTCTCCCCAAAAGTTTTCTTTTACGTACGATTTTTTTTGTCTCCTCACCAAAATGTTCACGTTGTTTCACACATTTGTTTTTTCTCCTGACGAAACCGCTTTTTTTGTCACACGTGAGAAAAATGAACATTCTTTTTTTTTTCGCTTTGTTTTTTTTACCATGATAAAACTTTTATTTTTCTTTTGGTATCACACATGAAATTCTATTCTTCTGAACTTTTTTCACCTTGTGAAAACCAAGAGCAAGACCAAACTTTTCATTTCAGAAAAAAACATTTTTTTTCCATGTGGTTTAAAGAAAGACTTGTTTCTTCTCCTAATAGAGATTTTTAATTCAGTTGGCTTCACACATGAAGAATTTACAACTTTTCTGATGATAGAACTTTTGTTTCACACATCACTCATGTTGTTTTAAATGATACAACACATGATTTCTTTTTTTCTCAAGAATATTTTTTTTCATTTGGCTTCACACTTGAAGAAAGGGGATTTTTTTTTCTTTTATTCCAACAGAACCGTTTCTATTTATCTATTTATTTATTTTTTGTCTCGTGCCAAAAAATGTTTTTCATTTGGTTTCCAGCATGAATTGTGGTACCTCCTAAAATGTATTTTTTACTTTGCTTAACACATGATACCAATGTGTATTATCCTGATGTTTCAGTAAAATGACTAATGTAAAATGTTTTTTTATAAACCTGAGTCAGCTGGTGGTTTTCTCTCTGAAGCGTCTGTCCAGAATGAGGTTCAGCACCGCGGACAGCTTCAGAAAACAGCCGCAGTGCTGATGTTGGATTCAGCACCGCGGACAGAGCCCACCTACCAGAGCTCAGCGGTGGAGGCCAGAACCATGACTGAACCTCCAAACAGCTGCAGGGCGCGTGTCCATCAACACAGCATGAAGAGGAGACTCGGATTTGGATTAGAAACAGCTCAACAGCTGACTGACGTTTGGAAAAGTCCGAGTTTCCATGAACGCACCACAGCACAGACACAAATACCTGCTGCTCAGTCATCATTTAACAGACTGCAGTGAAAGTGGAATCTACTTGTTTGGTCATTCAACATTGGCTTTGTTTGTGTATTTTAATTTTTATAATATTTGAATATTTTCTGTTTTGTATGTATGTACATTTTTAAATAAAATACTTAATTAAAGGTAAGTATAATAAATTATACAGCGAAGATAAATCCTGGTGAAAATAGGTTTAAAAGTGAACGTTTAGTAGACGTCTCAATTCATAAACCTTCTTCTGAACTAAAGAAGATAAAATAAAGTGAGAATACAATAATTTTGTGCGCTTTATGAGCTCAAGGTCACCTCAGCAGATTTAATGATGGAGGGAAAACCACGTCATTGTTTCCTCCCCTCCCACATTCATCCTGTTGATGTGATCCTCGCATCTACAACCTCCAGTCAACCAGAATGATGATGATGTTTGATCATGTGACATTATATCACTTTTACAGGCTTTGACACTCTGCCAAACCACGTTTTTAGGGAAATCATATTTTTTATTCCATCATCTGCTGCAAAATGATTTGTGGTGCCACCAGATGTGATCCACAAATGTCAACATCTGTTTAGCTCGATCGTCATAAAACGATGGTTAGATCGATGATTCAGGAGCAAAATGAAGCTCGGGGACGTCGGTGACAATAACCACTGTTGGTTTGTTGGATTGAGGATAATGGAGAGCGCGGCTCGTCCGGGCCAGCTGTGTTCAGGCCAGCTGTGAGGGGACAAAGACCAGAACCCACAATGGGAAACACAAAATCCTTAATAACCATAATGTGTGTCGCCGTTCTGAACAGCAGCTTATGCATCAATTTGGGAAGCGTCTGGCCGGCCGACCCGAGCCACACGGACAGCTCTGACTGCGCGAGGCTTAAATTGGTGGTGACATCACAGCTGCCAGGATTAAAATAGACGAGGCAGCACGAGGCAGCAGGAAACAGGACTTTCAGTTAAAACGATGAATTCAAGGCTGGTGAGAAACTTTCCTGGAGCGCTGAGAGAATCAGGCTTTCAGGCCTCATGCTAGCTGGTTAGCATGCTAACTCTCTTCAATGGTGAAACTGTAATTTCTTCATATTCTTTTGCTAAATTCAGTTATTAAAAAAGAAAATGTTTTCAACCTTAAAATCATACATATTTCACGTTTATTTAATATTAACATATTTCATTTGAGATGAGCAGATGTGACATATTGAGGTTGATGTGTGGTATAGATGTGTGTTGGCGTATTTGGGTCTTTGTTTTGTTGACGTTTAATTGAAATTGTATCTTCGGAAATCTAAATGAAATCTTTATCCTTTAATGAAACATACAGTAAGTTGTACATTATGTCGTATGTTTTGTTTCTTCACTTAGTGTTACACATTAACATTTTAACATTTTTGTCCCAAAACCTTTTTTTCACAGATGAAATGTTCTCCTCACAAATCTTTGCGTATTGCTTTATTCTTTTTTTTCCAGGATTCTTTCTCCTCTTTGCTTCACACATGAAAAAGATTCATTTTCAGGATTTTGTCTAGACAACACGTTTGTTCATTTATTTCCACACAGTTCCTGACAAATTAAAGTTTTTTTCTCCTGACTTGTCTTTTTCTATCGGCTTCAAGGATGATTAATTTGTCTCCTGACAACAAATATGCCACTTGGTTTTACAAATAAAATGTTTTTCTTCATTTTTTTTTAAATGACAATTATCTCCTCTCAATTTGTTTTTTTTTTTACTTGGTTTCTGAGGGGTTTTTTTTACATTAAAAGATACATCTTGGGGGATTTTCTCCTGAATTTGCTTTGATGTGTTCTGGGCAGATGATAGATTACTACTATACTGTTTCATTCTGCAGCTGCCATGCAGAGAAATAGTCGACATGTAATAAAAAGACATCAGCATCGATATTCTGTCTGGATGTGTTGAGTCATCTGTTCCCTGGAGGAATGAGGAGTCTACATGTAACACTTTCATTTAAGCAGAAACTTTTCCCAATTTCCTCCAGTTTAAAAGCAACCCAACCCAAATTTTTAATTTCTTGAGGAGCTGACAGTGACGATGCGATGTTTTGAAACATCTGTCGTATTTTTTTTTTCTCGTTCTTTTTTAATCTCAGTTCCGTCTCTGTGTTTACGAGCCGCTGACATTTGGAGGAAAAACTCATCACGATATCATTTTGAGACATCTGTTGGTGTTCGTCTTTGATTTTCGCTCTCACACACACACATGCCCACACACACACACACACACACACACACACAAACACACATCCATGCACACAGTGACTGCCATTGTAAATCCAGAGCACAGCATGGCAATCCATTAATTACACAGCTCCCAAAGTTCAATATTTCTGAGGCCATAGCTACAAAGGAAGGAATGAAATGTATAAATAATGAATTCAGCATTCTCTGTGATTAAAGCTGAATATCAAACCAATCAGACAGCCGTTGCGGCAGCTATCTGATTATCATTCACAGGCTTTTTTTCTGGCTGAAGCGATGCTCACTTTCCTCAGCTTTCATGCTTAAAACACCAGGGAACACAGAAGTGGAGGAAAAAAGAGTGAGCACGAAATGTTTGTTATTCATGAGTTCATGTTATTCAGATTTGCCTGCGTGTGATAGTTCATATCTCGGCCTAATGCGGTTTCATGCCGACGAGTGTCTGGAGTGATGCTCCGCAGTTGGTTTTGTCCGTGAGAGAGACAAAGAGATGACTTTGAAGCGTTTGCACAGAAAGTGCCAGAACACAAAAGTCTTTCACGCTCGCTCTGACTCACAAGGTCAAACACACACGGAGGGGTGTCGGCTGTGGACTCGCATCACTTGACTCAGATGAATAAGAGATAGGAGCCGGAGTTAAACCGCTGTGTGTTTGCACTGCAGCGCCTCCTCGCCTCGCCCCGGTCCTCCCACAGCACATTCATGTCTCTGTTTGGAACAAAAATATATCTTTCAATCAATACTTCAGGCTTCTGCTCTGCTTCATCCCGGTCCTCGCTCCTGTCCTCTCCCACCTCATCCACATCAGTCCATCCTTCCATCACTCCCGCGGCTGCTTTTCCTCCCCCTGTGTTCCTCCCTCCACCTGACTCAGAGTCTCAGGTGAGATTTCAGAATGATGTTGGCACGACTTGATTGCAGGAAACGTTCACATTAGATAATTATCAATAATCAGTGAAGATGAGATGAGGCTGCTTTCACTCACTTTACATGTTTCCATGCACATACTGTGTTAATGTTCTGATGTTTCCTTTGTATCAGATTCACAAACAAATAAAGAAAATACTTCTTTTTTTTCTTTTTCTTTTTTTTAATTTTCCAAATTTTCAGGACAAACTTTTTTCAGGAGAACATTTTTTTTTCTTTTTCTGAGGAAATTTTGGTTTAACTTGCTCTCACAAAGGAAGAACAATTTTCCTGGACAGAAAATCACCCCTTTCAGTGGATCATTTTCACAGGGGGATATTTTTGTGGCAAAAAAAAAAGTTAATTTGAAAACATTTCTCCTGGAAAAGAAAGAATTAAGACATCCTACTCAGTTTCAGGACAAATATTGTTAGGAATGTTATTTTTTATATGTGAAATGTGTAAAAGAAAAAGAAAAATATTCTAAAAACGATTTATTCTGTTTCAGGATATTTTTAAAAAATTATTATTTGTTGAAAATGTGTTCACTCAGGAGAAAATTCTACAGGAGATTTTCTTTCAGAAGAAGAATATTTCATGTGTTGGACCAAGTGGGAGAAAACATTTTTACAAATAATACAAAAAATTAACCTTGAAAAGAATAAAATAAAGACATTTTCGCTCTGTTTCACACATGACAAAAAGAAAAACTTTTTTTTCTCACTGATTTTATTTAATATCATTATTTTGGAAAAAATAAATTAACTTGTTTTCACACATGAAAAATTATCCTGAATAATCTTTTCTTTTTAAAGTCTTTTTTTTTTTCATGTGTGACACCAAGAGAGAAAAAAATATTCAAGAGAGGGGAAAAAAAATCATTTTTGTTCAGTTTCACACATGAAAAATATATTTTGTCCTCTGGGAAAACATAATGAAAAAGGTTTTACACATGAAATTCTAACGAAAAAAGAAGATCACTCATTTTTTTTTTCCATGTGTGAAATCAAGTGAAAGAAAAATGTTTAATTTCATTTCACACATTTCATCAGCCCTAATCCCTGCTTATATCATGAGTCCTGCACTACACAACAACAGTGATGGTTGTGAAAATGTTACAGCTGATTATATCAGACTCCATCTTGATGTAATGGATGTGAGGTAATCAGATCACATGCTGAAGCCTCGAGCCAGCGCCGCTGATGCGCTGTGTGTGGTGGGAAACAGAATCAGTGTCAGCGGCTCGGCTGATGGCTGCAGACGGCCTGGTGCTGTGATGATGGAGAGGAGATGCAGTCAGGATGTTTGTAATCCTGCATTTAACGTGATTATCTGCGTGCCGGTATGAGGGAAATAAGAAAACGGCTCAGATCTGACATGTTTACAATAAAGACCCGCGTACTCCGTCTGCAGGGAATTCAATCACGTGCATCCTTTCTCTCTCTCTCTCGTTGTTACGTCAAGCTGGGCAGATCACAGTCGGCCTTCCTCTCATTTAACAACCTCTATCCTCTCCACTGCTGCCTCAATAGTTTCATCAGCCTCGAAACAAATAACAGCATTAATGGGTTCGTCTGATGTCTGTCTGAGGAGGTGAAGCTCAATTTCGTGTAAATTTCTGAGGGAGCAGGTTCGGCTGACCCGTCCTTTCCTGAGCTGCTTTTTAGAAAATATAATCTACGGGACAAATTGTTTTTGTGACTCTTAGCCAGACAATCTTTTGTGCCTTCGAGGAACTGCAGGTTTCTCTGCCCTAGAAGTTCCTGCTTGGTTGCCATTTAGAAAACAGTCTTCGTGCGCAAGATGATCTAAATATTTCAAAATAAAACCACAATGTTAAAAAAAAAAGGCAGGAGTCGATACAGCAGCTACTTTCACACATGTCAGTGGAGTCTGTTCAGTCTTGTCGTGTATCGACTTTAACGTGCAGTTTTTGCTCGATCCTCGCCTGATCACAGTCAGAGAGGAGGAGATGTGTGGAGGCTGAGGGAGGACAGTGAATTCTCGGTGTCTGATTGAGATCCTGTCGGATGATTACAGGCCCAGCGGGGGGCGGCTCACTCTCTGATGGCAGTGATGAGTAAACCGTCAGATGGCTGTCAACCTCACATCCCCTTTGTTTATGGGACTGTCAGGCTGACAGCCGTGCTCCACGTTTATGTGAATATACACCAGTGTCATCTGTCTAAATCGCAAGTTGTAGCACAGCGTCTTATCAGCACTGATTGGTGCACGGAATACATATGAAATTTCCCTTCTCGTTCGGCACCAGCAGGAATATTTTTTTTGCTAAAAGAAAGTCACGATTTAGAGGCCAAGTACAGAAACGCAAACAGCAGCAAGAATCCACACTGTCAGCTAATCAGAGGGTAAGGAGGATCTGTTTGGGGGAAATTCATTGATTTGAAATGTTTCTCACATTCTCAAACCACCCTGATGGCTGTTCCATCAGTTATCAAGTGCTGGTATGAACAGTTGAGCAGATAAATACTGTGCAGCACTTTGGTTGAGAAACGCTGTATCGCCCCTGATTGACTCTCTGTGTGTAACAAGCCATAGATCTTGATTGATAACTTGATTTAATGATTCATGATCTAGTACCATCATTGCAAAGATCTGTATCATCATCTGTAGCGCACAGCTTTGTTTTCTTATCGTGTCTGAGAAAGTGACGGTACACGAGTTGCTGAGTTGACATCATAAGGTTCAAAACAGGTTTTTTTCCAAAGTCATATATCGTGTCGCGATTGAATCGTTTCCTTTGCTCTTTCTCATCATTTAAATACGGAAACAGCTGTCGACGTGTTGTTTAAATGCTCTGAGCGGCGAAATGCAAAACAGCTTCTCTCTGGCGTCCATGTTTTTGCCACATTCTGACATGACGCACATGAACACACCGAAGTCGGAAGAACGTCCTCCCGACTCGAGGGGGCGGGACGATCCAAGGAGCTCGTGAAAGCAGCATCATCAGGAATAAATCAGCTGTGTGGAAATATTTTCTGATTTTGGAGAAACCTGCTAACTGGTTGCTGTCATGATGCTCTGTTTCATCAGTGTGAAGCTGAGAAGAACGGGCGTACTGAAATTCAACCGAGATGTTCTGTCAGGAGAGACGGTGACTGAAACCGGTCATGAGTTGTTGCTTTCTTTACGGCCTCAAGGCGGAAAAAGAAAGAGGAGCGAGGTCCTTCTGTAACCGGCTGTGTTAAACGGACAGATGATAACGTCTCGTATCGATCGCAGGCACCTGAATTGAACTGAGACCAGAATCATATCATAATGAACATTTGTGATATTGGAAAATATTGTATTTCTGTCCAAAGAATCAATATAATTTTATATTGTGATGAAACTAGTGATTCACACCGTGTGTGATCTCTCTACCATCAGTGTAAGAACGGGTGAAAGTGGCCAGTGTTTGAGTGGTTGGTCGATCAGAAAAGATTTGCATAAATCCAGTTAAACGTACTTACACGCCTAACATTAGATCCTTGTCTGTTAGTGAAGCTCTTTAAATGGAGCGGCTGATCTGAGGCAGCATGAACGCGAGAGACGACGCTGGGCAGAAAGCAGGAGGCCGGCTTGATTGGTATTCGAGGAGACGCCCCCCCGATCCAGTCACGGACTGAAGGGAGAAACTGGAACTGAAATGCATTCAAACACAAGTCGGAGGTACAAAAACAGGATGTGGCATCTCTGGTTTATTGTTGCTCTGCCCACACGTGTCGCCGTCAGTTCCAGTCGGGGCTGGAAACAGGCGGCGTCCTGATGTAGATGTTTGCAGTCATCCGCAGAAATGAGATATGAGTGGTGGCTCGGAATTCAGCACGAAGGTCTGCAGCGGGAGTGAAGCCGTATGTCTGTTTATTCTCCGAACATCTCGACTGTCTGCTCGTCTTTCACACTTTGTCCACCTGAAGTGCTCCACAGCGCCTCAGTGTCTGTCTGAGATCCACCTGAAGCCATCTGTTCTTCTTTCACTCTCAACTTTAAAAAACAAACATAAAAACTCCCGCAAGTGAAGCATTTTTCTCACTGAGATAAGTGTTAAACTCAGTAGTTTGCATCTGTTCCTTTATATTTCCACTCCACCACAGTTTGCAGGAATGTATCGTCCATTTTACTCCACTAATAGTTACTTAGCAGATTACATTGGATAAGACGAAGAACAGTGATTATGATAATCAGAAAAATGCTGAATATCAGATCAGCTGAAACACAGTTTACCATACAAACGTTTAAATATATGTATAATTTACTTCATTTTTGATACTTAAGCAGGTTTAATTTAAAGAAAAATGATTTTGATATTTGAAGGAACTTGCTACTACAAGGAACTTTGATATTTTGTTGATTTTGGAGGCCACTGTGAAGAAAAGTGGAAGTGTTTTCACTGTCAAAACCACAAAATGTAATGTTAGAAAATTGGCTAACCAACATGCCGACCTGGTAGCAGGTGTTACAAATAAATGGAAATAGTTCATCTTCTCACTGATGGTCTTATTTGCGCATCGGTATTAATTTGAGTTTCATAAACTCCTTGTGGTTTTCACTTCAGAGACTTGTGTGAGTGACTTTTGCTTTTCCAGATTAACATCCTAGTGATACTGCTGTGAAGGTCTTTAACGTCAGGCGACTTGTTATTATTCCCATTTATTCTTGTAGCGGCCCCATTATTCTGCACTTTCTATCTTTAGATTTTAGCTGAATGTCAAGTCCCTCTTGATTGATTGGAGTGGATTCAGATCACCTGTTGCTCAGAGAGTGGAGACTCCTGATTAACGATTGAGAGCAACTTGGTGCATTGCTCTCTCGAGTGTGATGACGTCCATCTTCTAAAGGGGCCTAAGAGAGACTCTGCTGTGTTCAGGCCCTGTTGAGATGTTGACATCTTTCATTGTTCCATGTAATTTGAGAAACTTTAGACGGAGATTAAAGGAAGAAATATATTCCAGTTTCATCATCATTGAAGAGGCGGTTGGTAATATATATATATATTTTCTATTTGTGTGGTCTGGAACTGGTTCTCAGGCTTTTCCCTCCAGTCCAGTCACTCATTTTTCCAAAATAATGAGAGTTGTGGTTTGACAGTGTGAACAATAAATGACAGTGACTCAGCAGTTTCTGTGTATGTGGGCGGAGGTAAAACACAGGAGGTCAGCTCACTTCGTTTTGAAGTTTGTTGGGCAACATTTTGTAAACTGCTCCACTCATACGTGTCTTCTTATTGCACCATTACTGATTTGCAGCGAGTCAAACTTAAACCTGACTCCTGCACAGCCTCCATCCTCAGCTGGCTCACATGTGGACGGACAGTGTGGACTGTCGCGGTGCAATCTTCTCCTCTTACTCTCTGCCCTCATCTAATTTTATCATCTGTCTGTAATCACCTCTCTCATCACCTCTGCTCTCCCCTCATTCTGTTCTCCTGCGTGCGTTTGACACTTTGCTCTCTAATCTTTTGTCTGATTTAATACATTAACGGCTTCTATCTGACTTCTATAAAGCCACCTGCGTAAACTGAAAGGGGAAACTCCGTGCAGTGAAATCATCCTTGAACACACAACATCATCTGAAAGACAACATAATGATGGAAACAGTCGATTTTTAAATGAAATCTGTAATTTCTGTCTTTATTGTTTATTGATTGTATTATTTAGAAACACTTTCCTAAACATGGCTGGATGCAGAATCCATGAAGAGCAAGTGAAGAAATGTTTATTTCAGCTGATCCATGTTTTTTTAATTTTATTTTTTATGTATGAAAATAAACAATATCAGGGGATTTTCTTTTTTTCAGGAGAGTTTCTTTTTCATGTGACATCGTGTGAGGAATAAAAAAAAAAAAATCGAACTGAGACCAGTTCTCAAGGAGAGAAAACAATGTAGATCTGACTCAGAAAAAATGGGTCACCAGAAGAAAAAAAAAAAGGGCTTCCATAGCTGGAAATATCGACAGGTCTCGTTGTGACTTGAACCTGTTGGCTGACATCACACCACCACCATCACCTCCTGATGTGAGAGGTGGCTAATAATCACATAATGTCAAAGGTTGACATTTGTTCTAAAGGTGACATATGCCACTTTTAGAACAAATACTTTTAGTATCTGTGGTTTGCAGAAATGTTATCTGCTGACAGTGATATCCTGGAGGCTGGAAATCCTGCTCATATGGGGTTCTAAAAATAGATAAACAGGGTTTTTAAAAAGCCCAAATGAAGTTCAAATTGTAGCTGCTGAGGATTCAGTTAAACTGTCTAAAACCTCAGCGATTAGCTGACTGAACCTGGGTTGTTGGAGTCGAAGCAGCTCAAAGAGTAAATCCGCCTCCTCTTACTTTCCAGGCACTATTTAAATGTCAAACTACTTCCTGTTTCTAGTCGTGTCTCCGCGTAATCCCTTCATGCCGGGGAAAAGGATTACTCACTTCTCAAGTCATTAGCATATGTAGACTTCATGCTCGTTTCACAACATTTAAGCAGGCTGTGCTCAGCGTCCACACTGAGACACAACAACGCTCGCACGCTGCCGCCTAAACTTTATCTCCGCTCCGCTGTTTTAAACAAGCAGGACAGTGATGAATGTCATTTCTCTACAGAGCTGCACTTCTAGCAGGAGAAGAATCGATGTGAAATCACTGGAGACTTCTCCCGCTCTTTGTATCCCTGCCACAGCACAGACACAGCGACCTCAGCATGGGAATCACAACGGGCCTCATTCATCAATCAGAGCTTAAAAAAAAAATCTATCCAGCATCAGTACATCAGGGTGTGTAATGGTTCTAAAAATAAATGTTCTGGCGTTTATTTAATCAATGATGGGAGCCAAAACTCACTTTTCTTGCCATTCTGACCTTGGAGCTGCACTTCTGAGGAAACTTTGGGGAAACTTCAGACACTCTGAAATGAATTACATGTTGAGGATCATTTAGTTGATACTTGCCATCCATTGAAAGATGCCATCCAAACAGTACTGGCTCGTATGAAAATCCAGTCCATACGCAGAATAAGATGTTACCGCTTCTGGAAACTGGATGCATTCAACTTTAACATTTCCACAACACGTGTTATCACGTTCCCATGTTTATGACCAGACTTTTATGTCTGTAAGTGGAGGGGACAATGATGGTGCAAACCATGGCTTGAGTATGTGTTTCAACATTTCTAAATTTGAAACTACAGGATATATATATGGACAAAAAAACTTACAACCTAAAGAAACGGAAAGTTTTAAGTTCTCTGCAGCTTTGCAGAAATGTACTTTGCCAACATAAATTCTAGTGATGTCAATACATGAGTGTCATCAGCATACAGACGTCCTTTTTCCCAGTGATTTATTAAAAAAAGGCCCTAAAATGGACCCCTGTGGGACATCCTGCTATCTTAAAGTCAGATTTGTGGTCTTCTGCATATTCTGCATTTAAGTGCAATGCTGTTTTCTGTCCAAAGCACCAATGAAATCATTCAGCAGCAGACATGATACTATGACTGATTATAAAAACCAAATTGCAAATCACTTAAAATGTCATTAAGTAAAAACTGTTTTAGCCTTAAATTGACCTGAAAGCATATGATAAAACTGAGAGTTGAGCGTGAGCACACGTGCCCATTTATTTTTGAAAATGTTAAATATTTTGCAGGGTGACGTAGTTTTGAGGTTAAATCCGGACAAGATTATGAACGTTTCCCCCTCCAGGCGTTGTGTCCATGAGCATGCTTTTTGAAAAATGTTCAAAGTGTCTCTCTTGTTGTAGTGTTAATGGGAAAAATTAGCATTTCATAAATGCAAAAACGCACGAGGCTAGATACTTGACAGGGAAAACGAACAACTGCCTGCAGCTTCAGGCCCCCCAAAGCCCCAGTTTGACTGTTTGTAGTGAAAAGATTGATTGTAACACAGTCTGTGGCTTTGCAGCACTGATGCACAATGTGAACAGATGTGACGAGGGCCTTTTTGTCTGATGTTCTTCGCCTGAGTTTTGGAGAGTTTACATAAAAAATAGGTAAGTAATATCCAAGTAAGTCATCCAGTTACAGGAATCACTGATGTCTGAACGACCATGTCAGGTAGTGCTGAATAACATGCTTCACAGTTCGATATGAATCATTTTTTATGTAATTTTAGGATCCTCTAAGGAGGTTTTTGACTGAGTTATTCTGCTGAAACAGGTCTGATGAGCAGTGAGTGTGAACCAAATCACAAAAACGTACTGTGCAGAGTCGAGGTGAACTGCTGAGTCGTTGGGTTCAACACATGCTTCTCAGATTTAACAAAATTCCCATTGAGGATTGCACACAGAGAGGATCATTTCGGGCTTGTATTATGAGGCAATTAAATATTTTTCCCTGTGCCTGAGAGTTTTTATGTAATGACTTGGCACCGAAACACAACACTGACATCTGTGTCCATATCCCAATAAAACAGTTTAAATGGAAGCAGAGAACAATAAACTGAACCAAAGTCAAACTGCGGTGTGGACCCGTGTTCATATCCAGCCTCACAGTTCTGTTTGTTTTGTGTCTGAGCTGCAGAGAAGTAGAGCACAGACAGGAACACTGATCCTTGGCTGAAGTTGAAAGAAAAAGTTTCTCCTGAACACTGATGTTGTTCCTCTGTTTTCTCTCACTAACGATGAATCGATGAGGACGGTGGAGCTTCGGCTCCAGCTCGGTGTCGTTTTGAATTTCATGGGCCGACCTGTCTGCCTGTCTGTGGAGCTTGTTAGTTTGTTTTGAAGCGAGGATCGGACGGTGATGTATTATCTCCCAGACTGGTTGTATTATCCTTCACTGACCCAAGACCAAGATAACAAGGCTGAGGAGCAGAGGGCTGAGAGCTGAGAGAGGAGAAGAAGAGGGAGAGGCCACGAGAACAAACAACATAATGTAGTCCACACTTTTCTTTCTTTATTATCTTTGTTTGTGTTGTTCTCTTGTCTCTTGGATAATTTAATCTCACTGAGGCTGTCTTCCGTTTTCTGCATCTTCTGCTGCAGTGAATAAAACTAACTCAAAACTTATCTCAGAGCTGAACTGTGGAGTTTGGTCATTTTACTATGAACACATATACTTAAGGTATAAGATGCTTATTAACACTATCATGTGTTAATATAAGACTATACATGATAGCACCATACCACACATTACATTTGTTAGTTATTGTTAGATTTTATATTCATTAGCAAGAAAACGCCTACTTAACTGTTAACATATAGAATAAATTGCATTTTAAAGCAACTTAAAGGCTCAGTGAAGGTTTGACATGAGATTAGTTTAAGCCAATAAATGTGTCAGTGTTAATATAACGCGTTACTAAGAATGCTCTGTTTTGTATAGACAACATGCTGATTAAGAAACAGTCATGGCTAATTGATAATGATGAGTTTAACTTGCTTCATCACAAACTGTATCAGAAATGGGTTTTTTATGCCAAGAAGGTTTTCACATACAAGGAATTTTCCTGGCTGTTTGCTCCATCACAACAGATAAAGTAGAGAGAGTAAAAAGTCAAGGATCTAAATATAAAACAGAAGTTTATAATACAGTGCATATGAACCATAATCGTTAGCTTTTGCCTTTTCGCCACTCGTTATAAGAAGGAGCCCTCATTCATTGTTCCCCACAGAACATTTGTAAGGAATTCTGTTGAACTTGTGTTATAAAATATTAATGAGAAAACTTCAGCTTTTTATTTCGGGGTCAAATGTTTTTACTGCAGGGCCGGATTCACCCACAGGCTGCTATTTGCCTCCACCGCTTTACAGCCACGCTAGCAGCTCTGTGCGGCTGTTTGTTTGGCATCGTGGTGCTCTGGATGTAATACTGACTATAAATCTTCATAGTGAAATGTGAAAATGTAAATTTCCCATGAAGAAACTTTCATTCACATGTGGGGGAGAAAAAGCCAATAACTTGTTAAAGAATCCGACTCACATGTGACATTATTTTCTTTCACGTGTTGCTATTTTTACTTCGCGTGTGAATATATTGAACTTACACTGTGAGAAGGCAATTTCTCAAACTCCCTCACATTTCCTCTCTTTAACCACCATCTTCTCCACTCTGAACTTTCCCGTCCGTATCCATTTAGTGTGTCCCTCGATAGCAGGAAAGCCAAAAATAATCTTGAAAAAAGCACACAAAAAAGAGCAAGTTTCCCCACACAGACCCGCAGTTAAATCTGTCAAACCCAACCAGCCCTCAGAAAATGTGTGCAACCAGGACTGTGACACGCTGTCATTGAAACATCTTTCCATTTTGCTGCGTAATTGGAAGGAGCTGTGTGCCGAGAGAGAGGAGGAGGGAGGGAGGAGGGAGGGAGGGTATCAGTGAATTATGGGAGACAATTGGATTGGCTTTTTCTTTTTATAATGGTGCTGAGCCCAATAAAGAAACTTAATGGATATCTTCAGTGGAACAGCGTGCAAATGTAATAGCCTGATCTCTGTCCCGGTTACAGCCCACCAGTCTGGAGGAATGCTGATTATTTGCTAATTAACTAGGAATAAATATAAATGGGAAAGGCATTACGCAGAGAAGTAACCTCTGCTGATAACATTAGTTTGGTTTCAGTAATAATACAATAAATAAAAAGCTAAATCCAATTTAATTAGTATTTTAACTGCTTAACCGTCCTCTCTTTACTGTGACTGTGTAATTATGCGATAGCTCAGTAACATCCGACTGTAACAGGTCCTCACGGTGTGCCAAACTGAAGCGTGAGACGCCGAGAAATGGGACGCAGTATCACTCCAGCCACCTGAAACACTGAAAGCTATCAGAGTTAGCGGGTAGCCGGGGGGGGGAATGATTATGGGATTACAGTTGGGGAAAGTGTGTTTTTGTGCCATCAGTCAGAGAAGTGATTAAAGTAACACAAAGCCTACAAGAAGTGATGAAGGGGGGGCAGGAACTTGTTGGCGAGGCCAGCGGGGGAAATGCTACTGCACACTACTGCTACTGGGCTGCACAAACCCAGGAGCTAGAAACTGCACAGTTCTCATTGGACTTCATAGGTGCCATCTACAGCATCTGGTTCTGTTATAAATCTATGATTTGCATGTGTTTTGTCTATGTTTGTGGGTTCACAGCCTACATAGATTTGTGAGCCTTGTGTATCCTGCGTTTGTTTGGAGCGTTAGTCTTACGATCCCTCAGAAATTAACGCTTAACGTACACAAGATGCAACTCAAGAACGGTAGGAGCAGTGTCAGGCCAGCACGGCGTGTGAGAAGATCATGAGGCGGTGAGCGTGTCAGCAGCAGCAAGGACAACAACGGGACGACAAGCCGACATGTGCCAACTACTGGTGTCCTATATCTCCGGCAGAACACATCTGACTTGATGTAACTGCTCCAAATTGCCACACTTAAGGATCTCACCTCTGTCCATGTCCTCTTCTGTAAGTCTTAGGCTCCGTCCAGACGACAACGCCGTTTTGCGAAAACGCATATGTATTGCATCGTTTTGGCCGACCGTCCATACGGCTCCTGAAAACGCACTTTTTTGAAAACGGGTCTCAGGGTGGAGAAATCCGAAAACGCAGCCCTCCCGTTTTCATGTGGACGGCGAATCCGCATACTTTCCAAAACGATGACGCCATCGCCCCACCCCGCGACGTCTCATAACAACAACAACAACAATAGCGGACTACATGCCCGTGTTCGTGCCGCAGAAGATATTGAGCCTTTCTTGCAACTTACTCGCCTTGTAGTTAAGTGTGAGTCGCAGCAGCAGTTCGACCTCATTAACGGTCCACACAAACGATTCTGGTTTCCTTGCACTCGCCATTTTCATCTTCTTCTTGTTGTGTTCGGTTTCTCCGTCTACTGTCTGTTTGTTTACAGCGCGCAAGCTTAATGCGCGTGCTCCGTGTCTTCTTCTGTTTGTGGTGAATGTCAAGCGCCACCTATAGGCCTGGAATATGAACTACAGCGTTTTCGGTCATTGTCAGTGGAGCAAATACTCTTAAAACGATGACGAGGAAGACCGAGGAAAAAAAGATTGTTTTCGCCTCTGTGTGGACGGGGCCTTAACCATCTGTTTACCTTTAAAAACAGTGTATGAAAGCGGAGAGACGGCCGTAACAGCAGCTGTACTCGGGCACTGCCTTGAGTCAAATTCAATCCTAATGTGTGTACATGAAGGTCTTCAGTCATCCAGGTCGTGGTAATACTAAGTGCTGTAGCGTAGACAACTGGACTTTTTTTGGTTTCTTGAAGACGTTTCACCTCTACAGAGGACACTCCCACACAGAGTTTAAACGCCTGCATCTCCCCTCCAGTTAGTTAGGACCGAAGACGCCTCTTGGGTGAGAGGTGAAACATCTTCAGGAAACTGAAACAAGTCCAGCTGCCTACGATCCAGCACTCAGAACTAATTCATCACTAAAACCCCTGGTGAAAAAGTTGCTCTTTGTTTTTTTTACCGCCCACAGTGAATCACATCCAGCGGTTTAACTGGAGTGTTTTTTAGAGAGCAGGGAACATTTTATTAACAGGAAAATTATGCACCACAGAAGATTTGATAAAAATCCCTCATGACTGGTAGAAATAATAATACAAAAACATGCGTGTGTCATGAAGACACTGAAGTTTTGCACAAACTTTGATTCTGCTTCTGAATGATTTTACAAGGCTCCCGCTGCAGCATGCCTGGTTGTGTTTTATCAGCGTTTCCTCGTGTGAAATAAAAACAAATTAATATTTCATAGAGAACTTTCAATGTTCAGATGCCTCGACAACACGTGTGCACGGGGTATTTAAAAACACATCAAACGACCGGGTTTACTCGGCGATCAGCCCGTCTCTGAAATGTTGCAGCAATAGAAACATGAAGCCTGACGAGGAAATAAAGCGAAGGGAGATGAAAAAAAACACAACAGGTTTTTTTTTCTTTTTTTTCTGGCAGCTGTTTTCTAACCTTGTAACTGTGGACATTTTCTGTGTAAACACATGAAGCTGCAGCTTTCTTCAGACAGGTGTACTCCCACCTGGACAGGTTAAACATTTGAACCTCGGCCAGGATTGAAGAAGAAAGAAAGGAAATCAATACAAGGCTGTCGGGCAGCATTAAGTCAGCTGTGACAAGAGCTGAGAACGGACAGGAGCGTCATTTTCTGGTGAATTTTAGGTGAAAAACAGGAAACGCTCACCTGCTCGAGGTAGAGGAGACGCTTCTTCCAACATGGCGGCACGTTTTCATTAAATTCATCACAACAGACAGGTTTTTTTTTTTCCTCCAAATATAGAAACCTTTTTATTTTACAATCTCAGCAAAAATATCATACAATTCCAGTTAAATTGTACAGTTTGTTAAATATCTAAATACACTTTTACAGTTGCAATGTCAGTAGAAAAAAATATCGGATATTTTCTCATGAGATACAAAATGTACACGTCCCTACACGACAAAACTCACACACACACACGTACACAACATGTGTGTGACTGGCCCGACGCCGGCCGTGGACATTAAAAACCTTTTTGCTCTTATAAAATGAGATTTCTTTACATTGCTCAACAACTTTTTAGTCTGACCGACAACAACATGGGGAAGAATCATCACAACGAAAACAAAACAAAAAAAAAGGCTGCACGTTTACGCTGAGCTTATCCCAAAAATGTGGAAAAGTAGCTTGAAGTCAAGAGATTTGATGCTGTTAAATGATTTTTCAAAGAGTGGCTACACGGTCGTTAGGGATTTTAAATTACCACAGTGGATTAACAGCTGGAATGAAAGCAGATGTAAAATGTCACCTCAAGACTAAAAAACTCGACCCAAGCTACAGTTTGATGTGCAACAGTAAAGGTACAATATTATACTTTCACGAGCTTCATGAATTAAGAGTTTACTTCAAGGGATACAGTCAGCAACATCTTGGGCAATACTCGGCTAACTTCCGGAGAAAAAACATTTAAGTCTTGTTTCTACAGCTCAAGTTAACAATGCTGTAAATGACCACAAACGTTCGTAAACTCTGACCTGGAAGTAACGTAGCGATTTTAAGACAAACCACAACATTTCATTTAACTAACCAAACTGCAGCAGACGTGTTTTGGGAACAACTCGACCATTTAGGTACGAGGATGTGTCTTCCAGTTTGCTCCAGCTGGACTGGATCTGTCCCACAGAACAGTCCCGTATCAAAGTCACCGTCATGTTTCTCAGATGCAGAGAGTCTGAGCACCAAGTCAGGGGCGGCCATGTTGTCAAAAAGCTAAGTATGCTGTTGCTCACCAGAGACTGTACCGTCTACTTAATACTACTTGTGAGCTTCTTCCTAAAGCTGCATTGATTGGTATCTTTTGGCCAGTTGGAGGCAGACGAGCACAGAAGGACACAGACCTGACCTGCTTTCATTCTATCATTGTTGCGGCTCACAACAGCAATATTAAATTATATCTGAAGTTGTGTTTTTGCCCCCGTCTGTTTTTGTTTGTCTGCAGGATCACACAGACTACTGAACAGATTCCTACAGTACTCGGGTTGAGGATGAGAACAGATCCTGTTACTTTTGGTGTGGATCAGGATAAAGGAACAGATCCAGGAATGTATTTCTCTTAAAATTGTTTCATTCTCGTAATTTTTCAGGGAATAATGTGTAGACCTTGATGGGGGAAAAAAGCAGATGTATTTACGTGTCTGGAATCTGAGTGAGTACAATTGCAACTTTTAGCTGCTAAACGTTCCTTATTTGGGAAAATGGCTGCTGCTGAAAACGAGACTGATCTCATGTCAGCTGAGCTCTCAGCGACTCCTTTCACGTGCATTTCTTTTCATTTATTTCTATAAACCCATTGTGCATCTTTTAGCATTTTGACTTGTAATGAAAAAATTAAACCTGGCATGACTATAACTCCAGATAGACGGTAAGCATCGGCGACCTAGCTCACATTAGCAGAAGTCTTCTCCACCTTCTTTTGTTATTAAGAGTTTAGCCGACGTGAATCAAGTCAGTCAAGTTTTTACTTTATGACACACTGCGGCCGCTCTGTGAGACGGCTTGGTGGACTCACACAAACCAGATAGTTCTGCTCTGACGTGGAAAAAGGAAAAAGACAAGTAGCCCAAGATGTTACCATGTGTATCCGGCTCTTTGCACAGCTTTGTCCCTCAGTACAGTGTCGGTATTAAACAGTCCTTCACAATAAAGTGACGTGATTGAACAGCGCAGGTTGTTCTTCTGATCCGAACAGAGCTTTGTTCATGTGAGAACACTGGTACTGTGGCGTCACCACGGTAAAACGGTCAGACGGGTGTTTGGTTTGGTCCTGGAGTGGAGACTCTGCTACTGCAGTGACTCCGCGGTCTGAAGCAGCAACTCTTAACAATCTGACAGAGTACAAGTCATCCAGGCGTGGGGGTCAAAGGTCAGGGTGAACTCCACACACTGAGACAGGTGACCGGACTGTATACAACAAGAGGATTTTCAAACTTCAACAAAAATGACGAAAGATGACACGTGCTGCATGGAAAGTTATGCATAAACTGTTAATCACAGGTCAGTTTGGTTCGTAATTCAAACTTCTGATGTTTCCTCTGGAGCAGATAAAATATCTAAAGCAGACAACAGGCTGACATATCTCAGGGATGTCAGGACTTTATAAAAAACTAACACAATAACGGCTGAGCCAGTTTCCAAGTCCAAAAAACAGAATGTGAAGAACAGTGTGAAGGTGACGTGCTGCTGACTGGACGCTGACTGATTATAATTTGGCTGATTTAAAGTGAAAATCTCGCCAAAATGCAACCAAGGCTTTTTTTGTGATTGAATATGAGTCAAACCTTCGTGAAAAAGCATAATTACAAAGAAAGAGGCACTTTTAAGATTGGCCGTATTTTCGTTTTCGGCTCAAACTCATTTTCAATGGGAGTGCAACGGGCATTTTTACTAAAAAGAAAGTTGAGAGTAGAGACGCTGGTGATACTACGAGCAAAGTTTCACGTTGTGTCGAGACTTCTTAGTGTTTTAAAAATAGTGATCTTGATGCTAGCGTAAAAGTGCCCGTAGCACTCCCACTGACAATGAGTTTGAGCCGAAAACGAAAATACAGTTAATCTTAAAAGTGCCTCTTTCATCTTAATTATGCTTTTACAAGAAGGTTTGACTTATATACATTCACAAAAAAAGCCTGGGTTGCATTTGAGTTTCACTTTAACTGCGGAGCATTATCTAATGAACTTATTTTATTTTCAAGGCTGATAATCAGTTGGACGTTAGCAAACTGTTACATACATGTAACTATATTCCTAATTTACATCTATTTTTGATACTGAAATATGCCTTGTATTAGCCAGAAAATTGCTTCACTACATTTCATATCAGATACTTTAAATACTATTTGTATTGGTCACTTTCAATTTGACCAAAATAACATTTTAACATGATACGTTTACTTTAAAAAAAAACTGCCAACTGAGATATTTGAGTTGATAAAATCTGCAACTTTCATCAAGATTCATTCGGAAAAGTATCTTTTTTGCTTTTACACGTTTTTGTTCAATACTAATAATCACCTAGAACAGTTTCCTACAAAACCACATGGACAAAAGTCATTTTTACCAGAATAAATTGTTGGCATTTGATAATTCTACCAAATGAGACAGAACCAGGTTTTTTAAGCCAAAACATGATTTTTTTCTAACCCTGTCAAGTGGATTTTTGCCTGCACCTAACCAGAACATAAGCACAGTGTTGTCACATAAAACAGAAGAGCGCACCTAAAGTTACAACATATCCACAATTTGCAGAAACATAAACTGCCAAGATTTATTCTGCTAATGTGACCAAGTTAGCGTGATCTGCAGCTTCCAAATACTCTGACTGAAGTATGTTTGAGGACATTTTGTTTTTGGTTTTACACCGATCGAACAGAGCACAACACCTGGAAGTGGTGATTAAAACGGCACATGCTGTACATTGTTCTACATCACATAATCGGATTAGCGAGAGCGATGCGGGCGACAGACCGGAACATCCCAGAACACCATGTAGAACAAAATCAACATCCGCTGAACGACAGGATCAAAAAACAAAACACGAGAAAACATTTCATAGAAAAAAAAACAAGAGAACAAAACGGGATTCAAAAAACAATAATTACAATAATTACCTTTTCCCATGAAAGTACTTTGGATTGAACAGGTGGGAAAAACAACACAACAGCATCATGTCATGATTAAACAGAACGGAGGTCTTCTTAGGGCTAAAGTTTACTTTTCAAGGCAGGAGGAAAAATAAGGTGGAAACAGTCTCTTTAGCTCTATTCACAGCCAGCGGATACATGTGAGTTCGTTTCGAAAGCAGAAACCAGCGGTGCCTTCAGTGTCCTCACCAGAGCCGAGGTCAAGTCAGCTTCAACTCCAGTTCGGATTTCAAGAAAAGTCCAGAATTGAGTGAATCGTCCTCTACGCTGAGATAGACACACTGCACCACGTGCACACACACACGCACGCACACATGCACACACACGTGTGCACACACACACACACACACACACACACACACACACTTTACATCTAGTCCTCTTCGACAAGGCACTAAGATTTCATTCAAGTTTATCATTACACAAGTGCTTTATGCATTTAAAACCCCACATTTGTCTCAGTCCCGGAGCTGCCTCCACCCGCCTCTCCTCCTGCTCGCACTGTACGCTGAAAGTGATGTGTCAGCTCGGCGGCCGGCCAATCAGGTGGCCCTGCTGTGAATCAGCTGGCCTGCCAGTCACGCAGCTAGTCATCCAGCCAGGCAGGCGGGCAGCCAGGCGTATTTGCGGCGCTGCCCGCTGCTTTGTGCCATGACGTGACCCCGTGCTCAGCCGTGTGTGACGAGGTCGTTCTGGCGACTGATTGGCGGAGTCGGCTGGGGAGCAGCGAAGGGCGCAGTGAAAGCAGAGGGAGACTCTGGGAGGCAACTCATGCCACCACCATGACCACCACCAACACCACCAACACCACCACCATCACAACAACAAACAAGCCCTTAGCCAGCAAGAGTTAGTCCGCACAAGAACGTGCCAGCGGACGACTCATCAGATAGCGAGGAAAGTACAAAATAAGAGGAAAAAAAAGGAGCGTCCCTTTGTCAACTTCCTGCGGCTACATTCAAAGCAGAGAGAAAGAGAGCGGACCGGGAGGAACTACACGTTGTGGGGGAGCAGGAGACACGACGGAGTGAACACAGGGTGGATGAGGGTTGTAAAGGAGAATCAATTCACCAGTTGATTTTCAGAGTGGTTCTGCCTGACTTCACCCAGGTGTCAGGATGACTTTGGCTCAGTAGGAGCGCTCCCCCCTCCTCCCCCCAGGGACGATGTCAGAGCTGGAGAGACATAAGGGGATTTGAGAGAGAGAATGAAGAAGGTGGGCAAAGACGCAGTCATGCAGGCAGATAGAGACGGACGTGCAGGGAGAGGCGAAGCAGGAGAGACAGGACGGGGAAAGAGATGGAGACCGAGGATAAAGGGAGAAAGAGAGGCAATAAATAAACTTTAAAGGAGACAAAAGAAATAAGAAAGGAGAGGAGAGGAGTGTGAGATAACTAATCAACAGCAAAATCAGGGAAGCGAGGCGGACCGTCCGCCACAGCTTCGCCATGACAGAACAAATACATCTCACACACACACAGTCACGTTAAAACACACACCCATCCATCAGAGATCAGTCTCTCCTCTAACTGATGTGTTTAACCAACTTCCCCCGCAGGTATCCCATCCTGCCTCACCGCCAAAGAGAGGCAGCTGTCACCTCAGGGGCAGGTAAATGAGGAACTGGAGTAAATGTAAAAACTCCATTTCATCGGCGGCTGCAGTCTTCCTGCGTCAGGAGTTTTCTGTGGGTGCTGCGGGGCCTCAGTTGGCGCCCTGGTTGAAGTGATCCAGCACGGTGGAGTTGGTTCTCTCAAACAGCCACTGCTGGCTGAGAGAGGACGGGTCGCACGTGTTCATGAAGATACGCCGCTCGTTGGGGCTGCAGTCGATACAGCTGTTGCTGACCGGGTGATACAGACTCTTGTCCTGCAGGACGGAGGGAGAGAGAGACAGGAAGGAATGAAAAACCAATAAAAAGCTGTAAATCTTTTCATTTGAGCATACTGGTGATTTTTTTAGTCCACCACTGTGGTGATGTAGTTGCCAGCAGGAACCTTTTCAACGCTGCTGTTGGTGCATTCATTGACATTCAAAAGTCTGAAAGCACCATTATGTATTTTACCTCAAAATAACGATGGACTGTAATAGGGTGAACATTTAACAAGTGAAGCCATCTGTTTATCAGAAAAACTCTGCGAACCACTGACGGTTCAGGCAGAGAACCCGAGGACAAACGCTGTTACCATAAAATATCATTTAGTTTCACCCAAATCTGCTACAAATGTGTTTCTGTGCAGTAATCAGTGAAGCCTGGACCACAAAAATCGGAGCTCTGCGCCACTCGCTCACCGCTTCCAGCTTAAGAGTGACTGATGGGTGGAAGCCACAATATTATTGGTTTAAATTGGTTAGTTCAAGATGTTTACATGCAAAAACAAAACACAAATGGATTTAATATAAAAATACAAATGGATTTATAATGTAATGTTTAGTCATGTTAGAGACCTTTTGCATTTGACTGATTATCTTTGAGAAGTGCTCTGCGGAGCCGTTATCGGCTTCTCTTGTCTTCTTTGCTTCTGAGTGTTAACTGCTGCAAAAAAAAGCTTTTCTGTGACACTACATTAAATCCTAGGAATGCTATAAAATACAAATGTGGCCTCCTGCGCGGCGTGTTTTTTTTGTAATAGCCGAGCTTAAATGCATAACAACGGCATAATGAGGTCCTATGAATATCCATCAGCTTCAGGGCACGTTCTGTCTCAACGTGCAGAACTCTGTAGAATGATTTAAGAAGCCTTGAAGTCGTTTATTTTATAGCAATTATGTTTGGAGCTTTGTTGCTTTGTACAGGAAGAGAAACAAAATGTTCAGAGGAGAGAGGTCGAGACACACACACACAGACACAGACACACACACACAGACACACACACACACACACACACACACACACACACACACACACACACACACACACACACACACACACACACACACAGGTAATATACTGTTGGGGCTGCCTGTACCTTCCTGTAGCGCCACAGCTGGTTGCCCTTCATGCCGTGACAGTCGTACAGGGTGACGGGGCTGTTGTGGGAGATGGCGTCGAAACAGACTTTTTTGGTGTGCATGGGGTCGCCGACACGGATGTCCTCTCTCCAGCCGAATGTGAACACCTGCAGGAAAACAAATGGCACAATCATTACGATTTCATGTTATAATATTCTAAAAACAAACAAAAACCGTCCAGTCGCATTAATAAACAGATATGTTCGGATTTGCTGAGGTACAGAGCTCAGTGGGGAAGTTAGAGTGTCAAGATGGCTGCCAAGCCACAGACACCTGTTCAAGAAGGTGTTTCAATATTTATAAGCGTGAAACCACGAGATATTTTAAATGAGGCATTGGACACTTTTGTTGTTTTGCTGTTGGGCCGCATGATCTGATATTGTCGGGTTTAATCCTTGAACATCAGAATAGATGCTGCTCAAGGACCATCATAGAACGATAGCCTTTTTGTAATGTCATGACTTGTGAAAAAGACCAGAAAAATGCGCACATGGGCAAAGCTGTCCTCTCGAACACGTGGTTACCGTTGTGAAAGCGTCTAACTCTTTCTGACTAAGGCAGTTCAGGAACACACAGAGTGGCACCAACTTTTTACTGGTCTAGAATAAAAAAAACAGCTTATGTTGGTAATCCTGACCAAGGGTCAACTGAAACAACTTATGATTGCCATTTTTATAAACCAGAGCACGTGTCGTGTTCTGACTCATCCATGGAGGACTAAACAGAAGATTTTTCCTATGGATGCTAAATCGAAGCATCAGTGGTTCGAGCACTTGTCATGTTTGGATGTAGACATGTGAGGCCATGAGCAACACTTGTGGACATCATAGTTGTTCATAGCAATGCTGGGAAATTGGAGACGTATACAGTGAATTAATGATCTGACTATGGCGACTCTCATGCCCATTGAACAGATTATCAAAAGTTATGCAGATTGAACCAACTCCGAACCAGCCCAGAGCCAAAGCCTTGGTTCGCTTTGGTCAGAAGGACATCTTTTCCTAAACCTAATCAAGTCTTTTTGTTGCCTACATCTAACCATACAGTGATAAAACAAAATAAAAATGGGCAATAATAAGTGAAGCAACAACAGCTTGCTCTCGATCAGGGCAAGTTAAAATGATATTTACGACACCGACGCGGTGGTATCAGATAAAACAAACCTAAAGAGTACATAAGCACAGCGCTGTCGCAACATACATTTCCAAACTGAACCCAAAGACACCGTTTGCAGAAATGTAGATGCCAAAGTTTATTCTGGTGGTTGGCTTGATGAGAAACCAACAGCAGATTCAGACATTATGGTCTCTAAAAGTTTGAAGATTTGACCTTTATTAACTGCGTCCATTAAGACATGAGGCACCAATATATGTTCAGTGTTGTGCCCCCATTTAACCTCCAATAACCTCAGAGCCAGAGAAAAGTTTTGTCTCATGTACCTCATACTGACTCATTCTGTATGAACCCTCATGACTTTTATCATCCCTCCTCCCTTCAGACTCCAGCCGTGACCCGCTGCACTCAGTTTTACTGGCTGGACACAAATAAACTTTTACTCCTCTTTCACAAAATGTCATGGTTCTCCTGACTGAGTTTTACTGGAGCCTTTGCATTCACTATTATTGGATGGATATTGTGTTTGGTTCTACTGGCTTGTACTATTAATCCATCACTTGTAAGTGTTTGTTTCTGCCTCACATCAGATCAGAAGCCGGCGTGACCTCCGTGGATAAAAAACTGATCTGCTGAAAACTGAGCAGCTAAACGGTTCAGTCTGACTGCTGCGGAGCATTTTATAGGCTAATCAAGGTTAAATATTTCACAGGCTTGTGACTGTATGGAGGTGAAAAACACTATTGCAGGCAGTTCAATTGTATCCTTATCGACTGTATCAAGAATAAATATTACATATTCATCAAAGTTTACAGGTATATTCACACAGAATAATTCAATTACCAAGGTCATGAATGATCCTGTGTTTTCACAGCTGTGACGTTCTGAAGGATGATGTTTTTTTTTCCAGGTCCCTTGCCGAGTTGTCTCATCACACTTAGATTTAGTTGTTTCTAATTGCTAGTTGGAGCTACAATAAACCATCGATAGCTGTCAACTATTAAATTAAGTAAAGAGAAAAAAACAGCCCGATACTAAATATTTGGGGCTGATATTAAGAAGCAAAACATTTTGATAAGATATATCAGTCAAAAACACATTTTTTGCAATGATCTCTCAAATGTGGTTATGCAACACTGATGAAAATATGTAACAGTGGCAGGGTATTTTACAATTTAACAATAAACTGTATCAACTAAAAGGAATAACACCTACAATACGAGATGTCTGTGATATCAGCCTATAGAACTGGCCAACTGATATATCGGTTGGACAAAGTGCTCTGATTCCGACTTGTTAAATGTGAATATTTCCTACTTTGTTTCCTCCTCGATGACAGTTGGCTGAATATCTTTGGGTTGTGGACAAACAAGACATTTGAGGACGTCATCGTTGGCTTTGGAAAGTGCTGATTGCCTTTTTTCCCCTATTCTGACAAATAGACCAAGGTACCGACTCGATTACTCGACAATGAAAATTATTCTTGCAGCCCTTGTGTTGATCTGTGTATTAAAAATGATCAGTTTGAGAATGACTGCAGTTCCCATTTGGGAGTTTTCAGACCTGATACTGATGTTTATGAAGGTATTCTGTGGAGTTTTTGGCCATAGGCAGATTCAAAATACCACTTCCTGTTTCCCGTCACGACCAGACTGTTTCTTGAAAACTCAAGCTTTTGAAATGTTTTAAACCTTAAGGTCTTTTATACAGGTAATCCAAGTTTGAAGGGGATCCGATTGACCCCCTTGGGGGAGTTGTTACAAGTGCGACCCCCAGAAAAAATATTAAAAACTCTTAAATTGGCCGACTTCTAGTTTGCAGTTTAACACAAGAGGCTTTTATTTAATAGCTGCACTCGTTTAGGAATTTAGATCAAAGTTAAAGTAATGATAATTCTGGCATTGGAATATTTAGTTATTATTTGAAGTATAATTCATGTGGTTGTGGCTCCGAGACAACACACAGAAAGTGAGTGTGTTTCCTCTGAATCTGTATGCATGTGAGAAAACTGCGATTTAACACATGATGTATGTTGTAAAGAGTCCCTGTACTGTCTGAGGAAGCTCCCCAGAGTTTACAGATCATCTATATTGATTTATCTAAAAACTGCAGGGAGATTGTGCTGACCCGGCACACTGAGGAGAGTCGTACAGGACGCTGTGATTGATGATTGTCCCTTTGTATCTAATTGTTTGTCACCGTCAGTCCCTGGCATTAGAAATGACCACGATGAACTCAGCAGTCAGGACCGATGACTTCTTTTGCTTTTACTGCAGTTCTTAACCAAAGAGATTCTGCTTTCTCATATTTTTGTTGTCTGTGATTTAATTTCGGACCTTGTTGAAATCTCGTCAGTCACGTCCGGGCTGCTGCCGCTGCTCCAGCTAATAAAGACTTTGTGAATAACTTCCTTCTCTCCTCTCGTACAGAATCAAAAAGCCCCGACAAGGACAGCTGCCGGAGGGCCTCCTGTGATTTGCAGTGAATCCATTTCTCGCTGGCGCTGAATACAGACTGTGACACAGATTAAACTACAATGCATCTTCAGATTAAAGCAATTAAAGTGTCAGAGCTGTGAGGCACAGTATTTCAGCGGAGGAAACAAAAGGGGACATTCAATCCATTAAGGTTGTATTATGAGCTCAAGTTTAAAGATCCTCGGTGTGACGTGCGAGAACAAACAGACTCCTTAAGAACAATGAAAAGATGATGAAGCAGCACAGTGTGTTTGTGCCATTTATGTGCCTGTGTTAGCTCCACTGACATTAATGTGTGTTTAGCAGAGCAAATACTGTTACTGACGAGATAATCTACCAACAGAGGTGAAATCTCATCATTCCTCTCTGGGGAGCAGGAAGATTTTGCCCCTGTAAACTATTTTCTTTTATTCACTGTATCCGCAGAGTTTCCAGAGAGAATTACAGCCACAACCAGACATTGTGGTTGGACTGATGGTGTGTGTGTCGCGGGGGAATATGTGCGCTCGTTGACCGGGCCAAGTGTGGCATCAACGAGTGATGCAGCAGCGCGATTTTTTAACTTTAATGCGAGTCTAACAGTTCTGCTGGTGACACGTGTCGGTGTGAACGGCTTCCCAGTTGAACTGTTGTTGTCGTATCTTCCATTACTTGAGGAGCAGGAGCTCGACTCTCATCTGTAGTCACGCTCGCCTCGCCTGCAGGACTTGTTGCTACATTCCTTGTTTTTTTTCCTTTCATTAAACCAGCCCGGAGATGTTTCCTCGCATTCACCGTTTTGGACTGAGCATTGTCTTGACAATATTTACTATAAGATTATTTTATACGCCAATACATTTAGTGATTTGGCATATTTGTCAACAGACATTTTGGTGATATTTTGCGCTGCAACCCCAAATTAACCACTGAACATTAACCTGATATAATTTGTGTCGGCTCCTTTCTCGATGTTTTGTGAAACGAAATGTTCGGAAAAGGGACGGCACTATTCAGCAGGTGATTGGATGTTTCCAACAATCCACAGGTTAACTCGAAGTAACAGTGCGTTCATCTGGTCGCTGAGCCACATAGATTTCCATTCATTGTTGGTTGTTTAACAATTGTAACTTACATCTTCTGTTTTGTTTTGACTGAGAGACCAGTTGGCTACTGACAGACTTTATTTCTATTAATTGACATTTGATTGTTGCTGCTCACCTGTCCGTGGCTCCAGCTCACCTCGCCCCGGCCCTTCACGCAGCCCTCCAGGCGGATGGGACTCCCTGATGCAAAGTGTTTACTCTCCATGCACATGCCGCTGCCCACGTTACGAACCTGCAGAAGACACACGCATGACAGTAAAGTAAAGGACAGAAGAGACATTCAGCAGTATCGTCATTAATGTCTGTAACGGTGACTGTACCTCTCCCCACGCAGCAGCAGGAGGCTCCACCGGCGGGTAGTGTTTGGGCAGATCCCAGGCCACCTCGCTCATGAACCACTTGAAGTTCTTGCAGTTGAGGCGGTTCCTCAGCTCCTTCTGGGCCGTCATGTCTCCCGCTGACAGGTGGCGGTACTCGGGTCGACGCTGGTAGACGTACTCGGCGTATTCGTCCATCCACACCTCCGCCACGCGCTTCAGATTCTGAAATCAGAGTCAGTGACGGGTAAGAAGTCGACATCCAACAACTTCAACAGAACAATAAAGAGACAGAATAAGAAAAGGAAGAACAGGGACTAAAGTGATTTATCTTTAAGATGCAGGGTCTGATCCAGGAGCAGAGGTAAGAGGAAAAAAGAGTCGAGAAGTGGTAGGAAGCAGAAAAATAAGCGAATTAGTGGTTTCTACATCGACAGGAATCATTTAACGCTGTGAACATTTTGTTATGTGGAGTAAATGTCACTGATTTGTCGACAGAAAGAAATCTTTCCCGCTGTGCCAGACAGTAAAAAAGCACTCTGACTTCAAAGTGAGAGACAGAGTGCAAGTGACAGAGTGAACTGGCTTGTTAGCAGATCTTTGTGCTCGTGGACATGAAGTCTTCATTGAAACAACAGACGAAGCCATCATTCTCTACATCCTGCCATCCTTGATGTTTTGATTGATCTGACATGACAGAGTGATCAAAGCGGCTCGGCAGAACGGCAGCCAGTCATCACACAGGACCCGTCGTCGTCTCCCGGAAGGCGAGGGGTGAAAAAATAGAAGCAACTTGTCTCGAGTCACGACGGCAGATACGACACTGAACTCAATTATATGCTAATTCAAACAGCGGCTTCAGACGAGACTACATTTATGTCTCTTGTTTTTATCTTCGTTTCTCTCTGACATCTTTTGAAACACTGAATTTATCTTAATTTTGAAATGAATATATAACAAGATCAAACGAAAAAACATGACCTTTGTGAACACATATTCCTTTTTCAAGCCACAAGTGTCCCGAAATTAACCTGAAACAGCTCCTGCACTACTGGGAAATCATTGAGAGCGTTTCTGTTCGCTGCAGCGGTGCAGCCATGGAAATATTTTGATTATCGATGACGTCATTTTCAAACTAAACTGTCTTACGAAACAATTAATCGCAGTATATTAATCAAAGATGAAGACAGTTGTTAGTCGCAGCCCTAAACATCATACAGTTTTAATAAAGTGTTGGAGGAAGCATTTACAGCACTTCATTCCCACTGTAATTAAATATATATATGTGGTGGTGTTGTTCTGTTCTGGGACCTTGTTGCCCTTCAATGTGCATACATGGCAGCCTAAGGCAGAGAGAGCAGCTGATAGGCTACAGAACAGAGCTGGTATCAGTTACATTGATTAGTCAGACACAGCAGGAGGAGGAGGAGCTCAGGTGGAGGCAGAGTGACTTGCAGAAGGAGCAGCGTGGCTTCAAAGTGAGCTGACTTTGACTTCGTGTTTTTTCCTTTTGGTTTGTTTTTGTAATATTCATTTCAGCCACAAGAGGCTGAAGCGCGCCAATTCACCAACAGGGCTGAAATCATTCATGTTTTTATTCCAGGTGAGTTTTTCTCCTTGTGCTCTAAACACAAGGGACACAGATCGTGTGGCGATTTGTGAAATATCTGTCATGTCTGACAGAGTTTGTGTTCATGCATCTTTCATTCAGAGATTCACTGTTTCAACTACGATTCTCTATTAATTAAGGTTAATGACAATTTGTTATTCAGCAAATGTCGCGTATAGTTAATATTGTGAGGAAAAAAAAATGGCCACCTCCCAAAACTTTTTTCCCACTGTTTTCACAGATGATGTACAAAATCTAAGCTTTGAAAAATGCTTTGTCCAAAAACGTTTACTGGCAAACGAGGGGATTTTGCTCTCCTTTAATTTCAAAATGCCTTTTTAGGTTTATATCATGTCTCATGTCATGAAACCACAACAAAAGCAGCTGGGATTTAACTGTAAAAACTCAATTACATGTCAAAATGTCTGCAACAGACTTCATCTAATATACAAAACGTATCAGACATGAGGTCCCATCGGCTCAACTTCTAATTCTGAGATTTCAGATTGAATAAACAACCAGCCTGTCGCTAGAAACTGTAAGCAACAACAACTGCAGGGCAGACAGCTTCCTCAGCCGCCTCTTTAAGCTCAGACAATTGCAAACATAAAAGATTTACACCCGAGCAACAGGAAATTCATCCATCTGAGGCCTGTGGGGTGTAAAAGAGCAAAAAAACACAGAGCCTGTCAGCCTCTGAGGGACGCATGCATGTGTGAGAATACAGATGGAAGCAGCCTCGCAGGTATGGATGGTGAAATGAATGAGAATACATCCAGCGAGCCCTCCAGGAAAGTAGAAATACAAATCTTCTGCCCTTTAGAGGTACAGATGTAGAGGAAAAAAGCCTCCAGCCAGCCACACACACACACACACACACACTGACACACACAAACACACACACACACACACTTCCTGTAGCTCATAGCCTGCAGCGAAATTTGCCCCTCCAGGTGAAACTGAGTTCGGTGGTTCATCTCCCTCTGTGCTGCTGGAGCTCAGCGTATCTGGACCTGCTGGATGGACTCCACTGCTTTTTTACAATAACTGTGGTATTAATTAAGTGAAAGAAAACAGTTTTTCTCCTCAGGAAAAAAACAAACAAACAAACAAACAAAACAACTATGATATTGGTGAGAAACGCCCGAAAAAAATAGACTGATATTAAAACAGTGAGAAGGAAAATAAAGATCCAGGCTTAATTCTCCCCTCGGGCAAAGATTTTACAAACCATGACTGAGCTTACACAGACTGAACTAAAAGAAAACTCCAGAGAAATTGTTTAGCAAGTCTATGAAGTTGGAAGCTGCTGAAAGACAGAAGGAAGAGAAGTCTGCAGGCTCCCTACAGGCTCATTGTCTCATCACACTAATCACTATTTAGACCTGCAGTGACTGATTTTTCTTGGCCACTAGACGTTTTGTCACCTTATAAGTCGACATGTTGATCTTGATTTCAAACAGTTGCTTATTTCCAAACACGGCAGTGAGAGACATAGGAACATTCATTTAGACAGTGTTGTAAAATGCAGCCAAAAATCAGAATTAAATAAAGATACAGTGTTAAAATATGACTTTGGTAAAAGTAACCATGTGGATAGTACCTGAGTAAAAGACATTTGACGTCAGATATTTTAAGAATCAATTGTTAATGTAAGTTTAGCTACACTATCTGCATTTCCTGATGAAAATGCCTGTTTTTGAGTGACGCGTGCAATAATCAATATTCTTGATTGGAAAAATTGCAACAAAGCCTCGCCGACACAGAGCTTTGCTAGTACGCTCACACTGTAGCACCACCCTACAGGTGACTGACATCACAGGTTTTCCAATCACAAACATCCATATTTCACTCGCATTCAATATTTTTCTGATTATTCGGAAGCAGTTTTTTTCTCCCAAATACAGAGAAAATAAATTTATGTAAAAATGAGCTAACGTGGCTCTTGTTCCCATACAATCAGAACAGTTACTACACAGTTAATGATAAATATAACAAAGAAGAAGGTTTTCAACATATAGTGGAGTGAAAGTATAAAGAAGCAGAAAATGGAAATACTCAAATGAAGTACAACCTAACCTCAAAATCATGGTTAAGTAAAGTACTTGTGTAAATGTACTTGGTTACATTTCACAACAGATTTTAGAGTCTGTGTCTGTAGGATATTCTCAAACCAGCGCTGCGCAATGTGAAAGAAAAAAAAAATTAATCACGTCGCAGTTATTTTGACATCAGGATTGAACGTGACATGTAGATCAGGATGTCTCTGCAGCGCCGCAGTATTTTATTATCACACTGTTTCTGCCATCTTTATCAGAGAAACTGACGCTTTTTGGGATTTGAATATCGCACCGTACTGCGACTTCGATGACAAATGGATTAATTGTGCAGCTCCGGCCAAAAAACAGCGAGAGAAGAGCTACATTTCCTCTTCTGCCTCCTCCTCTTTCACTCTCCAACAAAGCCTTCCTGCAGACTCTGTGTCTGCACCCAAACTACCTTTAACAAAGCTCTTTGCATTTATGGCATTTCCTGCTCTATCTGTGGCTGCCCGGCAGTTACATTCTAAAATATTCACACAGTTCCACCTGTGTGAGAACAGACTTGGCTAAAGCTTCTCCACCTCTCAGACCGTCGTCTTTCATGGAAGACACAGAAAGAGAAAACACATTTTTAATCAAGATACACAGTGTAATTATCTCAGCTTCAGCCTAACTTATTCCCGATGATACAAAACAAGCACAGCAGTCATCCACCTGTCGACTAATGCAAATCAGAATGTTGTTCTTTTTTGAAACACAGGGGAGTGACAGGATTCCTCCCAGCCTGAGGAACAGTACGTATCTGTGTGTTAAACCTGCTGCTTGTTTGATATCAGCATTCACACACAGCCTCAGTGAGGGGCTGATGGTCAGACCGACGAGGCAAAAACAAAGGCCAAGAGGTTTAATAACACATTCAGCTGAGCCAAAACAGAGCCAGGTGTCAGACTCAGACTGAGTCATGCATAATGAACGCTGTTCAGCTACAGGCCAGATGAGCTGTTTCTGAGAGAAGCTCACGCAGAGTGAAGAAACGTGAGCTCGTTATCAGAAAACTGGACGTCGATGGTGGAGACACGAGTTTCATACATGAATTGGAAGTTAAAGGACGTAAAAGGAGCGACGATTAGAGTCATTTTCACTGAAGTGCCTCATGCAAAGATGAACTGAAATGTCTGTCAAAGTGTCAGTTCACCTAAAATTACAAAACAGGATTTTCCCTTTTCATACTTTCAGCTTATTTATGGCTGTGTGTCATTTTCTTCGGCTCTGATCCAGAATCATCAGACTCACAATAGAAAGCAAAACAAAGAACACAACAACCTAAAAATCAGTGCAACAAAACAAGTGTTTTTATTCCACGCTTTCTTATTTCCTTGTCAAAATCTGTTGCCTACATTTTCTACAATACATTACAGCCGCAATGATTATTCAATTAAAAAAAATAGTATATTATTTTGATGATTTATCAGTTTGAGTGATCAAAATTCTCTATTTTTGCTTATTAAATGTGAATAATTTCTGGTTTCTTTCTTCCTCTATGACAGTAAACTGAATATCTTTGGGTTGTGGACAAAACAGGACATTTGAGGACTTCATTTTGGTTTTTATATGTTATATCTTCCTATATTATATGTGTTTACTTCACTTTTTAAATTTAAACACATTGAGTTAACGCTTGTCTTATTAAATGTGCTACCTAAAAAAACCTGATATGACTTGGACTTTGGGAATAAAGGACATTTGACATTTTTAAAGACCAAACAAGTGATTCATTGAGAAAATAACTGACAAACTGATAGGTGCAGCCTCACAGTTCAACTCAGTTGACAGTTTGATCGGCTCGGTTTGTGTTCTGGTAGCGGCTAATGTAGCCTTGAACCATTAGCATCAAACAGCAGTGAGGAGCGGGCGACAGAGTCTGGTGGACTCACTTCTTTGACTTTATGCTCCAGATTGTATCCAGATTGATTTCAGGAAGTCCACACAGCAAAAAAACAAACAAACACATGAGACACAAGTTTGGAAATCAGATCTAACCCACATTTAGAGGTGGAAATGCAATTAAAGTTTCTACACTTGTGTCTCAGTCGAGCCGCTCTGGCAGCTTATATCTGATGTGCAGTGTGACACACGACGACGAAATCCAGAGTGACGGAAGTGCGTCAGAGGACGAGCAGAGTCGGTTCTGCTACTAGCAGATCGACGTGGAAGACAACAGAGAAAAACAGATTTTGGAGGGACGCTGACATAAATTGTCTGCTGTGCGACTTGACAGCGTGATTGTTTGGAGAGTCTGATCAGTCCGTCTTAAAGATCTGGTTGGAGGAACAAATCTGATCAGTTTGCTGCCCCAACAGAAGTTTTCAGCCCCGACCGACGTGAGTGACATCACTTTATATGCAGAAGACAAAGGCAGACGATCACAAATCACAGAATGTTCCCTGATGAACAGTTTTTAATACACATCTTTACCAAAAAGTGTTGAGTTTTGATCCCCAGTTCTGGTTTTATTAAGCAAAGTTTGAGTAAAACTGAAGGTGAATGGGATTTGATTTGTGGTACTCAAAGCAGACAGATAATACATTTAAAAAAAAAGAAAAAAAAAATTTGCTTAGCTTCTTTTGAAGGCAGAAATAAGACACAAAATTGTGTCCTGCCGTTTAATTAATGTGTATTGTACTGGAGCAGCAGCAGAGATCACAACACCTCTGCAAGTAACCCTGAAACCATCAGCATGGAAAGACTCTACGGAGTGAAATATGTTCATTTATTAATGCTCCTTAGGTATAAAGGCTTCCGTCCGTCACATCTTTTCAGCACCTAACCCTTGACCATGAAAGATAAACAAAGGAAACAAGCCAGAAAAGGAAAAATGCAGCTGTAAAGAAAAATATTCTGCAAAGACATTCCTCATGTCCACACTAACATGTTATCAAACCACCTGAGACTCACCCGGGCCAGGCTCACCCCTCCAGGAACTTTGTAGGGGACGTATTTCCTGTAGATGTGTCCTACCCTGGAGCAAGGGATGTC